>VWZU01006582.1:1491411-1551205 GCA_013397095.1 Sterrhoptilus dennistouni | reverse complement strand
CCGGGGCCGCTCCCCTCAGGCCGCGCCGCGCGCCCCCTGCCGGCGGGGCGAGGGAAGCGGCAGAGGAGGCGGTGTCCGTGTCAGGTCGCTGCGTGTCCGTCCTTCTTCCAAAAGCACAAAGCCAAATGTTTCCGTAGCTGCACGCTGCCCCATTTCAGAGAAATAGACCTGTGATAATACACGCCGCAGCCGTTCACGTCCTCTCGGGACCCTCTATTCGATGCTGAGGCAGCCGGTCCTAACTGCCTCATGTGCAAACACACCCCCCCCTTTCCTGTCCTTGTCACACAATGCCGGACCAGTGCCCGCTGCCATCCAGAGGTAGATGATTTTCCGAATTAATAGACTGTGTGACAGCCAGATGCACCTCCAGCTGCTCAATGTGATTTCAGGGTGCAGGAGGCCGTTGCTGAGGCAGGGCGGTGCAGGTTTGGTGCGGTAACAGATACAGACCCCGCGTTCTGCAGGAACTGCGGCCTGCGCGGCTGTGCGCCTCACCCGTCTGACAGCTCCCACCCCGGCTGGCATTACACGAATGAGCCAGTTTTAACTAAACTTGACAGGAAGATGGGGGTGTCAAAGATGCTAGTTGTTCCAGCTGTGTAAAAATTACTAGCTCGGTGGAGGGAAGATTGTCCCCAAGAAAGAAAGCCCATGTTTTCCAGTTTGGTGTGTGGCCAGGCCAGACACACTCGATTCAGCCAGTTCACACACCCCCCCACACACACTCAGAACTGCCCGAAGGCAGCAGTGTCTGAAGTTTACGGTGTCCTTGAGGGATGTGCAGACAGATCATACGTGGGCACTCTGAACTCAGAAACAAAACTAAAATCTGCCATCACAGTAGCCCTAAAATATATATGCCCTGTCGGCTTATTGCAGACTTCTTGGAAGCCACCTTCTGTAGAATCTGATGCTCAACGTATCCCGCAGGTTAATACTATATCAGCCCGAGCTTGGGTGGAATCCCATAGGGCAATATCTATTCTGACCTTTGGCACTACCTTCAGTGGTGATAGTCTGTACCAGAAAGAGACAGATACACACAGTACTTGAAAAGTCCTCCTGCGGTTTTCCGTTATTTTCTCCATTTCTTCTGGGCAGATAGAATGGGTGAACACCAAACAACACTGAAAACAGGAAAATATAAGTAACCAATACAGAAGATACTGAAGGGGCAATGCAAATTAACAAATACAAAGTAGAGCTAAATTACTAATGGATAGCATATAAATTACATAATGTCTTCCTTTTAAATGCATACTTATGATTTTTTGTATCTCATTGCTTCTTTATATCCTATTATACCATACTGTCAAAAAATAAGTGTTCATTTTGCTTTCATTTCATTGCTTTCATTGCATGAATGTGCTATGTTTAAAATATCATATTAATAAATTTATATTCACTACAGCTTCATTAAGACTCTTTCTATAGAATGAATACTCTATTTGCTTCTACTTGCCTTACTCATTTTCTGAGATAACTAGATGACAAGAAGAGCATTTTGAATTTGTAGAGCATTTCTTATTTTAATTTCAACAGTATTACTTCGTTTGGGTAGTACTCAATATTTAATGGCGTGTGGGAAAAATACTTCAGAAGGCAGCTTTCTGAAATAATGAAATCCTTTATACTGTATTACTCTATATTTGAGTCAAGTTGTTTGTTTTTACATATGCATTATTCAGAGTACTTTTATTCAGAACATTTCAGAAATGTTCTTTGAAGTCTCATCTATAATAAAAATTCATAGAATATCATGGTGGTTCTCAAAATTAAATACTTCACTTTTAACTGGAAAGTTTAGCTGAAAAATTGTGACTATGGTATATAGAAATAGCAATGACTCTATCCAGCCTTCTTGTGGTGTAAAGAATAGTCAAATGCAAACTGAAGACACTTGACAGATTGGCAACACATCTGTCATCTTTTAAGAGTACAGCAATGACATGAACAACTCATCCTCAGTTCATTGTACTTAGTATATCACTGATTGTCAGATCAAAAACTTTAGATTGTAATGATCAAATCAATAGTCTATTAGAGTCTAAAAGATTCTCTATTACATAACATTATCTTCCACCTAGCCCCATGCAAATGTATATAAATAAAACAATAAAACCCCCCTAACTGACTCATGTAGTTCTGACTCATTTTTATAATGAGGGTCTGACTCATTTTTAAAAAATTTCTTGGCCAAATGAGAACAAAATTCCTTCACAAAGATAATTGATTTAATGTTTAACAGGTATATGAAAGTGGTTATTAAGGGGTTCTTAAAGCAAAACTACCACAAACATATAAAATATTTGCCTTTTTTTTTTTATTATTGTCATTGTGGTACATGAATTTTATTTTGAGCATATTTGAATGAATCGGCCTTGTCTATGCCCCTGTAAGAACAGACTGTGGCTTTCTGCAAGTTATTGTAGTGAGAAGTGAAAAAGAAAGTCTATATTAGAAAAGGAAATGAATAGATGTTATTTTGCATAGTGGCTGCACTAGGTTAAAAGCTAAACCAGGAAGGAAGTTACCATCACTATGCTGGATGGGAGTGCTTCAGTGACATGTGCTTACTTTTGAGAAAACCAGTAGTCTTCAGATTAGCACTGGGAATAATTACCGTGTTTATTTTGTGTTTACCTGAATTTTTCAAAATCCATGAAGGTGAGTGATCAGCTTTTAAAATAACTTTTCGTTTATTCTGAAGTCTGAAATTGAAAAGTTGGCACGTACTTTCCTAAAAGTAATGGTTAGGATGCTGCACACATGTGGAAGGATACAGGCTCTTTTTTGTTAGATTTTTAACAAGCAGAGTTAATTATATGTGGCAATTTGAAACGAGTTTGTAATTAATTTACATACACTGCAAATTTTTTGGCAACTATTTCCATGCAACTGTATTTTTACTGCCTTAATCATGAAGAAAGTAGTTAAAGTGCTTATGTTCTTTTATAGCAGGTGCTCATGTCTTAAAAAAAAGTTTTTAGAAGTTTTTATACTTAAATGCTGTAAAACTTTGTATAATTACTATCTGGTAATGAGACGCTGTCTGTGAAGGAGATATGCAGTAGTAACCTGACAAAAAGTAGAACAGTATAAATGTACTGAGTAAAGTAAATCTGGTAGCATAAATGTCAAATGCTTCTTTGTGATTGTACGGGCTGATACTGGATTTAGGATAAATGCAAATTACGCATATGTGCAAGTTACTCACACAGTGTTTTTTTAAAAGTCCATGAGTAAATTAATTTTAAAATTGTTTTGTCACATTCATTCCTAAGAAAGCTTTTGAATAAATAAGTATTATAATAAAAACATCCCTTTGACAAAGAGTGTATTCTCAGGCGTCATATCATAATATCTTTATCAAGCATATAATTTTCTGAAAAAAAATAGTATTAAATATCCATATTAGGTTACTTACTTACCTTTTTTTTTTCCATTAACGATAAAGAATGGACATTTCAGTAATTGGAATATAATGTATAGATTTTTATAATTTATAAATGAACGAACTTGGTAAGCTGTCACGAGATTTGAATACCATAACATTTATAATTCAGTTTAAGCTGTTGGAATAATTAATGTTTTACCTCCATGCGGAAGTAAACAAAGTATTTGTAGCACAGATTATGCAAATAAACAATTACAGAACTATTACCAGAAGGAAACATTAACCATAGTGTCAAACATCAAAGAATAATTACATTTTTCCATGATAATTTTTCTAGATTGCTCTTATTTGCCATGCTTTAGGCTGCAACAGTGTGATCACTTCAATTCTGTCTTAATCACAGCATGTCTAAAAGAAGATTGTGAAATATATATGCAGAACAGAATTATAGCTGGAGCGGCACAGATTTATATTTGGAAAATTAGAATTATTGCTGCATTTGGGATGTTTTAAAAACTAAATTACTATATAACAGACTGTGTAATGATGTCTGAATTACATTAGAAAGTAAATATGTTGAACAATTTATTCAAAATCTCCTAGGATTTTAGGTCTCTGGTTCATCAAAAATCTTCTGTTGAAAACCAGCTTTATTTCAGATTTTGTGACAAACCTAAAATGTACAGAATTTTATGTAAATGGTTCAAATTCCTGGTTACACCATGAGGCTTCAGCAGACAGAGTTGTTGGAAATCTTTGAGATGTGAAATATAATCACTGGGTCTTCCTCTGTGAGTTCCTAAATGAATGGCAGAAAGCTCCTAATTCCTGGATGTCTTATGCCAGGGGAAGTTTCAGCACTTACGTTCATTCTGGAAAGGGAATAAAAATGGAAATTTCTTACTAAACAAAAATTTAGGGGGAAATCAATTTGTAAAAAAAAGCCTTTGAATTTTTTTTTTTCTAAAGAATACAGTTCAGCATTACCAGAAATGAAATGTTTCCTTTTTATTTGTAAAGCAACCCACTTGTTCGGTTACGAGTCATTGAACCTTTAAATTACACTGATTTAGAGTAGGAGGTTATCCTTTTGGGGTCTGATGTTTTTAATTCCAGTCCTATCCCTTGGGTCCTGCTACTTGATGGCGTGTACCTCCTTTAATCTATCAGTTGAGTATTCCCCAGCTTGTGCTGTATGTCTTGCATCTCTACAATGTTACGTGGTGACTACAGCCTCCATAAGAAAGTGATAAAAAATGCAACTACATACACTGCTGCTCTGACTTAGAATACTGCAGATCAAGTGAAAAAGAGTCAAGCCCATGCAAAGTGAAGTATTTGTGATTTTCTTAATGGGAAACAAGTTTTTTACAAATTTTGATCTTCCTTGTGAATAATTTCATTTTAATGGATTTGGATTTTATATGGAAAACCACCCTGTAAATAGAGGTTTTATAGAAGAATTTAATAATCTCAGAACTTCTTAACATTAACCATATGGTTGCAAGTCTGAATATAAAACAGTTTCCTAGAGTTACTTTGCAGTTTCATCTCAGCAATCCTTTTTTACTATGGAGGCTGTCTGTGTTCAGATTTCACAAAACCCCACATTTCTAGAGTGGTGTTTACATTTGGGAGGGGCTTCCCAGTCCTGCAGTAAGGAGCAATGAGTATGGCATGGCTCTCTGTCTGCCATGTAATCCACTGGGAAAGTGTAGTGTTGCTTTCAAGTGTTCAACAATCTATATCCTTCCTTAGAAAGACCACAGTCCTGTGACATGGAAAAAAAAAGGGTTTTTTATGCTAGTTCATCATTTGATTGGCTTTCTCAGTAGAGACCTTTCAAGAGGTTGGTAAGCACCTTCCCTAACTCAACAACATTCACACCTTTTCCACTCAGATAACATGCCTTTTACACACCTATAACGTGCCTCACAGGCAGCTCTGGAATCTGTTTAGCCGTTTGTGAAGTTCAAAATGGACTTTGCAGTGCTGAACATAGATGTCTGTCTCAGTCCAGTCAGCAGATTTCCAAGTCCATGCACAGATTTCTTGGTGAAAAGGATATGTTACAGAATTATGATTAATTGCCATTGAAAGGTGTAGCACTGGTTTTAGACTGGTTGCCTTGATGCCATGGCTTGCCATGAGAGCAGACTAGGTATTCAATTTTTGCTCCTGGCTCATCTCCACAGACAAGTTCTACACAAAATGCCTCTTTCAGGTGGAAGAATATGATATCAGAAGCCTGCTCCATGACCTGTTGTGTGGGTCAGATTGTAAGCATTTCAAGGAAAATACTTTGTCTTGCCTCAGAGAAAGATCAAGCCGTAAATTTTGTCTGATATTTTTCCTTTTTATATCAAAATTAATTTTTTCTTACCTGTGTGCTTTACATTTCAATTTATTATGTTTTATAAGGAGTTTATGACTCTCTAATGTAGTGTTAGTAAGGAGAAGATAATTGACTTTGACATTGGAGTTTGGGTTTTATTTCTGTATCCTGTCTGGAATCTCTTACTGAACCATTTCTGAGGTTGGCCCGGCTGCTCTGTGAGCACAGGTGGCCTGTTGAAGCCGTCAGAATGCAGCTGAGCACTGGAGGAACTAAAGGCTATATTTTGCTCTCTATACATAAAGATTTATTATCATATTGTTCCAGTTGCTCATAATGGGAGTTATATACAAAATTTTCCATTTATAACCATGCAAGGGTACTGCTAGAATTGGAAACATAGCTATAAAACTATAAGTTAGTGCTGCCTCAGCTCTGGGAAATTGTTATTCATAAATATATTTCATCTTGGGGTCACACAATTTTTTTTATTCTTGATTTTTTGTATGCTGAAAAAGTAGTTCAAACATAACAGAAGTAAAAATTTGCATGATAAAGCTCTACTGTAATGTGCAAGACAAATCACACTCATTTATAACTATGTGTTTTTTGCTGCTTGCCAGAAGTGCATTAATATACTCTAGCTATAGTACTTTGATACTGAAATTTGACTATGAATACCAAACCCAAAGGTCATAACTAAAATCCATGTTTGTTGGCTGAATATAAGAGAATGTGAAAGGTGTGGCTGGAGGATTCAGCAGCACTTCTGTGTATTTTCAATCTGTGGTTTCAATGTCATTTGGAAAGAAAGCTTTCATTTTGTTTATAGGTACTTCACAACATAATTGCATTGGAGTGTTGCAACTGCACTATTCCAGGTCTGAGTTCCCTCTCCAAACAAGTTTTCTCTTCTTTTGAAGAACAGTCAAATTGAAGCAGCTTTGAAACAGGAATGTGACTAGACAACATCACAAATTCCAGTTAGTATTACAAGAGTTTTAATACAATTCAGCAAATAAAATTCAGCATCTGGGTTGTGGGAAGATTCTGTGCTTGCTTTCTCTTACATATGATGCATTCAACATCCTGTCACATCCCTCAAGAAAAAAAAAGTGCCTTTCATCATAAGATGGTTGGAATATCCACTACATGATGCTTCTATGCACAAATCCATGTGTCTTATATGATTGTCTGGCTAATATAGGACTCTTTCTTTTACAGCTAACACTGTAATGGTGTCATGCATGGATACCTGTTCGTCAAGTAACACCGCTTTTCCACTTTGTACTTTTAACAACTCTTACAAAAGATCAGTGCAACAAAGAAGAGAAAACCAGACAATTTTGCTGAAGGTCATTGTGAATAATTCCAATTTCCAAAATATTCCATGTATTTGCGAGTCATCCTGGAGGGCACAACAATCCCACCCTAAACAGAGAGAGTGTGAATCCAAGAGGGATGTGAATGTTGATCATCAAGAATCAGGGTCAATAGCTAAAAAAAGTAAGTAGGATAAGGGAAATACTTAATTTTGAAGTAGGTAATTACAAAATAAAAGACAAGTTTTTATTTGGTATCAAAATTATATGATCCTGATTCTCTATGGTCTTCACAAGTCTGTGAACAATGGGGGTTTGAGCTTTGCTTTGCATGTCTAGAAAATGCATATTTTGTGCCAGATTCTCAGTGGCATTCATTCCTGGTTGTCAGTGAAACATGTTGGTAGGAAGTACTTTTTAAAGTACTTTATTTTGAAGGAGTTGTACTTTCTGTCAAAATTTTAAGCTGAATTTGCTTTTAAACGTCATTGCGAAACTCTACATGTAGATTGCTGGCATTATGAAGATAGGTTGTGAGGAAGTATCTGAAGAACTAATTCAGTAGGTAATTATTCCAATGGGAACTATGTAAGAAATAATCATTTTTGTGTTTGTAGTCTACATTATCCACAACTGTGTAGTCCTGAATATAAGAAATTCAGTTCTTTTCCAACCACCTTTTTTTTAAATTATAAAACAGCTGTCTTAACAAGTATGAAAAATAAAAACATATATGGACAATCTCTGTTCTCAGTTATATCTGTACAAGTAACACTTTTGACAATATCTCACCTGTTTCTTGTAAACATAGCACAAGTTTCACAGCTTTTGTGGTTTGAAGCAAAGCAAGGGCCTCCTGCAACTGATAGCAGATAGGCGATGTGCGCGCTTCAAATCTCTATCATCATATGGCTTCTGCCTGGGTTCTATCCTTCTCAGAGCCTGATTTTTGCCTGTTGCCTTTGACAACTGACAATGAAAACAACCACAAAAAGGTGATAGTAAAGCAAAAAAGGAAAAAATGTATAGATAATCAAAGCTCTTCAGATCTGTTCAGAGTAACTTTGCACAGTATACATTTATCCATCTTTTTCATAGTCAGTGACATAGAAACCTTTATGTTTTTGCAAATGAGACAGAGAATTCACTGTTCTTTTTGAGAGTTGTCTCTTGGTCTCCCACTTGTATAACAGTTTTGTTTTAATTTTTATTTCCAAAAGCAAAAGGCTCTCTTGAAGTGAAAACAGAAAATGTTACGTATTTTTATAAATATTTTAATTTCACTACGGTTTCCAAGAAAGAAGTGGAGCATAATACAAACTACCTGATGGAAATCTACATCAACTATTCTATAGTCAGAGGACAAAATGCAGCCGACGAACAACTGAATCATTCTTGTCTCTTGGCAATGATGGAGGACCAAAATGACTGTATAAATACTTCACTGCAACTGAAGTCTTATGTGGAATGTAAGTTACAAAGGACAGTCAGAATGGAATCCAAACTAAAAACAATATAATCTTGCAAAAAATCTCAAGTAGGTAGTTCTCTGCTTCCAGCAACCATTTGAAAATATTTCACAAGAAGAGAATAAATTTTTAACATCCTTTATTAAAAAACAAGACATAGTAGACAACCAATGATTTTTATACTGATTTAAAGCAGGTTTAGCTGTGCCCTTTTTTCCTAGAAGAAATACAGCAAAGTAAAGATCTGTACATTGTTTTTTGCTTAGCAGCAACAGACTCACACATTGCATGTGACAAAATCTGGAAATATATTTTTCTCTTTCCTGATAATGGCATAACCGTGTTGTCTTGGAGGTAAATTTAAAAATCTCTGTTAACTGCAGTTGGAAAAGAACCAGGAGATAGGTTTGACCATTCTAATGTTGTACTCCAACAGCCTCTCTACAGTATGCTTAAAAGATAAATCTTCAGCTGAACTAAACTTAGTTTTCCCAGAGGACAACCTTCAGCTTTTTATGTATCTCTTTGTGCTGCAAGAGTTTTTTGTCTGATTGCCTGACCATGGTCAGGGCTTCCATTCTGTCTATGTGCAACACTTACCATTTGGAAATTGCTGAATTATTGCATTCATTTGGTTTTGCATGGCAAATGTATTTTATGCTGTACCTTTGCTGGAAACAATGTCTTTTAGAGTTGGATTAATGTATGTTAAATAATTCCAGAGAAAATCCTAGAGAAGAAGGGGCAGTTTAGGATTGTTTTCATTTTTTGTTTGTTTGGGGTTTTTTTTTAATAAGTGTGTCTAGCCATAAGAGAAGCACAATTTGTAACTTGCCCTACTAACTTGAGTCAATACTATGAGCTAGTATAAAACCACCCTTTGCTAATACAGATTTATCTGGATAGTAGTAATCTCATATTAGCAACAAAAATTAACAATACATCCTCTTTTTCTCTTTACTTCAAAACAGGTAAAGAGGTGCTCAGGGCTTTTACTAAGCAAGGCTGATAATTAAGTCATTACAAGCCACTACAAGATGGGATAGAGTGCTCTGTTTAAAAGGAGCCTAGATTACTGTATAAAATATACTTTTAGTTCTAAATTAGGAGGAATGAGCCATGGGGTTACTGGCTTTTGCTTCATGAGTTCTTGATGGAGAAGGGACAAGGGGAGTTGGAGTAAGTCAACGTATACTGTTCTAAGTCAAGGAAAGGGAAAAAGTGGTTTGGCTACAGTGTGTAATTTGGGGTTTTATGAGTCATAGTAACATAGCTGTTTTTTAAAACAGTTATTTGACAGTGCTAAGGTATGCATTAACATGCAGCTGCCAAAGAAATTGAAGGGCCATTCAAGCAACCAGGAAGAAATGTTCTCCACATCGTTCATGTGTTGTATATGGTCATGACTTGTACTAGTTATTGAACTAAATCTCTGTGGAATGTGGGTGCAGCAGCTGTTATCCGAAAGAGCAGCCTACCTCCTGCATCCAGTCCCATGTGATTCTCCCTCAAGGCAACTTTAGTTAAAGGATTCCCCAGAGGGCTCCTGTTGGTGGCATTTCCTCACTTTTTTATATGAAAATTTCTATATGTAGAATCTTGCCTTCTCTCTTATATGAAGATGGACCAGGAGGTTAAGAATGCCAGTACAGGCCAATGTTGGATAGTGGACCAACCCTTCCATGCTCTATCCAGACAGAGGGGACATGTATTACCCTTGTTCTACCTTAAATATAATTGTTGATCTTTAAAGCATTTTCATTGGCTGAGTTGAAAAGTTTTCATTCAATTAGTCATTTGTATCTATTTCAGCAGTTGGGAGATATATAGATATAGAAATACAAGCAAAAATTAAGCTAAATTCTAGACATGAAACCTAATATCACAAACCAGAGAAGGATGAAAGAAAAAGGCATAATCGCTCTCTCTCTCTCTCTCTCTCTTTTTTTCCCCTCGTTAATTTGTGGGGATAGGCACAATCCAAAAACCTACCAAGATGGAATGTTCTGCTTTTCTCTGCTGCCAGTGATTTGCTGCCTAATTTTCTCTCTTGTATATTTTATGGACAGATCCGATGTGTATGACGAAGATCACTTGGCTCACTATGATTCCAGTAGTTTTTGTATTTACTATTTCAATTGTCATCTACAAAATAATCCAAGAAAATAAACAGAACTGTAAGTAATGAAAAGTTAATCTGCATGAATTTAAATTTCTATGCCAGTAAAAATATATTAGTTTATAATAAAAAACCTGCTGATTATTACTGTAGCTCAAATACTGATATTTTGATTGTCAAATGTTAAAAGTCTCTTCCTAGAGACTGACTGAAGTACTCAGATGATTGATAGTATCACCTCTCACCTCTTTGGATGCAAAAATTGTGGATGCAAATCCATGCTTGTTGATGGCAAATTAAATGTGGGGGTTTTGATAGACGGTTGGTGGCTTAGTGACAGGAACTTCTGGTTTCACACTGATTTCAGTAGATTAAACATTTGCTGTTAAACTTCGTGGAAGCTTTTAAGCAGAAAGGCCAATGACCAGTATAAATGAATTGAAATACCCTTTCCTTCCTGAAGATGATTTATTTAGGTGACAGTCAGGAAAAAATACAAGACAGATTTGAGGAGATATACACTCATCTGTCTGTCTGAAAAACTGGCTATTCAAATTCTTTGCAGGGCAACCAAGGAGCACCTTCTTAAGGCCAGAGCTGAATTAAGCCCAGACAACATTAAATTTGCTATGAGAGAGCTTGCCATTAGTTTAGAGACTGAAACAATTGTTTCTACAATATTACTTCAGCCAAGACAGGCTCTTCTCTTGGGATACGAGCTGAAATCAGATTTACAGTATTTTCTCTAGCTATATACAATGGATAAAACAAGAATAAAATTGTAGGAGTACCCTGAGCTTGAGACCTTTGAGCAATCAAGATGAAGTCCTCTGCACAAAAAAAGTACAGAAAATTGACCGCTGGTCCTGGTTTCTCTTCCCAAGTCAGAGGTAAGGTGGTACCAGGAGCACATTACCTTTCATCACTGTGAAAAGAATATTACTTAAGCTGTTACCTGAGGGAATAACTCCTAGATGCTTTTCACAGCAGCTTCCAGAGATGTTCTGCTTGCATCAGCCTGAGTGAGCAGAAAGCCTCCAGACGGCTGCTATTCCCAGGCAGGTGACCATTCCCCCTATAGTTCAGAGGTGCTGAAAAGACACCCTGGTCACAGGGGTAGTAAAACAAACAATAAGCCAATTCCCCTGACCATCTTTACTGTATGCACAGGTAGTTTTGTAATGAAGGAGCAATAGAAGTCTAGCTTTAATCATAAGTGAACAGAAGGAAGACTAGAGCCCACACACAAAATGTTTCTGTGCTTTTTTTGCATAATGTAAATACTTTATGCATATATTTTTAATGAATAAGCAAAATAGTTGTTTGAGATGTCAAGTTCGTACCCTCCCCACCCCAATGAAAGGAACTTCTTACCAGATTATGTTGCTTAAAATACATGGTATTTTACTCATTGTTAGAACCAGTTTCTGAGACCTATTTCATGTATATAAAACCCTACAAAGCATAAATTAGGACCTTTAAAATTGGGCTATTAAGTGCTCTAATTTAAAGGCCTTTTATTTGTAATTTGAGAAGACTTATAAATGTCATGTCTCTGATTTTCTATGCTTTGAGTCATAACATTCTATTTTTAATGTAGAACTGTAAGTAGTGATGATTAATGATTTAGTACCTTTATTCTTAAAGGTGTAACTTTTTTTAATTAAATTCAAATTTTCAGAAACATCATGAACACAAACAGGGAGGAAAATACGCCCTTTTGAAGCTTTTAATTGCTTACTAGCTTCAAATATACATTTTTTGCTAATTGAGGGAAAGTGGGTTTATGAGTTAAATTCATAATATATAACATTATAACCAACATTATATATAATATTATATATCATTATGTTACTGATAAAAATACAAGTGCATAAAAAATAAAACTTAAGTTTTATATATATATATATAAAGATGCCACCTTTCATTGCAAATCTATATACTAATTTTTTTCAGTGGTGCTCAAAGAATAGAGCAGAACATAATTATTTTCCTAAAACAGCTGTTACGAATTTTTCCAGCCATAATTCAGTTAGTAGTTTTCCTCTTCATTTCTGAGCACCACTGAAAACTGTTAAGAAATGCGGAATTACTCATTTCCTCTTGAGACCTTGCAAGATATTCTGCTAGGTAGACTCTGAGACTCTCTGAATCATTAAGCTATTTTTATGAGTGCATAAAATAAAATATCGAAATAAACTTGGTGGAGGTTACAATTAATCAGTGACAAAGGCCCTAAACTAGAAATTAATTGTTTTGCCTTTTCCCTTCCACTCCTGTCTCACAAACACTTCCAGAGCTTCCTTTGACATTAACTGTTACAGTGTATGCTTGGGGCTTCAGCCTTTTAGATCTCCACTGGCTATTCATAAAAAAAATCATGACCTAAATAATTTTAACTTAATGAATTTCCTAGTGTTCTCGAAGGAAAAAGATAAAAATAAATTCTGTTACATAGAATTGGAGCGAGCCGGTCACCAGAAGCTGGCTGAGCCCTGGACTGCAGTCACTGCTGAACAGGGCTAACCGCAACAGCTGTACAACTGTCAGCGATAAATCCACTGAGAGCACAGCGTTTAGAGAGCAGCAGAAGGATGGAAAGACTGAGAGTTTATGAACTGGGTGCAGAGGACCAGCCAGAGATGCCTGGTCCAGCTCTAGCTTTGCCAGTGGTGTGGAGCTTGCTCTCAGACTGTGCTTTCCAAGATGAACACCCCACACTAGCAAGGAATCTGTCGGCTTCCTAGGATGCCAGTACACTCTATCCTTGCTACTCCATTGTCAGCAGTGAGAGTCCAAACTTGTACTGAAATGTGTACTTTTCTTGATAGCCTTCCAAAATTTGTTCAAGGTACACAATCTAGAAAAAGGCAAGTAAAGATTTGAAAGGGACAAACTTGAATGAAATTTCTAGAAAATTTCATTCAGGAAAACACAAAATATCTGGCCCTTGGTTATTCCTCATCACCTTATTCCAATACCTTCTTGATTTTTTGAACACTTTCCAAGGTGTTCAACAGTTTAATTATACGGAGTTTACAAGCTTTCCCTCTAATCAGGGCTGATGCTAACACATTTTGTTTAAAGCAGATTATAAACACAGAGTAGCAACATCAGTTTCTACTGTTTTAAGAAGAAATAGTTCCGGGCATGAAAGAAGAACTGTATCTGCTACTAAAATTCATCCTCTTCCTGGTAAGTAATATAAAAGTAAAACAAAATTTAGCAAATCTTGAGGCATGAGGAGGTCAAGAAAGACCTTTTAAGACTTTCCTGTCAAGACATGCTTCAGGTTTGTTTCAGAGTTACCTTGGTCCTACACAAATTTGATCTGGTTTATGTTACGGAAACACTTTTTATAATAAAGAAATAAATACTACAACAAAATTATAAGACCTATATCATGTGGGAAAGCTTCTCCCAGTTTTCCCAGTGCATTGCATTAATGACGTGGAATTTTTTAAATTTTTGCTCATGTTTTGTGCCAGTTTTGAGGTTTGGAAGCTGAATGCTTTGTGTGTGTATGAAAAGTACACACAGATGTTCACATGTGTATGTATGCTTTATGTGTTTGTGACTCTTGATAAAATATGCTACCAAAACAAGGAATGAATGACTGTAGCAGATTCGAAAAATGGCTTTGCTGGCACTTGGTAGCCTATTTCTAGGGTCAAATTCCCACAAAATGCAATTTTTGAGTTTCAGATAGGTAAAAAACTGTGTCTTCGGAGAGTGTAGTATTTTTAGCACAGATAAACTAAATGGTATGGCTAAACTCAAAGTTTGGATTCTAGAAAACTGAATTTGGCAACAAATATCTGTGTGAGTGCAAATTACCAGTTGTTGCTGTGAGTGTTACTGACATTGCTCAAAGACTGAAATGTTTTAATAAATTTCAAGGACTTTGGTTTTGTGAAGGGAGCTATATCTTTAAAAAGATTAACATGAACATATAGAATAATAGCTCTGAATGGCAAACTAAGCTCCCTTCTTAACAAGAAAAATACAAAGCCAACAAATGAAAAAAATGGTTTTAAATTGGGCTAGGCTTAAGTACTTTGCTTTTTGTCTTGTTAGTCCTTCGGGAGTAAGAGGAAACTAGATAATTTATATCTACAACTCAGTATTTCATGGCATTTCAAATTTTCCTAGAAAAGAGTGAATAGCTTCTTGTCTGTCTGAACTCTCCTGTGAGTACAATTTATGCTTCTTGCTCTTAAAGCACTGGCCACCTCTGAGATATATTTATAAGCTCGTTATTTTCATTCTGCAGGAAAGAAATTACTTTTCTGACATCTATTGTCTTGAGTAGCTTTGTTAATATCATACCTGTTTTATCACATGTTCAGAATAGCTTCTTTAATGTTACATATCCAAGGCATTTTTGATTACGTGATCTTATGGAAATTCAAATCTGGTTTTACTAGATTATACTGAAGAGAATATTAATCCCTTATTGGTCTGTCATTCTCACTTTTAAGTGCCTCCCACAACAATTGATCCATGTAACTCAGAAAGATGCTTAGTTGCATTAACTGCTATAATGGGGTTTATTTTAATATAAAATTCCTTGGCTTCACACATCATAATTTCAGTCAATCCAATCAATTTCACAGTTTATACCAATATAATTTAAAGTGGAATCAAATGAATATGAAGAGTTTATTCTTTCCACAGTTTCTAAGCTTAGGATTTGCTACCATGATAATAGATTATAAATAGCCACAGATGACTTTGTTGACAGCCCTTGACAATATTTTCATTATAATGAGAGAATAGGTTGCAATCTTGAAAAAAAAGCATTGAGATCTACTGAAGAAAATACAATCACCCTGGAAACACAGTGATGAGTACTTAAGAGGATGTGACAGTAGATCATATAGATGAAAAGATGTATAGGTACTACTAAAAGGTTATTTGAAATTAAGAAATTATAAGGGAACAAAAAGAGGGAAGCCTATACTTTGAGAATGGGAGTGAATTCTTAGGAAGCACAGTAAATTACTGACTTTATGTCACTGTGGTCCTACAAAAAGGTAATTTACAGCATGGATATTAGTTTTATGGAACTGTTAGTGGCTTTGTATCCATGAATCATTGTCATTAAGTCCAGTGACCGGAGGAAAGAGGGGAAAATGTATAGTCCATTTTCTAGGGAAGGATTAAATTTACAACCTTTCAAATTCACAGTACTGCAAAGGATGAAGCCCATGTAGTGAGGAGAGGGGAGCTTTATAGCATTCTGGTCATAAATGTTGACTAAACATTGTATGGGGTGTTAAGCTAAAAAAGAATGCACTAGATCGTGGGTTGAACAAAGCACATTTTCTAGACTTAGGAGCTGGTCCTGCCATCGCATTTATGTGTAATACCTTCCCTTAAATGGTATGAACTGGCAAAAAAGAGTTGCCCTTAAATGCATCCACAAGACAAAGGAAAGAAGAGAGGGTACTGTTTTTTAGTGCAAGAAGTAAGTACTCTTTAAGTGGGTGAGCTGTATTTCCAGACACAGAGCATTTTCATCAAATAGAACTTGATAGTAATAACACATGGGAAATAACCCTTTGAAGCCACTTCCTTGCTCTGGGTTTACTACAGAGAATCTTAGTGACATTCCCACATAAGAGAATTTTATTGCGAGAATTTCTTTGAAGGGCTTTCTTAAATTGAAGAAGCAGTAGAAGAGGTTTTAGAACAGCTTAATAAACTAATAATGGCAATTAGAAGGACGAGAATGTATTCCCCATAGAGTTTTAAAAGAACTCATATAGAAACTGCTGAAATGTCGTTTGCAGCTTACTGCTTAAATCAGTCTCCAATGCAGATAAAGGGAAGAAAGTTATACTTACCCTGCTGTTATTCGTCTTCCTTAGCCCATTTCCCGTTTTCCCTAAACCACTTTGGTACTTCTTCCATTACTAGTAACTAACTAAGTGTAGTTATCATCATGTAGCTGTATCATAAAAAAAAGATAATCCTGGGCACATGGCACAAAATTACTTGTCAGGAGCAGGCCAGTGTGTATGCTATATTATTAAAAAAAAAAAAAAAAAAATTGTAGAGGAATGAGATTGCATAAATCAGGGCATTTAATAGCTAATCTGAATCTGCTTAGTAGGGTCTGGAAGATTCACTGATATAATTAGATGGGTTATACTTAAGTGGGAATTTATATTACTAGAATCTTATCACTATAAATTTTCATTTAGACTTTCTTTTCCTAGAGAAAGAATGACATTCCGTGTTTATTTTTATTCTATTTTGAATGTGGCATAAGATGTGTGAAATTTGTTTAATCTTGGCTAACTTAAACATCACCTATTTGGTGGTCCCTCTCAGTTTCTGACATAGCTGAATAATTATCTTTCCCTCTGCAACTTACATTAATAATGCTGGCAAAAGCAAAGCTTCTCATAGTATTCAATATTTAACACAGACTTAAATGATTCTGAAATGCAATATATCCAAGAAAATTGTGAAGCCTTATTACCACTTTGGAGCTTTTAAAACTTTTTTTCAGATAGAAAGTATAAAATCTATAGGATGCAGGTAGTTTTAGGGAACTTTTTATAGCCCCTGTATCCTTTCCATGGAGCACTGATGCACAAAGGACCTTTTCTCTACTCAGTTTGCATGCATGTAGAACAATTCTACACACAGGTACTGAAAGGGACATTAGCCTATATTCCCATTCTCTCCAGATTCATCCTAAGGGCAAAACAAGATTGTTATTTTTTTTTAAACAAAACAAAGTTTTGTTTTGACTTTACTTTTCATATTCAGCTGCTTAAGTGCCAAGATCCAAACCCTACTTTTTAATTGCATTTGTGAAGAGAGAAGCCCAAATGATGTAGTCAGTGGAGAATAAACATAGCTAGATATAAGTGGCACAGTTTATCCTCTTGTTGTCAACTCAGTAGAAACCCATTTGTAGGTTTACAGAAGTAATGGATAGTCAGGGACAAGATGGACCTGGAGTCAAAATATTATTTGTGTTCTACAGCAGTTCTTTGAAAAATGCATTGGATAAACAACTCTGTGTGCATTTGCCTGACAGTGCTATCTCTGCATTTCCTTATCTGTATTCCACTGAGATACTGTATCAGGATCTGTGTGCTAAAGGCATCACCTCACGCCTTCCTGCTTCTGAGGGGTATGCTGTCATCTTTGTTGACAACTGGGTGATACCCAGGAGCTCTCCCTGTGTGTATAATATGTGAGCTGAGGCCACACCACGTGTGCCCGTGGCAATCTGTGCTGCCCTTATGGGAAAATGAGTCAGGAATTTTGTCTAAATTTCCATTGTTTCTGCTTAACTGGCCAAATATAGGGGTTTGTATTTTGGGGGACTCTTAAATAACCTCAAATTTGCATGCTTTAGGATTTTCACTACAAGTTATTCACAAATTTATTTCACACAAATTAATTTGCCTACCTTCAAGCTGCTTCCCAGGGAGACTTAAAATCAGCACATTGTAGTCCTACTAGTATTAAGAGGAAGTTAAATACAAAACATGGTTAGTACTTTCAGTACTGTCCATCTCTGTCTTGTGTTCAAATAGGTCTCAATTATTTTCAAACTTGCATATGCAAGTGCAACACTCTGCAGATATATTTGCTGTTAATAATATGGATAAAAATTCTTTTAACTTTCAATAGTGAAAACCAGCAAACAAGAGATTCCACTTCCTGCACAGACCACAAAGATATTGCCTACAATTCCTGAACAAGAGCATTGTCATGTGGATCAGCTGTAGAAGGTAAGTAAACATCTTACAACCCTGATTATTCTGGTTTGCCTCATATATTTAGAATTAACAGAGTGGATATCTGCACAAAATAAATTATTACTTCTTCTAGCCAAGTATATGAGATGAAAAACTGGATAATGTGTTTCGTGAGAGCTAGGTGGCATGAAAAGAGAATCAGTTTTACTTCTGCTACCAAAAGTGATCTATAATCATATATGTTAGCCTTTAAACCCAGTGTGTCTTTGTAAAATATTGTGTCCTAGACTTCAGCATTGTGCTGACATTTGTTTCTGACAAGGGCAGAGGAAAAAAGCAATTTGCAAATGATCTCTGAAGAAAATTCCATATTTGAAATAAATAGCTTCTTTATGAAATTCCTCAAGCAAGAGAAATTGATCACTCTGTTTTTCTTACACCAGTCAGAAGGAATAACAAGAAGCTGGTTTTGGTTCTGAAGGAAAACTAATCTCCCAGTCCTAACTTTCTGCAGCCACTGTGCTGCAGTAATTGTTCCAGGAACTCCAAATGTAAGGAACCTGTGCTGCAGTAATTCTTTCAGGAATTCCAGATGTAAGGAAACAAATCTTCATAAAAATGTGCAGTAAGAGATATCTCTTCCTGAAAATACTTGTAATGTATAAAAAAAGAACAGCTGCTACTTGAATAAGTAATACAGACTTATATTTCAAGTGCCTAGACCAAGCGATTGCTACTTGCATGCACAATATTATTGTGCATGGTGAAATTTTTTTGGTTAAAAACTTAAGTAGGTCCTTCTTTTATATTTCTATTTAAATTGGATGGAGTTTTATTGGAAACTATATCATGCCATCTTTTTATTGTGTTAAAAAAGTTACGTACTGAAGAGCAGTTTGATTTTTGTGCTTCATGTGGACCCATGAAGATTAAATTGTACTTTGAGACCAGAGCTAAAGAAAAAACTTCAAACAGCTTTGCTGACAGAGGATGAAGTAATTCCATAGCAAATTAATAACTAAGCTAGGTAATTTTTTAGTGTTTGTATGAGGCTAGATGAGTTATAGGATAGTATATTATAGTTATTAAAAATACTGTTTAAGTGGTTGTCATCCATAGATCTTGTGAAGACTTACAAAGGTGAGTTGTTGTTATTATTACTATTTTAAAATGAGGCTATCAGGAGACACAAAGGGATAACATGACTTGGGAACTCTGTGACATAACTGAGAGCAGTTCTCAGATCACCTGAATTCAGCCGTTTGCCATTTGTACTCAGTTTCTGACTGAGCAGGTGATTTCCAGTTAGCCTTTCTGTAGGGCAGCTTTCTTTTCTGCAGAGATTCCTCCCAGACACTTCAGTACTGCATCATTTGTTTTTCTGATATCTATCAACTGTCTCTCAGACAAACCTGTATCTCCCCATATCCATGTCTGCCAGGTACGTGCCCAACTTAATTGGTTTTTTTACTCTTGGGTTAAAAATAAGACATTTCAAAGGTTGAAATGCTGCCAAACAGATGCTCACCTGTATTCAGTGCCTTCACTTATACAGTATTACAGCTGATTGTTACCATGCTTTGTTAATTCTTTTAATTCTTCCAGGATGTTGCATTCACCTAAAACTCATCTTTTAGAAGCAGGGGGAAAAAAATCGTGGCTCATTCCCATACAAATCTACCTTTTGTGTTGCTAGAGGTGGGAGTAACTGTTGGGGTTGACCTTTTGCTTTTTTTACCTTAACCGTTAGGAAATGAAGGACAGAAAGAAGAGATGGAACAGCTTTTCAGATTTTGGGTTGCTCTGTGAGACAATATGTGAGATCCAGGACACTTTGGGATCAGTTATTCCCTTTCCTTAATCTCTGTGTGAATGACTGAAAGAAAAAGATCAGATATCTTGAGAAAGCCCAAAAGTGCTGTACAGAAGCAGGCTTGCTTTTCCAGATAGTCTTCCTGTCAGAGGGACAGCTGGCAGTGAGGAGAAATCCAGATGTGATATGTGGGAAAAATGCTGAATACATTGTAAATTGTAATGTTACATGACATTGTGTGGAAATATTATTAAATGATGTGGCTACAGAAACTTAGATCTAGATTTTGCCTTTAATCATGTTTTGTTTTGAACACATTTCTTAAAGGAATAATGTCTCAGAGCTAAATACTCTGTAAAAAATAATAATAAAAAGCACTTTCTGCTTTAGTTTTGCTTTACTTCCTGCAAAAACCCCCCTTCTTATCTGATAAGGTCAGATGAAGGTCATTACTGCTTGTGTCTGTGGGTGCCTCAGTTCCAGGAAAGCTTGCTAGTGACGAGTGCTCGTGGTAACTGAGGCGGGGGAAGGCGGGGGGAAGAAAATGGTGATTTGCTTTTCGCATGACTGCTGGGTTTGTCTCTGTGAAGTCTCTAGAATGCTGCTAAAGACCCGCTCACTCAACAGGGAGAAGCTGTGTTACAAGTACTGCACATGAAAGCTAAGTACTGAGCAGGAAAAAAATGCAAAAATAATCAAATTCCCAGAATTGCCAAAGACAGTTCTAGACTACATCAGCTTGATAAAGTGTGGGTTTTTCTCTGAAGGAGGAGGTGGGGTGGAGAAGAGAAATATGTACCAGGGAGCTTCTCAATCAAACTCCTCATCTTTGTATCACTGACAGCTGCTCCCCTGAAGCGTGTGCATTTCAGGCCCCTGATACAAGAGCCTCAAATCAGGAAGGGTTCTAGGCAGAGCTAGAATAGAATAGAACTGGGGATACTGCTCTTCCCTGCCTCAAACCTGGCTTCTGTCTGGTTGGTAAGAGTTACCTCAATGCCTGCCCTGAATCAGACAGGCAAGATGAGTTATACTTTTCCTCATCTTCAGCCAGCTGGAGCTGCACTCAGAGAAATCATTAACCACAGCACAGAGTGTTTGATTTCTCTGTCAGGAGACTACCTACGCAGCAGCTGTGGTAGGTGTAACAGCAGTTGTGAGGGGGAGGAAATGTAAAAGCAAGGATCACTCTGATCATGATCATTATAGCTAATGAGCTGGAGAACCTGCTGATGGCCTCAGCAGTGGCCCTTAACACAACACATTGAAAGATGCAAGGCTGAAAACATTGTTTTTAGCCACGGGAATGGTCAGGAGAGACCTATTTGCTTATTCTTTGCTTGTTGCTCCAGTCTGCAATAGTAAAGTATTGCTCTTACTAATAGGCTGAGAGAGATATCAATGATCGATCAATTACATATTGCAATTTTCTGCTGTTTTGATTTTTATGTGAAGAAAAAGACATTTCTTTCTATAAATATATTTTAAAGTCTTTAGATTTAAGACAATACTATTGATTATAATATGTAAATATATTGATAAACATATGTCTGTACATGTGTTGCCATGTTTACCAATATACTTAGATCCAATTGTGTGGTGTATCTATATATCTATCTGTGTGGGCACACAGAAATGTACCCAAATGCTTTGTTATTCACTATTGATTTATTAGCTATTTTAGCTAATAAAAAATGTACCAACTTCTTCACTTGTGTCTTTGCCAAAGGTGAATATTTTCAGCATAGATCACTTAATGTGTATTTTCACAGTAACTATTACAACTACACTTGAATACCAACAGTAAGAATCCTCTGTTTCTGCCATCTTTCATTAAACTACCATATTAGCAACTGTCCTGGAAAAAAATGAATGAGCCATGTCCTTCAAGTGCTGAAACACACTTACGTATGTCGTGGTTTAGGAATGGTATTTTCCAAACCACGCTGCAGTTCACTTGCCCTCCCCTCTAACTGGAAGCACAAAAGGCAAAGATCATGGCTTGAGATATGAGCAATTTAGTGGAAATAGCAATGAGATAAGAAAATAACAAAAGGTATAGGCAAGGAAACAATTTACATGGAAAGCCTGGAACAATACTGACTGGCTCTTCCCCACATTTTCTCCCCACTGGAAGGAAGACCCTTCTCCTTGGAAGCAAGAGTCCCTTAGCCCTGCTCCTGGCAATAACCTGAGGTTGTATAGAATAATCTCCTAGCCATGCCCACACAGCTCCAGGCTCATCCCCTAACAGCTCCTGCAAAATATTAGCTCTGTCCTGGCCAGAACCAGGACAACATATGACAGCTGTCAATGTATTTCCATAGTGCTGTCAGAAGGTTGTGACATTAATTACCCTTATTTTATTTTGATTGGAAGCATGAACATTTTATTTAGGGTATATATTTGCATTCAGGGCAAATATTTGCATACGGAGGCAATGCTGTTTGGGTAAGAGCATGCTAGAATAAGGCTCTGGAGACACAACTTTTCTGTCTCTCCTAATGACACCTCCTTACTAATTTGCATGGTGGTAAGAAAGAACTGTTTATCCTCAGCTAACACAGAGATTGCATAGTGCTTTAAACAAAACTTTACTTGCATTCGCCGGTACGTTTAACTTGAAGAACACTACTTGCATAAACTATTATTTTCACCTGCTGTAAAATGCTGTGTGGTGTATATCTGCTTTGAGAAACCATGAAGAGTAACGCTTCTGAAAGTGCTTGATTCGATGGCCATTCCCTAAACAGTGGGGGCAAAGAATAACTGAAGTGAGAAATTAAAGTGGGCAAGTGTCTTGGTTTGGAAAGACAGGTGTCTGCTAAGGAAGGCAGTAGCCTCCCTTGGAATGGAGAATGTAAACCCCCTCCCTCCAAATTATTATAATTTTGAAATTAAGGAGCTCTCAGGCATTAATAGGTTTCATGAATGAATAGGGACAGAACAGTGTTCTATTTGGGGAAATTAGAGACAGATAGAGACCTGACAGTTCTTGGATGAAGTGCTGCCATTTTATGAGGAAAGAAAAGAAAAAAAAAAGAAAAGAAAAAAGAAAAGAAAAGAAAAGAAAAGAAAAGAGAAAAGAAAGAAGAAAAGAAAAGAGAAAAGGAGAAACCTCAGTGTCTTAAAGCCAACTGCTGTGGACTTTTTTTTTCCTTGAAAGTGCCCAGTGTTATGCTCTGAGCTGATGCTAGATCAAATTCACACAAACTGGTCACTATTACCCAAATATTTTATTTACTGCATGAATCAATGCCCCAAGGACAAGATAAAATAATCTTGGTATCCTGCATTCCGTTAATTTTTTTAATAAAACTGGTAGACATCTCAAAGGCTGCATAAAAGCTAATGAAAGTTCCACATCAGCAACTGCCAATGATTTTTAGTACACTGCCTTTGGCCATCTGTCTTTGTAAAGAGCTTTGAGATCCTTGAACACATAAGGAGCTTCACTTCTTTCTGAGTGACAGTGCAGCTGTACAGTTAAAGATGACAAGTTGGTATCCAGTGAATATAGAATTTAAGGCACAATCTTATCTTCAGGTGAAATGGATTATAAAAGTGGAATATGAGGTAGATGACAGGTAACTGGCAGTGACAACACATGGTGTATGGCTAAAAAGATGAAAACCTATGTCAAAGCAATTGTAAAATAGAAGAATTTGATGCATCTCTTTCCTCTCTTACAGTCTGAGAAGCATGTAGGCATGAAACCCCCTATGGGTGCAAGGGTTGGCACAAGAGTTCAACAAATATATGAGAGGCTGACTCTTATCCAGCAACATTCAGATCATCACCACCATCCTTTTTTCTAATGAAACACTCCCATAGGTAATTAGAAATTTGATTGTGCATATCCCAGTCTACTGCCAGTCAATTTTAGTGCAGGTATACCTAGGGTATTACCTGGGCTTTGGCTCATGCCGCTGCTGCCTTCCTGAAGAGGTCTTTAAATGCCATCATTGCTGAACTTAGTAGCACAAACAGAAAGTGCAACCAAAAATATTCTTTGCCTGTTTTCCTTATGTGATCGTGCCTTTACAAAAATGTTTTCATATTTAAAAGAACCTCTCTCTCATCTGTCTTCAAGCAAGGCACCCACACAAACAACAGAAGATAGAAATTATGCTGAGAAAACAGAGAAACTCATAAGACATTCTAGCAAAGGCATGTTATGAGTGAGCTCAGGAGTGAGAGGAAGATTACAGTTAAGCTGCTTTCATGCAAGTATTTGTGAAGAACAGTAGGTGTGATTTTAAATTGCTGGGATCCTTCCAATTATCCTTTTGACAGTTTTTCTGAAAAGCATAATTTCAGTGCTCTGAAGTGATAGTGCTGTCATTAAAGTTATCAAAAAATTTGGAGTGAAGGTGCTGAAGGGAGAAGTTCCTACTAGTACTGACCTACTGGCTTTGTGGGTTGGCCATTTTTGTAAGATTTCATTTTTACACCATAATTCCTGTTGATAATATGATTCTATGATTTATGCCCTCATGCAGCTTTAAATTGTTTTCAGAACTGTATGCACTCAATTGTGTATTTGTTTTTTAAATATCATGAAAGGTAATTCCTTCTGTTTCTGCTTCCATAAGAGATTCCAGTCTTAATCATACATTAAAATGACAACTCCTCTCAGCACAGAACTCACAGAATCAGATTGCTGAGCACATTCCACAGTACTTGGCACAATTACTGGGTCCTGCACTAAATGCATGCCAGGATGTATTCCTCTCCAAAAGAGACACTAAGAGTTTCCAAGGGAAGCACTCCTGCTTGCTGGCAGAACTGGACTATAAGGGGCACTGTGCAGGCTGTTTAAACCCACCGCTCCATTAGCTGGCATCAATTTTTGATGCAGTGTATCCTGCCTACACTTGTAATTTTCTAGCTCACTTAGGCAGCTGCTGCCTCCACTATGATTTCACAGCCAGGGAACACTTCTGAACCCAGCTCCTATCATGTAAAAAAATATATAGACAGATGTTGTAATCCAGCCTGCAGCTATGGGAGCTACCAGAATGGGTGATAAGCTATATTTGCTTTTTCACTCAGTGTGCAAGTTAGAAGTACAGAAATCCTCTACTTCCACTCCATCTCCCTCTTCCCATCCCTCAGCATTGTACAGTTCCCTAAAAAGTAAGGTAAGATTGATTGGAACCTGGGAGCTCTGGGAGCTGCAATCCAAATTTGAAAGTGTCATTGACAGTTAGTGAGAAGCATTTCACTTGTGAATGTGGAAAAAGCTGCTTTCATTTCATTATTTCCAAATTTGTCCTGCCATATAGCAGTATAGAATGGGAAGTGCAGTTGGGCACAGAAGAGCACTTCAGCTAGGTGGATGTGGTGAACATTTCTGGCTCTGCCCATCCATCCATTGCCAGCTTCCCTGGAAATGGGTAAGGCCTGATGTGCCTTGCTCAAGTTCCTGTTATCACACTCTCGTGGGCAGGTACCTGAGCCACTACTCAGCTGACAGGTATCAGCCTCAGTCTTTTGCTCCAATCTGATGTGCATCATCTATTTCCTCTGCCTTTTAGTTACCATGCTGTTTTCTTTTGTAATAAAGAGGAGAATTCATTACTGTGAAAGTCAAAATTTTGTCATCTGAGATAAATTAGAGAAGACTTAATTAACCTCCTTGCTCTTTTCTGATACTATTTTCTTTAGTTTCAGGTATCACCCTATGAAATCCCAGCACTTCTGGATGAAAGAAGACACATCATACACCACAGAAGAAAGCTTCCCCATTTCCAGCTTGGGGAGCTGTGTTATCCATCTTTTCATGGGAATGCCAATTATGCATTTTAGTTGACAAGCCCCATTTTTTCCATCATAATTACTTGATATTATAAAAACATGGATGATGGACAAACATGTTTTACTGCATAAACAACTTGGATGGCAGAGTATAGATTTCACATCTATTTCCTGTTCGTTCAGGATTCATACTTAGTTATATGGTTGCGAGATAATCCTTGTGATAACTACATTTTTATCAGAAATTTATTTTATATATTCCATAGGATAAGAAGTCTGTATAAACCTAGGAAGTATCCTCTACTTTCATGGAATGAGCACAATTTTCAACCTACTTAATGCTCCAGATGACTAAAAGATACAGTTTCTGGCCGTTGAGAAGAGTGGCCAAAGTATTACAGAAGAAAAGAATTCTGCAGCAAGCATTTTAGTTTCTGCAGTGAACCAGGAAGACCATTATAATTTGTGCAATATCTTAGTGGATAAAGAAAAAAATGTGGAAAAATACTAATTTGGCTTCAAATCACAAAATAGTTATTACAGGTTTTTAATAACTCATTAAGTCATTAAATGGGTTTGTACTTTTTGAGAAATTGCATTTCCATCTTTTGTTCTAGCTTGGGTCATTAGCATTCTGACTTATTATCTCTTGGAATTTTTCCTTACTTTCCATTTGCTATTGCTCCTCTGAGTGCAGTAGAGCTGTTTGGGCTGAGCAGGGTCCCAAACTCCTTTGGTGCTAACACATGATTTGTGGGTACAGCTTAGCCATCAATTACTAGGCAGAGACAGAAATTGCCAGGACTTCAGGCTCCCTTGTGCTAAATCCATCAGGACGAACAGACTGTAAACTGCCCATTGCAAACACGATAGGCAGCAATTTAGTATCCAGTTAATACTTCATTACCTCCACTCCTTACATTTATATAGCCTTTCTCTCCTGAAGCTTTCTGAAATTGTATTTTCCAGTCTACACTGAGCACTTCAAATTTAATAGAAATAGTCGTGAACATTAGCTTCTGAATGATTTGAGGGCATATGGAATTTTCTATATTTCTTTGGATAAGTCAAGCATTTGTTTATATTGTTTTTTATTTTAACATCTTATTTAAAAAATAAGAGAAAAATACTTTCTTGATTTGGGGGCTTTTTATTTTTTGTCTGTGGTAACAACTAAGCTTCTCAGAAACAGAGTTTTTCAGAAGCAGAGTTTTTAATACAGCCTATAAAGTAAACTTCTCACAATTTGCTTCTTGGTTGGTTTTTCTTATTATTATAGAGAGCAACTTACAGAGTAAGAGACATATTTGTCTCAATTCACTACAGAGTTGCTAGAGGCCATTTTGGTTGATGTTTAAATGCTTCAAGCGATTCAAGATATTTATCACTTTTCCCCTTCAGTAATCCAGAGATCTTGACAGGAGCAGCCTTGCTTCTTGTGACCCCAACTTAATTTTCTTTCTCCTATGATTTGCTATTTCATTACCCACAGTTCTCCCACGGCTCTCCAAGTGTTTGGTTTTACCACCCTGGAAGGTTCCATCTTCCAAGTTACCTTTAAGACAAAATAATCCCAAAAGGCTCTTACAGGTTTTTCTTGTCTGCTGAGTAAAGCTTACCTTGTCTTCTAACTATGATCCAAACTACAGGAAATAATGGAAGAATGGGGGGACCTTGGTAAGGATGGTAACAAAAAATGTGATCCTGAAGTAATTCTGGTTGAAAAGGATTTCAAGTAGTTGCTGGTCCAACCTCCTTACACTGATGGAGGGACTGAAAACAACTGGTTTAGTGTCTTGCCATTTTCTCCTGAGGTTTGGTTTCTCTCCTCCCAGATCCTTGTAACTCCTTGTCTTCATCTCTGGCTTTGTAAGAACTGAACATGTGAGGAGAGAAAGGATGTCCTGGTGAAGCCTCTCAAGCACAAAATGATGGGCAGGAGGGAAGAGCCTCAGAAAGCAGAAAGGGGAAGGAGACATGAAGGTGGAAGATGAGTGTGTGTGAACAAAACTGGTGGGGAAGGTGGAACTGATGGAGCAGAGAATGTGCAAAATGGGCATGGGGTGAACTGGCAAAGGGAACTGGAGGAAAGGCAGAGACCACCTTAAATGCCAGCACCAGATAAGCTGCTGATACAGCCTCTGAGATCTCTGAGCACTGCTGCATTTTCCTAAATCTACTAAATGGGTTGAGAGGCTTCTAAAGGTGTTTAAAAATTACAGTAATTACTTGGTGTTCTGGGCACATCCTCAAAGGTCTGTAAAGGGAGGCTGTGAAGAGGAGATCAAAGTGGGCAGATTGCTAAGGAGTTCTTAGCAAATGCATACTCAGGGACTTTTGCAGGGCAGGCAAAAGGGAGAGAATGAGCACTGCAGATCCACAGTGATAAATTAACTGTCTTCTTTCCTTTGAGCTCTTCCTCTTTTTAATGTTCCACCTCGGGTGACCTTTAGGTTCATGCAGATTTTCATTTTACTTCAGAAGTGCATTATTCCTGTTCTGCTGAGCTAATCAGATATCATCTCTTGTTTGTTCTGAGAAATGCTGAAAAAATATTTTTACAGAGGCTTTTAGAGAATTAGAGATTTTAGAATCCAACCTTGAAAATTGTTATTTCCAGAGAGCACACTTTTGTTTTTTTCTTTTGAAAACAATTTCTATCTCCCATCTTTTTAATACAGGTGAATTTTTGACATTTTATTTTCAATTTTTAATTCTAAAGCTGCACACTGTCATCAATATGAATGCTGAAGTAGGAAACAGCATGGAAAATGTACAAGTTGCACAATAAAAGCAGCTTCAGCAACAAAGGCTGACCTGAGACAGAAAAAAGTGTTTGAAGTCCAGAGGGCTTTCCAGTCCAACCGTAAGAACTTCAAAGTAGGTCAGGTTGGCTGATGGCGTCACGTCTTGCTCTGAGACGGTTTTCAAAAGAACTCAGGAAAGTCCTTTTCCACGCTCTACATTCTTCTGAGAGTAACAGAAAGGACAGGGCTGTCATCTGAAATAGAACTGGAATGTCTCAAAGATAATCCTATGAGCTGGGTGAATGCTAGTATGATAAAAACACTTCTCTGAATCAGAAAAAAGGGGGAAAACTCTGTCATTCAATATACTGTGGTGTTTCAGACTCTTTGAAATTGTTAAGAATCCTGACTGGTGAGTGACAGTGGACATTACTGGTGACACACATCATTAAAAAGCATTCCAACTGGTAATAACTGTGATTTTGTATGATAAGACCAAGGCACATTTTGGAGGAAGACATTAACGGCTTCAGTGGGCGATTTAAGCAGCATGATAAAAAGTGAAAGAGACAGTTCTTTTGTTCAGCTGTCTAGCAATGGAAACTGAAGTGTAGGAGGAACTCATGGGGAAGAGAAGTTTACACATGAATAGACTATACCCTAAAAAGCAGTAAACTACTTACAGCTTCCTTTGGTTTGTTTACCAAAAAAACCCCAAAACCCAAACCCAAGAAAAAAAGAAGTCAACATCCTTAATACACAGTAAATTACTTCTTTAACAGTCTAATTCCAGTTCATTCTTCAGGGATGACCTGTAACTGTGGATCATCTGCAGGGCTGTAGGTATGCAGACATTATTTTAAGTTTCACCCTGAAAAATTTTGAACTTAGTGCACAAGGCTGCCTCCTTTGTCACTGCATAACAGGGTGGGTGTGCTCGAAAGTGAATGGACTGCCACAGAAAACACATCTGCTCAAGAAAACAAGTAATTTTCACAAGTACTTAAAACCTAGTAGTTTGCCAAGTGCCAAGGCACACTCAGTGTACTAACCTGGAAAAGGGTGGTGATGAAAGAACACTCTTCATTAGAAGTTTAAGGCAATACCTGTTTTTTTCAGTCACCCAGTAAAATCACACTCATCATTCCAAAGGTAAATCAAATAATCAGAAAGTAAATTACTTCACTGAGAATACATTCCCATCACATTATTCTTCAAAGCACTCTCTTTTAGTGAACTGTCTCAGTTCAGTATCTCAAATGATTTATTTGACTGGTGGAATACTACAAATCAGTGTAAACAAAATATTCTGGCTATGTCCGTACAGTACTTTTCCACTGAAATATTATTTACCTAAAATTGATTTAAAGATACAATATTCAGTTTTCCTAGGACAAGATGATTGATTCTAAGATCAGATGGGAGTATCCCTATGCTTATATCCTGCCCTGTTTCCCTTCCTACACTGTATGGATGTAAATACTTTAAGTCTCCATGTTACTTTTAATAGCTTCTTTTACTTCAGGGTAGAGGTACTTTATTCATAAATGCATAATTCAAGCAAGACAGTGAAACCTCTAGTAAGGAGTATCTCAGACAAGCAATCTTTGTCTTAAGAATGCCCCTCAATGATTTCAAACATTCTCCCCCGAGGCTTCTGATATTATATTCAGTCTGTACAAATGAATTTGAAGACTGTAAATCTTCTACTTGCCCAAAAAGATATCTCACGTCTGTTAAATTAAGGGTGCCAGAAAATAGATTTTGCGTAATAAACCTTATTTCAGAGATAAGGAAAATTTCATCTCTAAATAACAAAAAATGGAAAAGTCACCATGAGTGTGACAGTAGAACAGGGACAGTGTTTACACAGTAGTGTAAAACACAAAAAGACCTTTCTGTCCTCTTATCTGAACTCAAAATGTACCATATGCAAAGCAGGTACATGGTTTCTCTTTTCTATGACACACAGAAACTGCTTCATGCTCTACTTCATTTTTTAATGATGTATGAACTATGCTTAAATGCATTAAAATATTAACTGTAAAAATTAGCATTTCAATACACTTCATGAGTATACCAAGAGAAAAAAGTACAAAATAATGGAAAGAAACATAATAAATGACAAAAATCCAAGAGAACAGCCTATGTAAAATATTGGAAGGTTCTTCCTGTCTAAGAGGTAAATTAGCCTACACAAATTCTTAGGTCCAAAGGTCAGGATTTTAAACTAAAGATAGGGACAAGTTAGCATGGTTGCTAGTGTTGTTACGAAATGTCATTCCTATTGCTTGTTTATGCCCTTACTATTGCCTCAGAAAAGAAGGTGATTGCTCTGAGAGATGACTTCCACACCCAAAGCAATTCTTCCGTAACTTCTTACTACAACTTCTATTTCTGAACTGTAGGTATCAGTAAAGCCCAAGGTAACACATCTGAGACAAGGTTATTAAGCAGGTGTTTTGATTGCCAAACAAAAGGGAAATTTTCTATCCCTTGCATATTAAAAAGATTTCTTTTGTCTCCTGTGTTGTTCAACCACTGAAATGAAGAATTAGACCAAAACTAATATAAACTTATGGGTCAGCAAATACAGAGCTATACCCGTAACCTTAACTGGCTCAAAAAATTTCTTTTCAGTATAATTCTTTATGCATACCTATTGCTGTGCAACTTCTTCAATACAAAGTGTTATGTTAGTGGTACATATTAATATGATGTTATTATTTGCTACTGGAAATAATATTTAACAAGCTCATCACTATGATAATTTGTTCATGTTGGCAAAAATTAAATACTGAAACCAGTTTCTGAAATATACTTTTTAAACTGCACTTATAATACAAACAATATAAATGGTGATTTGAAGTGAAATATTTTAAGAAACTTTACATTCCAATTCGTTTCATGTGTTGTTTACGACTGAAAGGGTCAACATTTAGAATCTATATTTAAGTCAATGTTAATATCAATAAACTTCTGTTTAAATTAATGCAAAACATGAACTGTACTGGAAAATAAATGACTCACTTTACTGACTACTTCTGAAGTCTGAAAGTCTGAAAGAGTTTTAAAATATTGTTCAGTACTGTGTGTGCAAAACTGCATTTAGTGTCTTCAAAGAAGTTGAGTGGCCAGACATCTCTTGCACCAGCTCTTCTCTTGGCACAGCTCAAGACTTTGGGTCTGTGGTTGTTGTCAACTCCTGGGATTTCGAACAACTGGTCTGGATATGGGAAATTTGCAGAACTGGAAGCAGTAACTGGAAAGCATCCTGAATATAAGCAGTACTGTTGCAGCCCTAATGGGGAGAGAAAACATGTGGTTCATCAGTACAGCTGTCAAGTACTTCAGGAATTACACCATACTTTTTTTTCCTTGTTTTGTTTATTTTTACATCTGCATAATTCTATATTAGCACATGTCTTCACACAAAATTTTAGAATCTGTAGATAGCATAGTCTGAATAAATGTAGAAAAATCTGAGTGCCTCTAAATTTGAACTCTTGGACAGTTTTGCTGGTAATATGAGTAGAGTAAAATGCCACAGTGCTCAGAAGCAGTTGACTTTTTAAACACAAACCAGCTAGTCTCTCCATCAACTGAACTAATTTTGAACTTGCTGTAGGTGGAAGAAGTGTCGTTGAAATTAACAGTTGAAATTATAATTGTTTTAACATGTAGTACTATTTTTGGAATTTCTAATACTGAACAGTATAGCAGCTTGTAATTCTCCATGATCCTAGGCTGTATTAATACACATTTGTATACAACCATGGGATTTATGAAGTACAAAACATTGTGTTCCACAATTCTAAATATTCCTAGATTTTGCAGTTCCTGGAGCTCAGGAAGGTAAGTCAGCAGCAACAGGAAATTTACCCTAAAACAAAAGGAACTGCATGGTAGTCTTCACTACAGCTCTATTCAACCTTCCATCATTTTCCCTAAAGGTGTTGATAATTCAGTGCAAAATTGCTTCTTGTAAAGCAATCTTCTTATTTTTAAGAGACTTTAGCTATTAAATACAGAATGACAATTTATAGTCACTACTGTATGTTTATTTATACTTTAAGGTAAGTGTGATCTAACAGTTAAATACTGTGGCTGCAGATCCTGCGAGTTTTAGAACTTCATGAGGATATTGCTTCATCTCAACCTCTTCTTGATAAATCTGAGGTATGTTTTACTCATTGTGCTTTTCTGAAGAAAAACAGATCATGGTGTCAAATGAAAGAAATCACTCATGAACATTTTGATGGTCTGACACATGGTTATCCATGTGCTGACCAAGGTTGTTGCTAGACTGTCAATCTTCCTAGAAATCTAACTGCCTGCAGATGGGAAACACTGTAGCATACCTACAATCCAAATTTAAAAGGAAAGAATAGTCTGAAACTGCTGCTTGTTGCTGTGCTCCGACCAATACAGCAGCAGAGTTTCAGAGCTGGCCAGCCTCACTTCAGTCATACAGCTCTTAAGAATCCCCAGTAAATGCAACTTCACTACTACAACAGTGTTTGTGGGAGAGGCTGAACACAAAATTGGGACACTTATGTGCTGGCACACATCAGCCAGAATGATATTGTTATTACTTTTAAAATAGTTTTTCCTTTAGAAATAAATGTGCCTGTCTCATTTCAAATAATTTTATTAGAACATTTTCTAATGTGAAGAGGTGGAGCTTACCTCTAATAGCACACTGTTGATCATGGGGTTAAGAACCTCTGCCTTCATATTGCTCTGTAAACCAGAAAACACAATGAAAATCCAGATAAAGAAATACATTTAACAGAAATATACTGATATCTGAGATGTAGTTTTAGGAATTCTATAAAGGTCTTCTTTCAACTTGATTCTTATTCAAACTGTTTATCTCAGTATTGGTATTAACTGTGTCTGCATTTTAAACACACCTCAGTACATCCTATACATTTTCTATCACAGGGTACAATGACCTAAGAGAGGTCCAGGGTTTTATTTCTTCATTAACTCATGTACCACAGAGTTTTAAATTGCCTGCTTTCCTACAGGTTTGAGGTTTATGTACACTGTTTGTCTATCTGTATTTCAGTGACCTTTTCATATCCCACAAATTTTTTAATCCCTTGCTCATTTTCAAGGACACAAAAAGGAAAAAGACATGTCAGAAGAAAATGAAGTTCTCAGAATATCTGTGGTTAGGACAAAATGAAAGGTCCAAAGTAGCTCCCCTACAGAAGGAAAACCAGGTGAAATTCAGATCTTTGAACTGGAGGCAGCACATGTGCTGGGCAGGGCAGGCTGGCTGGTGAAACAGCTCAGCCTGCATGACATTTTGCTCAACCACCAGATAAGAAGAAAGATGGCTACAAAGAGTAGTGCCACTACAAGAGGCTAGAAAATCAAGATTCATTAGCTTGTCTGCTTTTTAAAATGGCAAAAAGTTCTTATCTTTTCTATTTTCACTTTGCATTGTGGTTCTTTAGAACAACAGCAACCTCCAGCAAGAGTTGTTCTCTTTCAACACTGAATACAATACTGATTAACTGAAGGATTTCCACTTGCAACCTTGTAGCTCTCGTATTACAGGTTTACAGAAACATGAAACTTCTTAATTTTACTTTGGAGAAATATGGCAGAACCAAGGAGAGATGGTTAGAAAAATGAAGTACATTTTTACTCCCAGTTACCAGAAAATCCATTACAAAATGCACTATTTAGTGGGCCAGTTTAATATTTTGTGTGCAATTTACTTTTAGATTCTTGTAGGTGTATTTATTTCAAGTGTCCAACAGATGTACACTAAACACAATCCCAAAATGCAAAATAAGCATTTTTTTCCTTACAGTAATTGGAAGTTATGTAAATTATTCATAATAAAAGCAAAGAAATAAATCATGTTCTTTACAAACAACTATGACAAAACATGCTCAGAGATGTGCTGGAAGAGCTAATGGGAAACTGGAAAAATTTCCTTTGAATTACATTCATGTTTTCATGGAACAACCAAGCAAACCAGAATTTGTTCTTCTCTGATGTTTACAGAATGATTTCAGCAACAGCACAATTTTTACCTCCAAATCCTGCAATAATGCTCAAATGTCAGTTATCCTTGAAGCATCTTGAAAGGCAGGATGCTATTTTTATCAAAGATGTTCACAGATAAATGGATGTTCTTAAACAGAATATCTTGTGATAGAAGACAGAGGGATTTTTTTTTAAATGGGCCAAGTAGACTTTCTGATCTCTTAAACTTTTTGAAAACACTGCAGTGCTAAGCCAGGGGATCTAGTAAAGGCTAAGAAGACAACTCGTGAAATCATCTTAAGGTCTGCAAGTACAATCTGTTAACGACTTTTACACAAATGTGTTCAAAAGGGATAGGCTGAGTCAGAGAAGAAATTATCATCATGCTGTGTAACTTCAAATGTGGGGCCCTTCAATGTGAGAAGAGAAGAAGTGTTGAGCGGTGATCAGGAAAAACAGGAAATGGTTTCTAGAAACAAAGATTTTACAAGGCAGGGGACACAGTGCCATCCATCTATCAAGGCTTATAAACTTTCCCTGCTGTAAAAATGCTCCATGTTCTTGATCTGAGGAAAGAAATGGCCTCTTTGCTAGATAGAAAGCCTCTGGACTCATGTAAGAATTTCCATTTCAAGAGGTGAACTATGTTAAAAAAAGCCCAAATGCTACAGAAAATGCTGACATCTTACCCCAGCTGCTGTTACAGAATCAGAAAACTTCTTTGATAAAGATGAAACTTCATTGCACATGGCACTTGTTAAACTGGTTTAAAAAAACAAGAGAGACAAATATAAAAATACATCCTTGACCTATGAATAGATAAAAACCCTACAATAAACTTTATCTTGGAAACAAATATGTTCTTCAAGCAATTTTGCTTCTAAATATTTTTAAAATATTTAGGCATAAACTGTTAATGATGAAGTTTTTATATTCCTTCACTGAAAAATCCACTGCTGACTACAGCACTACAGCAGCAAAATGATGGGTTGTTGCCCACACCAGCCTTTTTTGACAGCGCAGTGTTTCACTTGTTTAAATTCTAAAGTTCTAGTTTAACTATGGTTTTTCTGACAACTGCAGCAACACAGCTTCTGGGGATACTGCTGGAAATAAAACAAATTTGAATGAGAACAGTGAGAAGTTTTCCATGTGAACAATAAAACATCTACTCTTGTGCTAAAAGGGAAAGACCATTTGTGATTAAAATATGAGAAAATAAGACCTAGTTCTGTTCTGAGATCTTTCATTGTTTTCCTAGACATTCACAAGTGTATCCCATAGGACCTCATCCTGCCAGGTTCACCAGCTCTGATTCTGAAAAACACTTCATAAGTGCTTTGCTATTCTTAGCATCATTCTAAAGCATAAGCACTTGGTTAAATATTTTACTTATTTAGGAGTCAACTGTTTAAAATATCTTAATATGAAAACTTACTGAAATTAGTAGACTTAGTTACTACAGAGAGCTTCAGATTCGAATTTAGAGTCCCCCTAGACGGACTGGCTTCTTGAAATTCTGCGTGTTTCACTACGGTTAACTCTAAAGCTGCTAACAAATGTGGTCTATTCTTTAGAACTACAGACTGATTTTTGTATGTTTTTGGCAGATAAACACTAGATAATGAAACTCTGTTGGCAGATAATAAGACTGCATTTTATACGCTAAAAGCAAATTCCATACATGCAGGCATAGTATTTTCTGCAGAGGGAACAGGAAATGCAACCCAAGTTGGCATGTACCTTTGCTTGCTGGAGCAGAAACAACTTTTGGCCTGTGTATAGGTCATGTTTTCATAAACATACATATGTCAGCTATGTCAAGAAATGACAGGTAGCCTACACAACCTGATTTCCTGAGAAAATATAGCACCAGGACCCCTAAAGCCAATGCTGTTTGTTGATCCATGAACCTATTGTGCCTTCAAGCTGAATGGAACTTCATGAGTTCTATGCAAATGTCAAATGTTCATATGAAGTACATAATACTCACCTTGTCAGTACTTTGGCTTGATCTTGAGCAGTTTTTTCTACTTCCTGCCCATGTAGAATTAATTCTGCTACTTTATGAAGCTGTTCAATACAACGAGCAGTTACCTCAGCCAGACTTTCAATGGACAGCATGTAGATTTCCTTAAATTAAAAATGAGAATAATATAATCAATAATAACAACATTGATAAATATATTTATAGATACATATAAAAGAATTTCAAACATAGGAGCCCTTCCTACCCCAACTGGAAATACCAACACATACATGGTGAATATCAGCCATAATGCCATGGCAACAAACAATACTGAAAAATTAAGTATCCACAGACTATAAAATACAGGCATTCTACTTGCTCTGAAATACTAGTAAGATAAAGTCTACCGTTTACTTGGCTGGCAACTAGGTCAGGCTCTTGGATTTTCTAACATACCACTTTTAAACCTTGTCCTAACAAACAGAAAGATACCTAAACTCTAGAAAAGTCATAATTCTAATTCTTTTCATATGGTGCTAAAAGTACTGAAGCATTCTTTTGCTGAATCTCTAGAGCAGAAACAGATAATGTGCCCAATAAAAAAGTGGCTTTTATCAATAATGATAGAAATCTCTATGTAGCACTGTGGAGTTACAGCTTTCACAAGCTAATGCCAGCTGGTAATCTGCATCACATAAAAATCTGTAATATATATAGTGTATGTATTCTGTTGCTTCTTTAGACTTTTTTGTAAGGAAATGGGACAGAAAATTTCTAATAAGAAATACTAATCTCAACAAAGACAGCAACCACATTTAATATTGCCAATAACTTGACAGAAAATACTCAATTGCAATTAACCTTATCAGAACTGTCTAAATGAACACTTTTAGCCTTAAGAACTATCTTTCAGAAAGAGAAATGAACAGTTGTTAGTTGACTAAATAATATTTCTGATTTGTCCGTTTATGATTTAAACAGTTTAAATAGTTTTAACATTTTTCCCATGTACTGTCACTGAGAGGAGATACTAAGAAACACTGAGATACAACTTTCAGTGTGCAGGTAATGTTTGACATTCCACCTCAATCCCTCAGCTCACTGTATGTTGAGTATACACATGCATACACACAAAGACACAAAAACAATGTGATGTGTTACTTTGATATTTACTTATGGAAACAGAATAAGAGTAAGAATATTTATGTAATTTAGTCTTCAACTGGGTGTACAGTGAATAGTTGTGTATTATTATTTCTTACTACTTCCATGAATTTAAAAAATAAGGATGACACATAAAGCCAACACACAAAGAAACAATCTTATCAAACAAAATATGTTAATTCATTTTATGAAACTTATCCTCCAAAAGTTATTTTACCTCCACAGTTTTGCTTTTGTCTACTTCTGTTTTATCACTCTCAATTTTATTGTCTTTTTGAGTTGTTTCTTCGCCAGGTTCTTCAGGTTTTTCATTTAGCTCCTCTTCTATGACTACTGGGGTGGACAAACTGGCTTCTTCCAGCCATTCATGAGCTTTTTTCCTAGCCTGCCAAACAAAGAACCCAACCCCAAAGTTCAGTTTGAAAAGAGACTATCAGATGACATTCCTGAACACTGATTAACAATATATTTAATTATTTCCTTTTTATACTCAGAAAATTCAGAAATTTGAATGTATCAGGCCTCTGAGTGGCATTTAGTTAAGTGTACATTTAAGAAACTGTAGGGAGAAGCATTTCAGACTGCATAATGATACATCATCCAGGGATAATTCCTCTGCAGGCATAATATTCCTAATCAACACATACAGCTGCTGTTAATTCCAAAGTTAATATTTCAGCTTTATTAGATATTATTAAAATGAATTTACACAGAAATTTTTCTTACAGTTTCCCAAATAAGAAAATGACAAGTGTGTATAAAAAAGAAAAATAATTTGGAGAGGTAAGAGAGATGTACTAAAACCTTAAAGGAAAACTAAATATAACATCACTGTATCTTGAGCTGATTTCCCTGACATGCAAATAGATCAAAGCTGAAGAGTCTTGAAGCTTTATACAACTTCAGACTACTGTTGTGCTTAGTAGGAAATTTAGGATGTCTCTTTTTTAACGCGAAGTCAAAGTAAAACACATTAAGACCTAAGTCTAAGCTAGTTATTCATAGTCTATGTAGCTAGAGATAAATATTGATAGGATTTCATTTGAGCCTAAGATCAGCAGATGAACCAGCTTTAAAGGGACCTGATAGTACGAATGTGACTAGCTATGTGACATCTCACTTTTAGAGCAAGAAAAATTACTCTGAACCTGACTTTTGTTCCAGTATATAAGACCAAATCTGCTGTGCTCATTAGCCCTGTTCTGCCGAAACACCCCAGGTTCAAGCCTTCTAACACTGGAAAGCGCTTATCCAACTGCACTGCCTTACTCATCTCACTTCTAGGAAAGCTTTTCTATATTCAGCATTTTAGTCTTGGTCTCCTGTACTTCGCTTTCTGAGCTGTCTGAAGTGAACTGGGCACTGCTCTCCATCAGATTTCAAAACAAAACCCTCCTTCTTTGCCCAAGAAACTGAAGGCAGCTCACTAACAGGTGCTAACCTTATTTAGTTTGTCAGGAGTAGCAGCAACATGCAATTCAAACAGCAGTTCTGTGAGCATGCTGACAAACTCTTCTCCCATATCTGCTGCAAGAAAAAACAATACAGTTTTTGTTAGTGTGTTACTGCTATAGCATTTTATATGATCAACTACATCCAGTGAAATAGTTTCACCAAGTATTCCAGCACTTGAAAAACAGTGACAGTGACACAAGAAAGGAATGTGTGGGGGTGTGCATATATATGCACCAAAATTGTTGATAAATGGGATATTCAATCGAATATTTACTGTGGTTACTGTCTTATTTAACCTCATGTATGAAATTTTTGGTGTTAATGGCTTTCAAAATGTAGGTAAAGCCACTTTTTCAGATATACTCATTATTTCATAAATAATTGAAATGAAGCTGCAGTGAAAAATATAGGAAAGGGCTGCATAATCAAAGTGAGAGGAAACATTAGAGAGAAGAGTATGTGTGTGGCTTTCTGCTACTTGTACCAGAAAACACTCATAGTTGTTTCTGCAGTCATAGGAAGAAGGAATGTGTTTCACTCATGAGTGGTTTGCTTTTCTGTGGGCAAATCTGCAGCACACTTTGATTTGGTCTCTTTTTCTTTTAAGGTGCTCACTGCCCTGGTTGCAGCCCATTCAAAACACCTGCATATGTTTTAAGGAGCAGAATAAGCAGTTGTGCTTTACTGAAAAAAAAACAGAACTTCTGACCTTCAGAGAAAACATCACATTGTGCAAGAAACAGAGCTTTTCCTTGGAGTTGGTTTCAAAGCAGGGAACTACTTTCCACAGAAATGAAGGAATGACAAACATCTCATGAATCCTCACTCCTAAGCAGGTAATACACTTTCTTGACTTCTATTTCTCACAACTCTATAGAGGAATGGGGTTTAAAGAGCGCCTAAGAGAGGAAAAAACCAGCACAAAACTTTACCATACTAAGACGTTCTGCTGAGCACTTACTGTCCCCCTCAATGAGGAACAATGAGTTCCCTGTGAGAGGGATCAGGCAAGCTGAGTAAGCACTGCCAGAAGGGGCAGTCTGAAAAGAAATTACTTTCCTGTTAGAACATGTGGATGTTAAAAAAAAGTTTTGCTAACTTTTCTGAAGGCTAAAGAAATTATATCTCACCATTTTGCAAATTGTAGGTTTTATGTGCAAAATCAAGAGGACATGGAAGAAATATCCTTTTATGTTTCTTTGTTTCCAAAACACAACAATATGATGTTCAACGGTATAAGCCAATCTTCAGGTCAAGGGGATTTTTGCTGTTAGCTCTAAGAGGTTTGGTATGGATCTCACAGGCCTGAAGACATGAACAATACTGCCTTTAAGCTGACATCTTATCTGTTCTAACCTGTTTTTGGGAATGCTAACATTTCTGACCTGTTCAAGACAATTATTTTGCCTCTAACCAAAGCACCCACACATTTTATTGTAACTTTTGTGAGCTCAGCCCATTCTCTTCAATCCTGTGCCGTGTCACAATTATGGAAACGCTTATGCTGCTCTAACTTCCTTCTCACACTCCACTTGCCACATCTTGCTAAGTAATACCCACAAAGCAGCTTTGCTTCTATGTTGCAAAGTCACTTTCATTCAAAAAGATTCAAGGTTCCTAAATTTCTTTATGATATTCTAATGTTTTCCCCCAATCCAGCAAGGAAGGGTGCAGAGTGAGGATGAAGTTGCTGAACAGAAAAGCATTTCTATGTACTTCAAAACTGTCAGGTTATACAATTTCTGTAAGAAAAGCTTAGTTATCCAAAAAGTTACTATTTCGCATATTTTGCTTTCACTGATGTTATAGCAAAAAAATGGAATATTTTTTTATGTTTGATCTTCCATATCTCACACTTCAGTTACAATATAAATGCCAAATTAAGCACTGATCAACTTCCAGAACTTTTAGAGTATTAATTTTATTAACTACCTTATGAAGACTATGAGGATATCAGAAATTACAGTTCAGACTGTAATTTTTTTAATTACTAGATAAAGAAGTAGCAATTATTCATATGGCTAAGTCTCTGTATTTCTAATTACCTTTTTGCACCTGCACCACTTCATCATCTAACTCCTTTGGAACAAAGATCTCTTTTATAGCAATTAAATAATTTTTCACAGTCTCCAACTGTTCTCCATCAAGTGTTGCCAAATGTGACTGAATCTGTAAAAGAAAGGACAGTAAGTATTACTAAATGCCAATTTAGAGCCTGAATTCAAAATAGACTAAGAAATGGGAACTTCCATTATATTCAAATCTTGTCTCTAACCTCCCAGCTTAGACATATTTTTAGATCTTGCCAATAGAATTTGTTAAGTATCACAAAGTTTACACCAGCCTTGCCTGCTCATCAGGTCCCTTCCTTCCTCCAGAACATGAGTTTTGAACTATAAATCTGTGGTTTAACTGCAAACTGTAATAGGCATTTTGGGATTACCTGGAAAAAAACAACAGGCAAAAAGAGCACAGGCATAATGGTTAGTCTGAGCACTCATGGGAAGAGCTGGAAAAAGTTGCCTTCAAAATGCAGCCAAAATTATTATATAGAATGCTCTAAAGAATATATTGGCAGGTCTTTGCATGTCACAGCTATCTGCAAGTCCCTGCATCTCTAATAAGGATGGCACATCTAAGAGGGGTGGAAACAGATTCTTTGAATCACTGTTTGTACTTCAGTTATTTGGTGTTAATTCCGTGAGCAGAGCGCTCCTTCTGCCTATGAAAGCCAAGAGAAATGCCCTTACTCTCCCTGATACAAAGTTTTACCTTTATGTTTGTTTCAAGGGGCTTTTTTAAAGCTTGCTCCACACCACAGATGTACAGACTACCTCAGTACAAGGCTGGAGACATCTGTTACTTTCTTACTGCTGTGTCCTTGTGTCCATCTCCTGTGCTCCAGGTTAAACAGCAAAGATAAAGCTGTGACACTCGAGTCAGGTTGTGAAGGACTACACAGGGTTTTTTCCCTCCCTTTCTATAGCACTATGCATTTCAAGGGCTAGCTGGGAACTCCTTTTAATGAAAACTTTTAAAATAAAAGCTAAAACATACATGTCTTCAATACCTCTTGCACTTGTCCTGTGGCTTTTGGGCTGTTAGAAGTGGTCTCAAGCTTACAGTACTCTTTTTGTATTCTGTGTCTGTGTGCATCTGTGTGTGGTAAGTGGGACATTTATCTGGGTATTGGACTTGTTGATCCACACAGTTACCATCAATCCTGTTGGACTGAGTAGGACTATGTACGTGTCTAGGACATAAATGAAGTGCATCAGAAACCTCATGGTAACAACCTGCACACATCTTGCTTACTTTGTGGTATTTCACAGTAAAATAAAAATATTGTTGACACATGCAATTAACCTGAACTTGTTTTCTATCTCTTTCCTGTTTAGTGTGTGTGGGATTTTAGCCAGTTTTGGTTTTGTTTTCCGTTCCCAAAAGCAGACTCTTGAACTTTACATGTGCGGTTTGAATGTATAGTTTTTCATCTAAATAATAACAAAAAATAACAACATTGACAGTATGCACCTGTTATTAATATAAGCTTTTTTATTTGTGAGAGCAAGTAAAATATTTTTAAATATAAGTTGTTTATATTTTATTAAGAAGTACCCTACAGGGCAAAGAATGCTAATTACAATAACAAACAAAAAAGAAAACTTGTTTTTAAGAAATTTATTTAAGAAACTGTTTCAGTACAGAAATATCACTGCTAGGAGTCTGCAAAATTCTATTGGTCCACTGTCAGAGATCTACTGACGTACTAGCAGAGCAAATAAATTGAGAGTTGAAACTGAAATATATATATTTATCAGATAGGCTTACTAACACTACCATCTTCAGAGAGATATTTGCATATTTCCAGTAATAGTATCTTGGTGTAGTTCTATGTAACTTTAAAAACTAACCCAATAAGAAGTGAATCAATAATCTGGAACTAATTTTAGTTCACCAGCCTCCACGTGTAGTAGGTCTGGAATTCCTGAATGGAAGTATCTATACCTGATTTCAACCAAAAGATTTCAACCTCATTGCAAATTCTGCAGGGAATTTTCAAGACATCTGCAGCATCACAAGCTGTGTATGGCATGCTACATATGGTCCTAACAAAAACACCTGTGAGTTACGAAGTTTGTTTTGAGTTAATCTTGTAGTTACACTTTAGAGGTATTGAGATTTAGTTCCTAAAACCCAGGACTAGTCCATAGGATCAATTCAGCTTTCTCTGAACTTGGAAAACTTACTGCTCATTCTACGCGCATCTGCAGAACAAAATTAATGTAAAGATAAATTTTTTTACCAACCATATTGATTTATGCTGTCTGCATACTGTACCTGAGCTTCACTTTCATTCGATAGGATTTCCAGAGCTTCAAGATGAGATAAACCTTGGAATTCATCAAACAGTAGTCCATAATGTGCTGTTCTTTCAACTGTAACTTGCTGGGCCCGCCTCTGTTTCTCTTTTTCTTTGGCTTCTCGCAACAGCTGTAAAAATATATACATCATTCTATGTTTATTTATAGTACTGTAAGAGTGACAGATTTTATTACTATCTGCTTCTGTGTGTCTAGAAGTAGTAATAAAATTTGGAACTATATCACACCTGCAGAGCTAAAATTTTAGAGATGAAATAGCTAACTTCTTTTTTGACAATTTTCTCTGATAAAATATTTATATAGTATTCTAAGCAGGGTTTTCCCAATGGTATTTGCTAACTATCTCTATTTAAAATACAATGAACAACAACAACAAAAAAAATCTTGCTTATATTTTCAAAACCAATGGCAGCTACAGATACCATATAATAAACTTCACCAACAATTATAATGAAAGAAAAAGTACTATTTCATGTGCAGCCTTAAAGAATCATGCAATCCATTCTAAAGATCACAAAATAGGAAGAGTATTATTTTCAGGACCTATCCACCAACCGGCATAAATAATGCACCTACATAAATATTTCCTATAAAACATTCTTAGCAAATACTAAAGTCAGTTTATGTGACAGCAGGACTGACAAAAGAGATTGATGACTTATACCAAAGATGGGGCAGAACTACCCTCTATATACTTGGGTATATTTTGGTGTGTTTTTAACACACTTCTACCAGTATATAAGGATAGAATAGTGTATCCAACAAGATCTTCTACTCCTTCCCTCTATTCCTGGAGAAATGGCCTCTCATGAATTTCCTACAGTAGAGGTGGCAAATACATCCAAACTGCGTGCTAGGTCACATACAAGTCTCTGAATACAGGTGGACTCCCACCACTTATGTTATTCCATCGTTCGAAATTCCTACAATATTGTCTTCAGTGATTCATTTAGTACAAAAGACTTAAAATGGTACATTTTTCCTCTGAAGTCTCCATCTTCCAAAGTTAACTCAGCTAACTAAGTTTTATGAACAAATCACTGAAAAGTGATAGTGGAACCCATGAGAAACTGATTTATGTTGCATTCTGCCTCAGATTCTATGTGCAAATCCATGCATGCTGTTAAAGGAGACAGTCTCAAAAGCTCATTCTGACCCTGTGGGCCTTAACAAGAGTTAATTACTTTTGATCTATTATAACATTGTAAGTCTGTTAACTCTTCCAATGATGAATACTAAAGATGAAACATCTCATTAAAAGAAAAGTATCTTACTCCTCTCTACAAGGAAGTAAACATGCAGTAAACGTAGTTTCTTTTCAATGTCTGTTGTTTGCCCTCCATTCAGTGTCTGGAGAACTAAAATAATTTCATAGTGACAGCATTTATACTTAGTTTTTATTGCTTCTCTGAGCTTTAAAACACACGAGTCACAACTGTGCAAGGGTGCCATTAAGTTAAATGGACACTGAGATGCAACTTTTTACATGTTTAATTCCTGATGAAACATATGTCATATTCCAGTATTACTGATTTCCAAGGAAAACAATATATTGATGTTTATGCTGGAAGATATCTATCTACAGCTGTTACCAAAACACCAACAATTTGATTTTGCCTCCTGAGTGTAATGATTTATCACCACATATATTATCTTATTTAAATCAGCAACTGCATATGTGATTATGCAGAAAAAATGACTTTACATTATCTTTTGTTGTTCTGTGAAGAAAAATAAAGCAGAGCAACTATAAAGCATAACATTTATTTCTGTAAGCCCAGCCAGCAAATACTGCAATAAATAAAGCCTCTCCCTGAGGCATGTGAAATTCTGGAAAAAGAATCTGAAATTGCATTGACAGAGCAGTACTTAAATATATCCAACCTGAGATAGTGAGACTGTTCTTGCCATCAGTGTTTTGGTTCTCTTAAATCCAGGATCGCTTTCTGCAAGGACATTCATGGTTGTCTTCCCAATAAATTCCAAAGCATCTAAGCCTCCAGATAATACACTTTTCCCCTGTATAAAATAATGCAATGTGGTTATTTTCTTCCCAGTTTAGGCTAATATGAACTGTAAAGAGCAGTGTTTTTGTAGACACCATCTTTGAACATTCAGGTCCCTAAATTTCCTATACTTTAACTAACAAGAGGACTGATGCATTTACTTTGTTCTGAATACATTTTCCAAAAGAAAAAAAAAAGACCTAAACAAATATTTCCAGTTAATTAAACTACTTACACCAGAGGAAATGTAACAATTGTTGAAAAAAAATCGTAAAAGGACTGGAGCACATCTCCTGTGAAGACAGTCTGAGAAAATTGGGGCTGTTCAGCCTGGAGAAGAGAATGCTCTGAGGAGACCTTCCAGCAGCCTTCCAGTACCTGAACAGGGCCTATAGAAAGGCTTGAGAGGGATGTTTTGCAAGGGCAAGAAGTGTTTGGACAAAAGGGAATGGCTTTACTTTAAAAGAGGGCAGACTTAGATTGGATATCAGGAAGAAATCTTCACTATGAGGATGGTGAAGCACTGGAACAGGTTGCCCAGAGAGGCGGCAGATGCCCCACCCCTGGAAGTATCAAAGGCCAGGCTGGATCAGGCTTTGAGCAACCTGGTTTAGTGGAAGGCGTCCATGCCCAAGGCAGGGGCATAGGAACTACATGATGTTTAAGTTCCCTTCCAATCCCAACTATTCTACGGCTCTATCATTCTATGAATATTACTCTAATTTCATCCAATGGCATCTGGTTTGCAGGAACTTGTTTTAGCTTGTTTTAGATATGAATAATATGGAGCCAAGTTCATCATGAACAGAAGACTCTGCCTTACCTGATTTTTAAAATTTTAACACTTGTGATGACTCTGGAATTGTCTATTTAAATACATATGTTCTTCTATGTCTTCATATTTTTAATGTACACTGAAGAAGAAATTTCACTGGCTAAAGATTCCCATTTCAATCTGGATTATGTGTGTGTCAGATACTCAAATGCTGATGTAACCTGATACATAATGGAAAACACTACCGAAGTCTCAAGTGGCATTACAGGTGACTTACTGAAACCTTAAGTGATTCTTTATGTGCCACATTGATCACTGTGGTATAGCAGCCTCTCCAGGCTGGCTACAAGCGTATTTCTCTTATTTGCAAATCTAGTATAATGATCAAGTAATCTTACTGATGGCCAGTTCTCACAAGCCATATAATGCTCCAGGTTCTGTAGAAACAGTCTTAGGAATAATCTATAGGGATCTCCTTCTGTTCCCAAAATCTTTGATATTAGAGCAATTAGGCAGTTAGAGTGAACTAGATATACAATAAAAAAGAACTGCCATTTCATAAAACTTGCTCAGTGGGGAATTAATCTTCTATGCTTTTGCAGCCAATATTTAAAGTTTCTTTTAATTTCAAGTGAAACACCATACTTAAAGGTGAAAAAAAAGCAGGGGAAGAAGATGACACAAAAATTGATTTGGAAATGGTACGGTACAGGATTTTGCAAAGTCTTAAAACCCAACAAAAGACAAAAGGATGAAGTTCAACACACAAAATATAAGGACAGTGTAATAGGAAAGAACTGTGAACAAAAGATTTGGCCTCACTGAGTTTGCAATGAGACCCCCTTCTAGGACGGCTAATATGAAATGAGGGAGCTAGATAAAGAGGTGAAGGTAAAAGGCCAGGATCTAAAAATAGAGACCTTAGTAAAAGCCTTAAAATAAGCAAATGGAGTATTTTCTTATTTTATCTGCCTTCAAAAATGGTAACAAGTCCTATAACACTTTGTCTGGAAGGACTTAACTCTAAAAAAAAAAATCAGATGATGGTACAATTACAAAAAAGATTTTCCAAAAATTTACAGAATTCTACATAGTCTAGGAGAAGAGCATTATTTTTTTTCACTGAAACTGGTGACAACATAGTGACTTAGTTCTGTTTGACTTTTTATTTTTTAATTTGATAGCTTAATTTAAAAGTTATTTTGTCATGGAAAAGACTCCAAACAGACTAACAAAAGAACTGTTTTTAAAAAGACCTATGACTTAAAAAATGTGATCTAGAGGGAAGTTTAACCTAAAAATAATGAAAAATAAACTAGAGCAGAGAGACGAGCTAAAATGACTCACTGTGTTTTGTACAGCGCTAGTGATAGCCGACAGCATGCCACGAGATCCAGATGAAGGAGAAGGAATATTCTCAGAAGAGCTTTGGTCCAGAGGATCTTCTGCTTCTAACAAAAGAAAAAAAGCAGGTTACTGCATAATTTCAACCCTGCAAGTAACTAATTACAGTAAACTGGTTTCTGTGACCAAAATATTAAAATTTTGTAAATTGAACTAATTTGGTAAGGTGAAAGGGTTTTGTCCAATTTCAGTGGACTTCAACTTACGAGTAACTGGTAGTTCAGCTGCAGGAGGCTCTGCTGTTTCCAGGGATGCTGAACTTCCACTATGAATTCTTAGGGTAGTTCCTGCTTTTTCTTTTACTGCTGTTATCCCATGACCTGTATCAGAGACATATCTTAGACTATATGGTTTGAAAACTTGTTACTAACAGTGCATAATATTCTTATCCTTCATGAATTATGACAAACAAAATATCTATTAAACTTACCTCAATTGCTGAATTTTCTCTAGGTTAATAATTCACTTCTACTATATTTATATTAACTGAATATAAATGATAAAGCTGAAATATAACACAAACTATGCTGGATCTGAAAAGTAGAAGTTATTTCAGTGGCACACATAAGTTTAGTTTCCTGCTTTTCAAGATGCTAAATATTCTATTGCAATCAGTTTAAATGGAAACTTACAGTCCTCCTAAGGCTATAGGGTAGGAGTTCATGGAGTTTTCAGAATTCTAGAACAATTAACCCAAAGTTAATGGATTGTGTATGACTGCAGGACTGAGGCAAGGATTTTGTTCTTCAGTCCTCCAATTAGGTGTTATGTTTTGAGGACTACAGACTCCAGTCCTCCAAGTTATTTCAGGATTTAAGCTCCTTAGTTTCTCATATGAAGTAAAATTCTGAAGTGCCTCTCCCCGAAGCTACCATTTAAATACACTTTGTAAAGTCTGCTGATGTCAATTGACACAGGCAGAACTATTGCTTTAGTGGCAGGTGATCTCCTACAGAGATTTTCTCACCTTTACATGACTCATATGCATTGACTCTCTAGCCCTCTATTAAAATGGTCTACTTTAAAGTAAAGTATAAATGTTGCTACCATTTTTATCTGCATATTTTTCACAGAACAGGATTGCCTTGCTGGTTTTCTACAGAGAGTTTATTTACACTAGCAGACGACAGAGACTGGTGGATAGGGTAGACTGACTGGTAGTCAGTCAAGGGAAGGCAGTATCTTCCTAATTTGGATGAACTGCAGTAGAAAAATGCTGCCCTTAAAAAAAACTACTCTAAAATTGCCTGCCTATTTTACTTCTGGATATGTGCACAAGTATGTCCATGATGCACTTCTCTCATTACGAGCAATCCAGCTGCTGATCTTCCTTAGCTGGAAGTTTCTGTGTATCAGCTGAGATGCAATAGGTGAAGAACAAACCAGGTGAGCAATATTTCTTTCCAACACAAAATTAAATAGCTTCATTGACAGGATTTGATTTTTATCTTGTACAGTACGCTGTTAGTGCATCTTGCATGAAACCTATCACTTCTAGCAGCAGGACAATCCAGAGTGCTTCAACTATCTGCCTAACTATTTATAAGAAATATTAATGACGATTTCATACTTATTTGGGTAAACTGAACTGTAAATGGATAAATTATTTCAGAAAAGGCATTAATACAGATGGTCAGGCAGATATCTAGACATCTAAGGCACAAAGTTATGCATAATGATTCATTCAGTGTTGTCCACATTTTCCCACAACTGTGTGCATTCTATTAGAGAAGTTCAAAACATCTTTTCTGAGTTGCACTAACTACAGCAAAATAGCCTAACACTTGCCAGTGCTCTGCAGCATTCTGAATAAGCATACACATCTGTGTATGTGTGTGTGTAGTCATACAAATATGCTTTTGAACATCTGATTCAAGAAAGATGTAGCAAATTTATTTGAAATGGAGTAGGAAAAACGAAATATTAATGATTCTGTGACTTCCAGATGAAGTACACATCAGGTGCTCTATGACTTCAGTAATAAACATACTCTAGAAAACATATGTGAAGCAGCACCTCTGAGAGATTACATATAAGAAAACTGGAGTATCTGGAGGTGACCACAAAGAAGAGATATCCCCTAAGGAACAGACCTGCAGAGACCAGGAATTTCATAGGCTGCACAAGGTCCTAATATTTTACACTGTAACCGCATAGGCAGATAAATGCTTTTACCTATCTAAAGAAAATATGACCTTTATCTGGTTTACTTGTGTCTTACAAAAACCAGTAGTGCTTTCAACTGTGTGGGTCATACCAGGTTATGCATCACAATGTTTAAGTCATTGTTGGATAATTGAATTTTGCAAAGTCTGTTCCAATGCGGATCCTAGAGAGCAGTGTACTGCATAGTCTAATTTCAATCTCCCACATATTTTAATGAGCTCAATGAAAATATTACTGTGTATAGATTCTGGAGTCATTTATTTAATGCCCAAATTCCTGGGACTCAAATCACTATTAATTGTGCTTTTACACTAATATAATAGATACTGTCTGTCACATTTCTTTCCATCGCTTCCGCTCACAAATTTTTAAATGAGCAAGAGTTTTATTCTTTTCAATTACTTAATCGACTTGACTTGGTGACAAAATACTATGGTCCTGCAGTCATGTAAAAAATCCTATAAATTTTGAGCAAAAATTTGAATTGTCTGAAAAGTTACACATTTTCAGATCAATTTCCCGCTTTTCTTCTGGTCATTTTTAAATAGCCTTGAAATGGTTACCATAGTTTTGCAGAGAAGCTAACACATTTAAGAAGAGAAAGCACACAGTTGCTGTATTGATATTTACTGACCTACAAAAGGCAGCATTTCCGGGGCTGTGGTTACATGCACTAGAATGATAAGAAAATACTCCAGGTCAGTCAGGGGTGGCTTTACTGAACTAAGCTATATGGCATGTATGTTTGACTGCAGCAGCAAAACCAGATGAGATAGAAGACCACAACTGAAGCAACTGTTAGATATGTGCATAACCTGGGCAGAAAAGTGTGTTGCTTTGGAAATGAAAATGATTATTTGTAACTTCAAAAGGCATAAAAATAAAAGAGGTCATGGGAGAGAAGTTTAAAATTTAAAGATGCACTCATTTTCTTACAACGGGTGTGCTAATGCTACTGAGCTGACACCTCTGAAATCTCCATTTACTCTTCTGTTAACAGAAGATAGAAGAGCCATGCAATGGGCATTGTTAACTGTGAGCTTGTGGAAGAAAGCACTCTTTTTTTCCCTGTGTTGTTGCTTTTGTTTCTCTTGCCTCCATGACTCCTTGCCTTTCTATTGGCTGGCAACTTCCACAGAATATTATTGTTCATGTTCCTAGCTGGGATCTTTCATTTGAATAGGAAGGTTTTGCTAACACTGCCTAACAATATGACCTGCCTTTTGGTTTGCCTGATCTGCCCAAGGCCAGATTACAGCACTCACAAATGCTTTAGTCAGATACATCTCACTTCACTGCAAACTGTCTTATCTTCCACCTCCTAGTTTAGTAGCTTTGGATTCCCAGCAGAGCTGAGAGAGGCAAACAGACACTCGTTCACTATGTCTGAAACCTAAACCACTCTGTATAGAATTCACTGATCCCTTCTCCATCTAGTACTCACAAGCAATTGGACTCTCTGATTCAGTGGTACAGATGGGGAGGAGATTGAGATTTTGTCCCTGGCTACCACACTGCCTTTTGTAACCTGTGCCCTACTATGGGAGCACATCTGTTGAAGAACTGATCAAAATTTAGTCTAGTACCATGAGTGAGGCCTCATCTGGTTCAAGCTAAAGATGACGACCGAGGCCTTAAATGAGCACCTTTCACCAGACGAGAAATTGAGGAACCTGAAACTAGCTGGAAGACAATCACTCCACTACATGAAATATAGAGATGTGGAAAATCCAGCTGTGCTCTGGTTTTGTACACTAAAAAGTGGGACCCCACTGTGCTCCCTTTTAGGCTATCCTATTGGCACTTCATTCACTTCAAGCCTTCACAAAATTTCTCTTCCTTGCAGTTAAAACAAAAAAACTCAGGCTACATTCTTATAATACCTCTGCTATCTAGTCTATAAATCAGCAATCAACCCAATTAATCTAGTAAATGAGACTAGATTCAGATCTCCTTATTGCAAGCATAAAAGGTTTCAATAACAGCAGTAAGTATAAAGGCTGTTAACACCATTTTACTGGTTCTCAGTCTCTTCTAAGCTATAAGCCCATATAAGCCCATGTTAAAAGACATAAAGAAAGCAAAAGGGACTGCCAACCCCAAAAGCATCCACATTTCCTTCCATCTGTTACTTGCATTCAGCATTCCTAAAAAGGAATCACTGTAAAAAAAGGGCTTTGCTGCTACAGCAGCTGTAAAGTGTTATTTACAAAACAGTTCACCATAATCGCCATGTGATTTCAACCCAAAGTAATTTTCCCTTAATCAGCTGAATTTATGAAATAAAAGAAAGTCTGAAGAGATTAACGATCTTCTTTATGATCAAATAAAGTACAAGCATAAATAAAGTACAAGCATCACACCCAGCCTTCTTTTTTAGTATTGTACTTTATTTTGCAACAGAGGAATAGTATCTCTAGAGAATAGAAATGACATTTGCAATGTTTGAACACTTTAGTTTCACATTATCTGCAGCACTGGCATTTCTGTTCCACAGAGAAGTCAATTTAAGCTATGCAATACAGATTATTACACACATCCATGCGTAATAATATCCAAGCTCATGAACACAGTGACATCTCAAGTGACATTTCTTTCTGTCATACTGAGTGACAAAAAGCGTTTTTCAGCATACCAGGGAGAACTATGGGTGTCTGCTATTTTATGTGCCATCTTCATAGTTGAGGAACTATGAGAATATACACAAGAACAAAAATCAAGACAGCAGAACAATTGCAAACAATACATTAGAAAGATGCATTACGCAGCCTTATAGTATGAATTTCAGGGATTGTGTGAATCAAACAGCTAGTTATTTTTTAAATTACTTTTACTGTGTGAATGTATTGTCAGATGCTAGTCTTAGCAACAGCCCTAAAGGTAAAACACCTTAAACTTACACAGAGTGAAGCATTTGTATATAGCATGATAGAGAACAGACCTGTTCTCTAATGCAGGAAATGTAACTCATTGAGCAATGTAATTTCAGCACCTTATGAATGCCATACGTCATTCAAAACACCACAGCACAGGAAGGGCAAGGCTTGCAGCACTTTCATTAAGCTAGCTGATAGGTTCATTGGAAGAAAAACCAAAGAGCTAAGTTTTAAAACACAGAAGCTGTTTTAAAAATGCAAGTCACGAGCTGCCAGTACAAACTGAAAATATATTTTGCCTCACATCAGCCCTGGGGATAAAGAGTTTGCTGTTACAGCTAAGCTACCCTAATGGCTTCTTGGTGCAGTTATGGGAGGTTCTGCTCCTCCCCATATTCCACGCTTGTCCCCCCTGCTTGCCCTGAAACTGGCCTCAAAGAGTCAGTTCAAGAAACTGAAGAGGCAGAAAATGGATTTTTCTTTCCTCTAGAGTTATTCTTATGTCAGTTTAGCTTCCTGAACTGGATTAGAAGGACTCAGAGGAACATGAGTGCTGATACAGAGAGAAGGAAGAAACATGCAAGGAAAAGACAGGTGAGGAACCACACATTTCAGTGGCTACTACCCATTAATTGATTTGCAATAGTCACCCTCTCGAGCAGGATACCTTTATCAACACTTAAAAGACTGGACTGTGTAATGGCTGATTTACTAAAAAACACAATTGAAAAGAAAGAAACTAAAACATTGATAATTAGTACAAGTTGTTCCTCCCTATCACAGTGAGCCTCCTTCTCCCATCTCATCATTCCAGCAACTATTTCAGTGATTCTCCTCCACTATGGTTCCACAAGGAGGAACCAACTTTCTTGCATTTTTCAAAAACAAAAGAAATCTCTTCACCTCGTTGATCAAGCTGATTCAATAGTTAGCTTAGTGTGACATCTAGTGTTAAGACCCCAGACATGGTTCAGACAGTGACTGAAACTAATCCAAAAGCATTACAGATTCTGTTGGGTAGAGGAGTATCACATCTCTCTTGTTGTGGGGACCTCAATCCAAATAATGTCAAAATCAGTTCAAAGACAAAATTTATTTTTTTTAATTAAAAACTACCACTAAAACAATTCCTGGCTGTATGTGCAGAGTTACTTAAAGGAGGACGAGATACAAATTATATGGAAACAGTGTTATTATCAGGAACTAAAATCAGTTGTGCTAAACAAATTATAGCCATGCATTAAAAATGCTCATGTATTTGAGAATTCTCTATCAGTGATTGAAGGATAATGAAACTGAGATCATTGGAACAACATTTTAATTCAGTCTTAAAGAGGTAGGAATGCAAGAAAAAATAATTACAGTAAGAAAAATCTTTCACTGGAAAAACCTACCCAGGGACATGGCAGAGTCTCCACTGCTGGAGGTTTTCAAGACGTGACTGGACAACAAGCTAGATAACCTCATCTAGATGCATAAAGCCTTTCCCACAAAACCCTTGACTAGAAGACTTTTCAAGGCATCACAGACCTGGCTGGTCTATGATACTCTGTTAAATGCAGAATGTATTTGTTTGAGCTTTTAAAATATTATTTAGTCCACTTCAAGCTTTCTGCTATTTTTACAAAGTACAATTTTGAAGAAAAATACAAGGAATAGCAAATATTGGCCATATTTCACCAGACAAGCAGCTGTGTCGTACAACATGATGACAGAACAACAGAAAAATCACAGACTGAAGGTCTTCACTCCAAGGAGGCAGTTTTACTTACAGCATTTGCCACACTGAAGGAATAGCAACTTTACAATGCACTGGTCCATAGCAAAAGTATTTTCTGGTGTGGAATAGGAGATGAACTGATCAGATATTAAATGGAGTACTTGAAGGAGAATAATAAATTAATAGTAATAATAATAGTAATAATAAAGCTTATAGAAATTCCCAATAGCCTTTTTTTCCCCCTGTATCTCACTAGGGAATTATCATACTGAAGGAGATACATGGTCTACACAGTACCATATCCTGTCCATGACAGTGAGAGACAGTAAATATTTCACAGGATCAAGCATGAGTTTTCATAATAAACAACTAGGAAATAAGCCCTCTGTATCAGGAATGTAAAATATTACCTGGTGCACTGATTTCCTAGAACAAATCTAAGACTAGCTATGTGTTACATACACATTACCCAAGTTACCTTGGGTTCAGAAAATATGGAAGAACGTACATTTGCTTTCTGCTTAATTCAAAGTCTATTTTGTTTAATAAAGTCACAAAGTTAGATTCAAGATTATTAGATACTAACATGGAAACTCAACCTACCCTGATCCCAGGGTCAGGAAGTCTGTCTATGCTGCAGATTCCAGGAAATAGGAAAACAGGGGGAACTGCTGCTTTATATACATCTGGGTTTAACTGCTTTTCTAGCTGTTCTTGGTCTCTGCCAGAACCTAAATGGTAGATGGGTCTTCAGTGCAAAATAGTGCAACCATTCTGATGTTGAATTAAAATTATTTTTAAATTTTCCTTTTCCTTTTCTGCATGTGGATGCTCTTTTTCCAAGACAACTAGACTTGCCCCAACTGGAACAAAAAAGCTCATTTTTAGGCAATAATAATCCTAAATATATATACTCACGATGATGACATGCCTATTCAAAATAGACATCACACAACCTTATCAAGTCAGACTGCCTACACAACAAACTTGTTCTACACACCCTAGAAACCCATTCTGAATGTAACTAGAAATGTTAATTGCTGGACTGTCTGAAAGAAAATGTAATTACGTACTGACTGGATGTTACTGAAAAAAAAAGAGGACAAGGAAACGTCCCTCCTCCTCTGAGAAACAGACAGAAACCTTTTACTGCCCATGAAACAGAAGAGATAAGGAGGAGAATTATCTGGCCTTATATGGGATCATCAGTATCTCTATTGAACTCATTTTTAGTAACTAGCAATTAATTTTAATTCCTAGGTTCATCTTTTAAAGCTGTTCTGTGGATCCTTTATGAGAACTGACTAGGTAACAGATTTTTTGTTAGAAAACATTTCTGGTTTGTGAGAAATTATTTCCCACTGGTAACTACATATTTCTATGCTTTGCTTTTTGTCTGTGAGTTTTCAAAGAGCAATAATTTTTACCTGAAGTGTTCACAAGGAGAGTTTGTACTGGCCTGCTATTGGAAATGACAGTATAGGGAGAGGCAGGATAGGGCCCATGTTTCAATATGTTGCTCTACTGTCTGAAATCTAGTGGGACAGTGTGACAGTTTCACTGGCAATGAAAGCTGGACTGATTTTACTAGAAGTGAATTCATATTGAGTAGGCAGGAGTCAAGCCTGGCATACAAACCATTAACACACATGAGCATGAATCTGGGTTGCTTTGACTCGAGAAACCATAAACCTTTGGCTGATAGTAATTGTACTGGATTACGAAGAAGTCGTGAAGAAGTCACAATCAAGTAATTAATTAAGAATTTCTATGAAGAAATCACAATCAAGTAATTAAGTAACTTTACAAATAAACCTAGTGCCTTGTCTATAATTTGAATAATTAGGACGGTCCATCTTCCTCTTTAAAAAAATCATGCTTTCCAAGCTTATCAAGGTGAAATTGTCTATGAATCTTTGAGACACAACACTAATCTGCTAACGACACACGAAAATTATTAATTATTTCCACACACTTTACCAACTGAACACTTACCCACTGTGGCAGAAGCTGATGACAGGAGAGACTTTCCCCAGGTACCCCAAGCTCCCCATCTACTTGCTCTAGATGAGGAGTCTGCAGCCTAAAAGAACAAAAATGTTACTCCACTGACAAAAAATCTTGTTCTCAAAAGGCAGGAGGAAACACAAAGAACCTATCAGACAACAAAGTCTGACATTTAATAGATGACGATAGATTGGGTATTATGTGGAGTTAAAACTTCTGTGTACAAAAAAGCAGAAGCACAGATCACGTCATCTATTCCTGGAAGAGCCTTAAACTCATGACACGTCATTACAGATGTCCTAATAGTTCTTCAGGCACCCAATCCTATAAAGCCATACAAGTTTATTAGGGGTAATATTAGGGAGAGGAAGGAACCTGTCTCCTTCCTGGGTTGGAGGCAGGAGCCAGAGTTGGAGGCTTCTCTTCCAAAGTCTCCTCACATGTGTAATTCAGCAGATATGCACAGGGAACTCCTAACAACTGAGTTCAATAAAAACACAGCCAGGGGAGGTGCTGCACACCTTTTACAGTAATGGGCAGTGTTAAGCAATTATCAGTATTCATATTTAAATCGTGTTAATAAACTGCTGTCTGAAGAAAGTCTCCAGTAACATATCACCTCAACACAATGCAAGTTTTATTGCAACCAGACTTGAAAAACCAAATTAATATCATATTGGCAAAATGAAATTAAACTCTTCCTAGTTTTCACAAGCTTGGTGTTGCAATTTAATTTATCCCTATGCAGGTTTTCTGCATAGCTTCCTTGGTTTTCGTGAAAAACAGTACATACATTATACAAAATTCTGTCCTTACAATGCAGGGACAGAAGGGCTTTTACAGAACATACATATTGCTTACTGGATTGTTTTGCTCATGCAGTGTTTCTTCCAATTCAGGTTCTGCATCAAGGCTTACAGTTTCAATGCACTCAGTGGGCATGTCTTCAGCTGTCTCTTCACTGGAAGGCAGGCTGGAAGGCAGGCTTTCGAGTTTTTCAGTCAAAGGATTTTCATTAATGAGAATGTCTCCTTCCTCTCTATTACTGACACTCAGAGTGACCTGTCCATGTTGATCTTGTGAAGGCTCATGCAAGATCTCAGCTTCTGCGAGGTGTGGTACTGATTCTTGAGGCAATACCTCATTGTTGGGCATTTCTATTATTTCAGGTTTTTCCTCAGATGGAGTGCCATCAGATATGTCTTCAGACATTTTCAGTTCTGAATACAGAAATAAAGTCTTTTAGGTACCATAAACATTTGAATGTTTATTATAAAATACACAGCATTTGCCATATGCTACTGCTGAAAAACAATACAGCCTTGATGTAAGACCTCCTAAAGCATGGGGCGCTGTGGAACATGCATCATGCTAGCACTGGTATCAGGATAATAGTCCACTCACTCTGCAAAATCTCACTCAAATATGAAGAACAGCATTAATGTTTTCCAAAATATGGTTTAGCAAGGGTGAAAGGATATTAACTTGGAGAAGTCAAATGTAGCTGTTTCCATATGGTTAATTCCTATATTCACTATCAGGTGTGTATGAAGGACCATTGCAGTACAAAATAATCTGAGCTGGAATAGCCAAGCAGCTCTTGCTCTCCCTTTCATCACTGCAACTCTGCAGGTCCCTACACCCTGCTGACTGACAGAGGGAAGGATAACTCTCTACAACTAAAATGGTGGTGATATTCATGTGTTTGAGAAGGGGGATAATCTGTGAATATAACAGGCCATGGGCCTTAGACCCACTTCATAGACACTGCCATAGCATAGTCATTGCTCACACTGTTTCTGTATCACTTGTCCCAGTCTTGCTCTTCGGGGAGTGCAACACTTCTCACCATCTCCAAAAACTCCAGCTGTGTGATTAAACTTCAATTCTGAAGCTAAGGTAAGCTTGTATGAGACAGTTACTGATTTTTCTGGTTTTGTACAGTTTTCTCTTATTTATTCCTTATCTTCCAATGTAATTTTGGAAGTATTTTCCACCACTGTGCAATCATCAGGCTGAGGATCCTGATGGGCAAAGATAAAGCCATAGAGTAAGATCTGCAGCTGATTAAGGAGTGGCACTCCCAGAGTCCAAAAGGACTCCTGGTCCATGATTACTAACACTTATTTTTTGGTAATAACAGTCTACTCAGCACTCAGAAGACAATCCTTGACAGAGAGCTTGCAAAATGTTGAGTTGCATGGCATAAAAAGACTTGTACAGTCCTCTCATATTAATTAATTAATATGACTCTCATAATAATTAAATATGGCTCAAAGGTTTGCATCTGTCAGGAAGAATAGAGGTTCTATGAGATAATGAAGAACAGAAAGGGGGAAAAAGGCAAAAAGCAAAACACAGCTGGGATTTAGGAGAAATTTGCCTGAGAAACATGTATTTAGATGAGTATGTTTTATTAAAGTCTACAGAACTGTATATATCTATAGTTTTAGCAACCTGTTTATCTGATGTGAAAGCAGATCACTTGTTTAAACCATTCCAAGGGTAGCACTTTGGATCAGTGAACAAGAAATATAAGTGAAAAAGTAAGCACTTGCTGCCACTTGTATTACTTCAGCTTACACTGTACCTTAATTATCTTCAGAAGACATGAATTCTCAAGTCAGAATCTTTGCATTTGACAGCTTTCTATTAAAAATTCAGCATGTATAAAATGCTTTAGTGCAGGGAAGTACTGCTACTGTTTTACCATTACTCATTGTGTGATGGGCAGCATAACCTAAGAAAAATTTTTACCTTTGTAAACCAAATTCCACCATGAGATACGAGGATCCTCTACTAAAACCTGTAAAACCTTTACACACATACTTCATAATTGTATGGGCATAATGTTTGAATGGGCATTAGCTCTGAGTAACCCTAGCACTTTTTAAAGGATCACACACACGTGCACATGGAATTTTGCAGTACTGGTCACCTTTGGGTACCACTCGGACCACGGTCCCTGCAGTTGCCTGCCGAACCTTCCTTCCAGGAGCACGGCACCTAACAGCAAATTAATTACTGCGGCTGTCGGAACACACGAGCCGTGCTGCACCCGGGCTCAGCGCCATTCAACCTCTCATCCGTGAGACGGTTCTGATCCAAATCAACTCGGACAGCTCCGCCCAAAGGTAATTACTCCCCGGGGAGGTGGTGAGGGCGA
>VWZU01006582.1:1441647-1486811 GCA_013397095.1 Sterrhoptilus dennistouni | reverse complement strand
CTTTTTGTTTTTTTTTTTTTTTTTTTTTTTTTTTTTTTTTTTTTTTTTGGGCATTATTAGATGGAGTGAAGCTTGTATTTTGCCCCAGTAATTCTGAGGAAGCTTGTGGAATGGTTAATGGTGCAGTGAATATAGTCCTTGAAGTTGTAAATCAGTCCATCAGATAATATCTACTGTCTAATTGTGGAGTCATTAGAAATATAAACTCACAATTTAACCCCTTCATTATGAAGGGGAAGTTGAAGACCAGTGCAGTCATTAATAGGTACTAAGGGAAGATTCAGACAAAACCATGACTTAAAATTAATGGGAGGGAAGGGGAAAGAAGAGGATTTTAAAAGATATTAGAAATCTGGAAAACAACTTTAAATAAGATTTACACGTGTAAAAGTGTTAGCCAAGTTCTTACCAGTTCCTCTTTTAGATGGGTGGTCTAATGGACTTATGCAATACCTAAAAGGAGATTTAAGACACTCTTCTCCGTGGCTGACTTAAACAAAGGGAGGCTGGCTACCCTAAACTCCTACATTTGGAAAGAAAAAGTGACTTCTAATACAGAAAACCAAAGCAAAGGCTTTGACCAGTTATGATTTTTTTTCCTCTGAAGTCTGTTTAAATAAACCTCTGTTTCACAACAGAGATATCTGAGGTCAGTGTCCTTAGATCAGGGCTGAATTTTGTGTGCAGAGGTTCTATGACTGATACATTTTTGCCAGGCCTGCAAATGTTCCCAGTGTGTGTCTGGTGTCCTCTGTGTGTGTGTCTATGACAAACCACCCCATGACGTGAACATGACATGAACACCCCACTTTCAGTCTAATTCAGGAAATGCTCAAGCTCAAACAAGAAGTGAACTCTTCTGTGGACTTTCCCAAGGCATAAATATAGATAATTTGCCCCAGTTTCCCCAGTTAAAAGAAGCACTGATGATCCAATCTCAGGCATTCAGCTTTTGATTCAGGCTCTTGAACCTCCATCCTATGTTTCAGTCCATGTGTTACAGTCAAAAAGTCCGTTTTTAAATAATGGCTCCAAGTCCACTTCACATCCCTTAAGAGAGACTCTGAGGAGAGGATGACTGTGCTGACCCCAATTATTGTACTTTATAATCAACATGTATTACACAGTATAGGAAGCCTTCATAATACACTGTATCACAGCAGTAATTCTGTAAGTAAGCAGTAAATTTTAGATACCTATGAAATCAGACGTTTTGTAAAAAACCTTATTATTTGTTAAATACACCATATTTGCCAAATAAAAATTTCAGTGGTGTTCTGTTAATAAAGAATGTCTCTCCTCAATTATTTTAGAAAATCATTGCTTTTTGAATCACAGAAACGAGAAATCGGAACTTTAAAAAAATCTCTTATGGTTCCTGCACAGCTACTCAAGAATACAAACTAGTTTTTTGCTTGTGTTTCTTTGTTTTCCAGGAGGATTAGAACAAAGATGGACAGTTAAGAAAAGTATTGAGCATCTCCGAGGAAACAGAAAACAGTATGACACAAAATATGAGCTTTCTCAGAAACTTTTTTCTTTACAAGTGTCTGTTTGCATTAACTTTTTGGAGCCATGTCAGCTTGTCTGTGGAAGATGAACTCTTTATATCTGTTTCTAACAATTTGCCAGAAGATGGTTCCAACCAAAATATCAAGAGCCTGCCACTCTTGTATACGAAGTCCAAAACTAATGTAGATTGGGTTGTGATACAAAATACTACAGAAAGCCTGTCATTGTCAGAAATCACAGATGACAATGTAAAAGAATTGCTAGCTTTATTATCTAATTTTAGACGAGGATCCAGGTTACAAAATCTGACACTGACAAATGTCTCAGTGGGTTGGAATGCTCTTATGGACATATTTCAGACTGTATGGCACTCATCCATTGAATACTTCAATATTAGCAATGTAATACAACTGTCAAACATTGAAAGGTATGACTTCAACTATTCAGGTACCTCTATGAAAGCATTGACCCTGAACAAAATTCGAATCACCGACCTGTACTTCACGCAGGATGACCTATACAGAATATTTGCAGACATGAATATTGCAGACATGACAATAGCTGATTCAGAGATGATTCATATGCTTTGTCCTTCATCTAAGAGTCCCTTTAAATACCTAAATTTTTTAAAGAATGATTTAACAGATTTCCTTTTTCAAAAATGTGACAACCTACTTCAGCTGGAGACATTAATCTTGCATAAGAATAAATTTGAGAGCCTTCGGAAGGTAAGCTTCATGACCAGCCGTATGAAATCACTGACATACCTGGACATGAGCAACAACCTGCTGCGCCACGATGGAGCTGACGTGCGATGCCAGTGGGCCGAGTCTCTGTCAGAGTTGGACCTGTCCTCCAACCAGTTGGCGGATGCTGTGTTTGAGTGCTTGCCGGTCAATATCAAAAAACTGAGCCTACAGAACAACCAGATCAGCAATGTGCCCAGGGGGATGGTGGAGCTGAAATCCTTGGAAGAGCTGAACCTGGCGTCGAACAGGCTGGCTGACCTGCCGGGGTGCAGTGGTTTTACATCCCTGCAGTTCCTGAACATAGAGATGAATTTGATCCTCACCCCATCTGCTGACTTCTTCCAGAGCTGCCCAAGGGTCAGGGAGCTGCAGGCCGGGCACAACCCATTCAAGTGTTCCTGTGAGCTGCAAGCCTTCATTGGCCTGGAGAGGCAGTCGGGGGGGAAGCTGTTTGGCTGGCCGGCGGCCTACGTGTGCGAGTACCCGGAAGGCTCGCGAGGGACGGAGCTCAAGGACTTCCACCTGAGCCAGCTGGCCTGCAACACGACGCTCCTGCTTGTGACAGCTCTGCTGCTGATGCTGGTGCTGGTGGCTGCGGTGGCCTTTCTGTGCATCTACCTGGATGTGCCGTGGTACGTGCGGATGACGTGGCAGTGGACGCAGACCAAGCGCAGAGCTTGGCACGGCCCCCCCGGGGATCAGGGGCTCGTTCTGCAGTTTCACGCCTTCATTTCCTACAGCGAGCGCGATTCGCTGTGGGTGAAGAACGAGCTGATCCCCAACCTGGAGAAGGGGGAGGGCTGCGTGCAACTGTGCCAGCACGAGCGAAACTTTGTCCCCGGCAGGAGCATTGTGGAGAACATCATTAACTGTATTGAGAAGAGCTACAAGTCGATCTTTGTGTTGTCTCCCAACTTTGTGCAGAGTGAGTGGTGTCACTATGAGCTGTACTTTGCTCACCACAAGTTATTCAGCGAGAATTCCAACAGCTTGATCCTCATTTTACTGGAGCCAATCCCTCCGTACCTTATTCCTGCCAGGTATCACAAGCTGAAAGCTCTCATGGCAAAGCGCACCTACCTGGAGTGGCCGAAGGAGAGGAGCAAGCGTCCCCTATTCTGGGCTAACCTGAGGGCAGCCATTAGCATTAATCTGGCAAAAGCTGATGAAAATTGTTATGAGGAAGTAGAATAAGAATCTTTCTAATGGAGTTTAATCTGTTTTTTTTTTCTTTGTGAAACAATAAATATGGTTTTATTTCATTCATTGTAAATATATTCAATTTTTTGTTACACAATCTTGTTTCTAACTAGTTGTCTGTGTTGCCTCCTAACTGTAGTCAAAATTCAATTCACCTTATTGCAAATCTCTTGAGATAGCAAATTGCAAATGAATTTGAATGTGGATTTTGAAATAAAACTTGAAATATTATAATGAGTTTTTCTCAGCAGAATAAAATCTGGGGTGAGTTTTTCCTCAACAGAATAAAATCTAGTCATGTGGAAGAATTCTTCCACTACTGGGTAGTTTGCAGAGCTGCTTTAGTCACAAAATTTAGGCAGCTTTGTCAAAGAATATCTTTTGCTAAAATTGGTTCATGTGAAAGAAAATTAAGGGTCCTGACAAGATGCCTGAAGTCCAGAGCTCAAAATCGTTGCCAAATAGTCTTTGCTCAGATTCGGTGAAGATTAAAAGGATAGGACTCAGAAGTTTGTGAACTTTGAACTTGGCAAAACCAACGATTGAGCAAAGAAGAAAAGTTTTGGTGTGGTTTATTTTTTTTTTCTGGNGGGGGGGGTTTGGTGTCTTTTTTTTGTTTGTTTGTTTGGTTTTTCTTAAAGAAGAAGCAGCGAGGTACTTCACTTTTTAGCTTGGCATTGCAGCAAGGGAGACTCAGTGAATTGACAGAGCTCTAATACCCATACGATCCTGTTACCATTTTGATCCTGAGAGATACCTTGACCAGAGCGGGTGGGAGGGGCATCTGCAGTAACAGAACTGCCTTCATCATATTGTCTGTGTTTGAGAAACTCCTGACATCTCTAAATCATGCTTTTTTCCCCTAGCTTTCTACTTTTTGCCTTCTCATCTACACATCTTACTTTATGCTTATTATTAAAAGAATCTGTCCTTTTCAGCTGAAACAGTATATCTTCTAACAGGGCTATGACTTGTGGTCAGAAAGTCAATAACCAGTCAGAGCTAGAAAAAATTTCCCAGGTCTTGAGACAGCAGGTAAGACTTTATTCACTGAGTTAGAAAAACAAACTACATTTATGGTATTTGCTTTCCTTTATAGAAATGTAACAGGCTCCTCTGTCTGTACTTACACTGTTTTAGCTTCAAGGAAGCATGGCTAGGCTCAGGCAAACATTCACAACTGCTAAAGATTATGACAGCAAACTTCCTCTTTGCCCTAACAAAGGAAGATTGTTTGAAATACCAGAGCTAGATCCCCATCAAGCAGGAAGTTTCCCTTCAAAAATGTGTTTCAACATGTATATGAGAGAAGAAGGGATGTTGTGATGAAATTCTCACGTAGTATAGAATGTTCATCTTTTGTCTTATTTTTGTCTTCCATTATTAGCAAAAGGTTTTAATTTTGATGCTTCTTTTTGCCTGAGGTCTAAGTAGGCTGAGATTTCTTGACCTGACCCCTTGAACTGTGAGTGACTGTTTATGACCTGTAGAAGAAATTTAACACCTTTAGCTCTCTCGTGCCGATCAGCCTCAAAATTAATATAACACACATATTACCAAATTGCAGACATTTCATTCAGGACTGTGGAAATAAATGCTTTATCTACTTCCTTCTTTCTCTCCAACTACTGCTTAAGTGTGTGACTCATTTTACCCTTAGAAAACTGAAGTTCAGACAGCTTGTTTTGCCTATCTCTTTCTCACGACCAGGGACAGCTGGATTATGTGGTGCCTTGCTTGAAATTTTTCTTCAAAAGCCTCAGAGTTTTAGGCCAGTAACCCTTGAAACTTCTGCAATACAATTAACATCCCCTTGTTGTGTGTCACCTTAAGAACTCATCTGGCTCCTTCTGTTGTCTGGAAGATAGAGAAACCCTTTGAAAGTCAGAGAGTGCACCAAGAAACCTTCATGTTACTCATGTGGGAGCCATAGACATTACCAGAAATTAGGGAGTGGAAGGTTTTAGCAAGGCAAGCAAGGTTTGTTTACCACTTTAGAAAGAACTTGGAGCTATGTGACCTCAGGGAAAGTAGCTAATGTTATGATAAGCAGAAGTATATAATTACACTTATCTGGTATTACAGGTTTCTGAATTCCAAAATCCTTGAGTGGATAAATTGGAAAGGATGGCTTTTGATGAGCACAGGCATCAAATAAAACTTGTACTTCCCACAGAAGCCCACATACTACTTTTTTTCATATGTGCCAAATAATTGATAAAACAGCTAAACATCCAACTAATTATTAGAGCTAGTTTCTCTGATTCCACAAAAGAGAATGAGTTTCTCACATGTTATTATACTATTTCAAACAATTATCTTAGCCTCTCTCCTACTCTCAACCCTTTCTATAAAACCAGTTTTAATCCATGAAGAAATTTTTCCTTGTTCATGGGGCCACGTGTGGTCTCACAGCACTTAAGCCAGTTTATCTGCACATTTTGGAAAGGGACTAACCTTTTCTGTGCACAGCCTGGTGATGTGTGCCTGCATTTGGTACTACACTGAAATGTGGAACTGTTGCTGCACTCCAGTTATCAGGAAAAGGGAGTGTGTAAATGTGTTCTGATACTGTGTCAGATACTGTATCAGAGCAGATTCCTGGCATTTGAGTAGTCATCTTGGTGACTAGTAGGAATGCTATTTTTACATACATAAAAATATCAACATACAAAGCTGATAACATGGGAGTTAAACACTCTCCAAAACCTAAAAAATGCACAGAATGAAATGGAAGTTTGAAAGCTTAAATGTTTTTATGTGTATTTAAGTAGTGTGTAGTATAAAGGAAACTCAACTATGGCAGACAGGAAGATTTGACACAATGTGGGCTGCCCTGCTGAGAGCTCAACTCTTCTTTAGCTTTAGAAATGTTACAAAACATTTTCACTGAAGTTCAGGTGCACAAATTAGAGGAAGGAAAGACACTCAAGGAAAAATAATGGGACTCTGTGGGAGATTCTGCTGAGGGGAAGGGTCAAAAATCTCTGTGAAAGCCAGGGCTTTGGTTAGTCTGTTTTTTCTTTTGGAAATATTTGCTGAGATTGACTAAAATGCTCATTTGTAGTCACTGTTTTGTCAAGAGAAAACAGTATTTATAATAAATAAGTGAGAAAATAAGTGTGTTCTGCAGGGTGGCTCTGGGTTACCAATTTGATTTCCACAGCTTTGATCCTTGTGCCTATTTATACCAAAGTAAAATAGGCTTGAGCATAAATGTGATACAATCTCTGCTCACTTTGCCTTGTGATGGCATTTAGCCTTTGTATCACCTGTTTGACATACAGGTGGCAATAACAATTACAGTTAAACATAAAGTCCTTGATGTGATCAAACACCAGCTTTGTAAACCTTTAGTTATTGTATTAACTTTTCGTGAGTTGCTCTGATGGGTTCATCTGCTGTGACTATTCTTTTTAAGACATGTGCTATGTCTTGCACATATAAGTTCTTGTCAGAGAGATTCTTCACACTTTAGCATGGTGCTGGTCCTGAATGACTTTTCATACCCAGTCAAGGGTAGCTGTGGTTCTTCTCTGGGTAAGTAATGATGACATACAGGTAGAAGTGTGAAATGTCTTTTTATGAACATTGATAAAACAAACTGCAAAAATCCCTGGCAGTGTAAAATTCAGAAATAGAACAAGGTATCTGCATGAACATATGTGAGCTGACTATGGAAAAGATGGTATGTAGCTGGTACATTTCAAGATGAATGAACAGAAATACATTGCTTTTAGTTTTTTTCTGTCATGAAAAATGACTGAAACAAACCCCAAACTAAACTTCGTTGAATTGGTTAGTAAAAATAAATGATGAAAGGTTTCTAATGGTTTAACAGAGGTATTCAGAAGTATCAGTTTTATTTTAACTAATTACAGATTTTTCTTTATGGCAAACTGTTTATTTGAATGCATTTTAAAACCTCATTTTGAATGCATTTTAAAGAGCGGTGGTAAGAAAATTAAACATACTACAACTAAAATATGGTTTTAATAGCTGTGTATGCACTAGAGTCAGTTCTGATGAAAGCTGATGGTGTATTTGATTTTATCCATGCAGCAAAGTTTTTTCTATGAATTATATTCAAAGTAAAGCTGCCACTGTTTTGCCTAATTGCGATATCATTGTTCTGTCAGCAAGTGCCTTATTCTATTCACTATCATGAATTAACGCCTAGCAATAGGAGCATCTCTTTTAACTTGAAGTCTAGATAATATCAGCTGGCAAACACTCCTGCTGCTTATTGATAAACATTCATGATCCTTTGATTGGGTCACAGATGTTGGTTTTCTCCCAGGCTCATGTCCTTGTTCACAATGCTAACTGAATGGCTGCTTTTTTGGATTCCTTCAGCCCCAGATTGCCCTATATTGTCATATTCTTTGTTGCTTCATTACAACTGTCTTGTCATAGGGAATATTCTCTGTTAATTTTTATAATTTTTTGGAGAAATCCACAATGTGAAGTATCTTTAATAACCATTCTAGTGTAAAGATGATTGGTCTGTAAAGGTTTTTACCTGTGCCAGTTTGCCCCTGTTACTAGCTTTTGAGATATAAACTTCTGTCATCCGTCAGTGTACTACATTCATTACTCTCCTTGATGAGCAAAAAATTTTGGTAGGGTAGAGCTCTGCAAGAGATCTTGATATGAGCAAAAGGTGGCAGCGAGAGTTCTGCTTCCTCTTTTCTGTGTGTGCAAAGAGGAGATGCAGACGACAGATTTCTAGAACATCTGTGTAACATCAGAAGCAGACTTGAAATTAGAAATGCAGAATTATGTGAACAATCCTGCCAAGGGAAATATTCTACACTACAGATAGGGTTTTTTCCTCCTAAACTGGATAGTTATGTAAATATTGCAGAAGTAAGCGTATTTCTAGTCTGAACTGTTAAAACTTTCCTTTCATTGTGCTCTTAATACCCACATTGTAAGGAAGTTCCATTAATCCTTAGAATTGTATAGCCTGTTTTAAAATGCCCTGGGGTTTTTTGCTTCTTGAGGTAGGTAATTATTGAGGAATTAGCATCTCATGTGAGCATCTCATCTCACCTTGAAGATTACATATGTTTGAAATTGTATTTTGAGGATGCTAACCGATGCAGAGGACTTTTGCTGGTTCTTCAACTTGGAGATGAATTCCATGCATAAAAGGTGGGTTACATTTGCTCCATTATTTATAATTATTTTCTCCTTTATATATATATATATCTATCTTGGACTTCATCAAATCTCAGGTGTTTCTTTGCTGTTTGAAGATATTCTTATATTTTGAAGTTGCAGTGAAAACACTCATTTGAATTTCAGCAAAGAGGAAATGGAGAAAAATCATTTGGCACGGCAGTTTTAATTTGCAACCAAATCTGATTTAATACCATTCTAAAACAGCATTGGATGAGTAACCCTTGATCCTTACTATTGTAAGACTATTTTTCTAGACATATTTGCTTTACTCTTTGATTGTGGCACTCTGCAGGGCCATAGAGTGTGTCCCTTGTTACAGTGTCTAGCACAGCATATACAGTAAATTAGAACTCATCTGGTGCTGGAACATGGACAGAGAATATATTTCTGGGTTTTTCTCCCTTCAGAACATTTCTTGCTTTATTACTGACATCCCTTTTGCCCAGGAAGAAGTTCATCCAGATGGTACTAGACAAAAGTTTATTAAATTCAATACTGTTTATTCGATTCAGACTGTTAATCAGTCTGGACTCTGAAGCCAACAGCACTTTGAAGAAGCCGGGTCAGATTTCCTTGTCTTTTTTTGTCTTGCAATTGATACTGTACTTTGACCAGCCATCCCAGCTTCATTTCTTTTGTGTCCTCAGATACCGTAGCACAATTTCTGAAGATGTAATTTGATGTCTCTGTTGGATTCAATAGAGGTAGAAATACTTTAGTAATTTATTCTTTTTTTGCTTCTGGTGATGTTAATTGCATATATTTTTGCTTTACTTAATTAAGAAAAAACTTGATTAAGCCTGATAGGAAACTTGGATGGAAAGGGTTGAGTTTTGGTATCAGTTAGTCAAATTATTAGGAACTAACACACATTATAACCTAGAACTGAAAAAAATAGGTTTTTTGTTTCTATTTAACAAAAGATTACACAGGTAAAGAATTTTAAAACTTTTGAGTTTTAGATCTTTTTAACAGAAAGAATCAGAACAGGAAATAAAACTGGGGATGTTTGTCTCCTGAAACTGGTCATGAGTTGTTTATGCTTCATATTGTCTGTGTGTTTTGTTTAATGGTTGACAACAAGAGAGCAGGTCATGGGTTTTCAGAAAACGACTGATGCCTCTCCAAGTCCAGGGAGACTTGATAGGCATGACCAGCTGTAATTCAGCTGGACCCTACCCACAAAATCCTTTCCTCCTTGGGTTTTTGATACTTAGAACTAGATTCATCATCCCTCACTATTTTTAGAGAGGTTGTTTGTCAAGTTCCAATTGTAGGAAAATACAGGAAATTTTATAGGACACCTTGGAAATTCTGAAGTCTTTGGTAGCATCTACGGTTTTCTTTCAGATTTTGGGTATCACTGCTTCATACATGGTCCAGTCATGGTGTGGTATTACCATTAGTATGCTTTTGGTCAGACTGGTATTACAATATTCATTTGTGTGGAGGGTTGACCCTGCAGGGTGCCTGCCCAAGCCATTCCATCACCCCCTTCCTAAGCTGGACAGAGAAGAAAATATAAAATGAAAAGCTTGTGAGCCAGATAAGGGAAGGAAGAGATAACTCACCCATTACTGTCACAGGCAAAACAGACTCAACCTGGGAAATTAATTTAATTTATTACAATTTAGTCGGAGTAGGATAATGAGAAATAAAACCAAATCCCAAAACACCTTCCTCCCAGACCTCCCTTGTTCCCTGGGCACAGCTTCACTTCTGAATGCTCTACCTCCTCTCCCAATGGCACAAAGGGTCAGGGAATGGGGACGGTGATGTGTTCATACTTCTTATTTCCCACTTCTTCCTCCTTACTCTATTCCCCTGCTCCATCCTGAGGTCCTGTCCACTGGAGATGGTTCTCCACAAAGTCCTCCAGTGTGAGTCTGTCCCACTAGCTGCAGTCGTTCAAGAATTCTTCAGCATGGATCCCTTCCATGAGGCACAGTCCTTCAGGCATAGGGTGCTCCAGCATGGGTCCTTCACCAGGTCACAAGTCCTGTCAGCTAACCTGCTCCAGAGTGGGCTCCTCTCTCCACAGGACCACAGGTCCTGCCAGAAGCTTGCCCCAACATGGGCCTCCCGTGAGGTCACAGCCTCCTTCAGGCATCTACTTGCTCCAGCACAGAGTCTTCCATGGCTGCAGGTGGATCTCTGCTCCATTGTGGACCTCCATGGGCTGCAAGCACACAGCTGCCTCACCAGGGGCTGCGGAGGAATCTCTGCTCCAGCACCTGGAACACCTCCTCCCCCTCCTTCTGCACTGACCTTGGTGTCTGCAGAGCTGTTTCTCCCATATATTCTCACTCCTCTGTCCCAGCTGCAGTTGCTCTTCCCCAGGGCTTTTCCCCTCTTCTTCACCACGTAATCCCAGAGTCACTACTAATGTAGATGAGCTTGGCCTTGAATCCAGCTGCTGCTGGCTCTGTGGAACACAGAAGAAGCTTCTGGCAGCTTCTCACAGAAACCAGACAAGTCCCCCTGCTACCAAAACCTCACCACGCAAACCCAATACAACAGACGGTATAATTCCTCCTCAGAATTCTTGGCTTACTGGAAAAATGGACTCTTATGTCTTTGTGTTACAGCAAGGACAAAGCTGATAGATAATCTGACCCTGAGAGGGTGCATAGCAATGTCCAGGGTCTTTGGGGTATGAAGAAGAATATCCTTTGAGTGAAGAGGGTTTTTTTGCACCAGTTGCTAGAGGGTGGTTTTATTGGAGGTTTTTTCCCCAAATGTTTGTGAACTTGGGATATATATAAACAGCAGATGGATGGGCTGTTTTGTTCTTTATTCATAAATGCATTGATGTCGGTTTGTACTGATTTTGTATTTTTTCATGATTGTTAAGAAATTTCTATTTCTTAACATCTATGTGTTTTTAACACTCTTATAATCCTGCCCATTATAAGAGAAGTAATTTATATTTGACTAAGTCAATAATTAGAGTTAAATAATGGGAGTGAGGACGATTGATAAGAAATGAAAACAAGAGTATGTAAAAATAATTTCTTATTACATAGATTTTATATTGAATTTTATTTTCGCAATAAAAAAGCAACTTTGACCCTTAAACAACTTCATTAAATTTCATGTATTTGTTTTCATAGGGCTGGACTCATCAGTGAGACATATTGAACAGAAAACAAAGATATGCTTCTGTGTTTCTGTAAAAAAACAAGATAAAGCTGGATAGCATAATGAGATCCCTCACAAATATCTATGTCTTCACTTGTGCCTTTACATTCACACTGTGGAATAATATCAAGCCAACTGTAGAAGATGAATTCATTGCAAATTATTCAAGCAATTTGCTAACTAATGTTCCAAAAAACATTCCAGTCCGTACTCAAGTATTAGATTTCTCACATAATAGGATATCTGGACTTAGTACCTCAGAATTTATTTATCTTTCTGACCTTCAAATACTAAATCTTTCTTATAATCTAATTATGGTACTTGACTTTAGTGTGTTTATTTTTAATGAAAATTTAGAATACTTAGATTTATCTCATAATAACATTTCAAAAGTTTGGTGTCTAACACTTGCAGGTCTTAGACATTTAGATCTTTCTTTCAATAAGTTTACTGCCCTGCCCATCTGTCAGGAATTTAGGAACATGTTTCATTTGGAGTACCTTGGATTAAGTGCTGCAATGATACGAAGGTCAGACTTCAGGTATATCAAACATTTGCAGCTGCACACCATCTTCCTGACCTTGAGAAACTTTTCACTGTATGAGCCTCAGAGTCTGACAGCCTTGACTACAAAAAACCTCTATATTGTTTTTGCAGCAAAGCAAAACTTCATTTTTCCCCTCTTGTATGATGGAATGAGCACTTCAGAAAACTTAAAAATAGTTAACTTAAGATACAACTCGAGTTACAAAGATTTCCCTTCTCCACCTTTAATGCTTTTGGAGAAAATAAAGACAACAGTTCTCACGTTTGATGCTGTGGACTTACAATGGGCTATCATCCTGCAAATTTTCATGCTTATTTGGTATTCACCTGTGGAACATTTGACTGTAAGAAATTTGACTTTTCGGGGACCACTGGAGGAGACGACTGAATATGCATTTCTACCGTTATTAAGCTCTATGGAACAATTAATCTCTTTGGATGGCTCCATGAAAGCATTAACTTTGGAGCATGTTCGTAATAAGGTTTATTATTTCAACCAGGAGATTCTATACAGACAGTTTTCAGAAATGAATATTGCCAATTTGACAATACATGATGCATATATGCCGCACATGCTTTGCCCCAGTAGAACAAGCTCATTTCAGTATTTAAATTTTTCTCACAACGCCCTGACAGATGAGTTGTTCCAGAATTGTGGAACTCTCATGGATCTGAAATTACTTATTTTGCATAAGAATAAATTTGAGAGCCTTCGGAAGGTAAGCTTCATGACCAGCCGTATGAAATCACTGACATACCTGGACATGAGCAACAACCTGCTGCGCCACGATGGAGCTGACGTGCGATGCCAGTGGGCCGAGTCTCTGTCAGAGTTGGACCTGTCCTCCAACCAGTTGGCGGATGCTGTGTTTGAGTGCTTGCCGGTCAATATCAAAAAACTGAGCCTACAGAACAACCAGATCAGCAATGTGCCCAGGGGGATGGTGGAGCTGAAATCCTTGGAAGAGCTGAACCTGGCGTCGAACAGGCTGGCTGACCTGCCGGGGTGCAGTGGTTTTACATCCCTGCAGTTCCTGAACATAGAGATGAATTTGATCCTCACCCCATCTGCTGACTTCTTCCAGAGCTGCCCAAGGGTCAGGGAGCTGCAGGCCGGGCACAACCCATTCAAGTGTTCCTGTGAGCTGCAAGCCTTCATTGGCCTGGAGAGGCAGTCGGGGGGGAAGCTGTTTGGCTGGCCGGCGGCCTACGTGTGCGAGTACCCGGAAGGCTCGCGAGGGACGGAGCTCAAGGACTTCCACCTGAGCCAGCTGGCCTGCAACACGACGCTCCTGCTTGTGACAGCTCTGCTGCTGATGCTGGTGCTGGTGGCTGCGGTGGCCTTTCTGTGCATCTACCTGGATGTGCCGTGGTACGTGCGGATGACGTGGCAGTGGACGCAGACCAAGCGCAGAGCTTGGCACGGCCCCCCCGGGGATCAGGGGCTCGTTCTGCAGTTTCACGCCTTCATTTCCTACAGCGAGCGCGATTCGCTGTGGGTGAAGAACGAGCTGATCCCCAACCTGGAGAAGGGGGAGGGCTGCGTGCAACTGTGCCAGCACGAGCGAAACTTTGTCCCCGGCAGGAGCATTGTGGAGAACATCATTAACTGTATTGAGAAGAGCTACAAGTCGATCTTTGTGTTGTCTCCCAACTTTGTGCAGAGTGAGTGGTGTCACTATGAGCTGTACTTTGCTCACCACAAGTTATTCAGCGAGAATTCCAACAGCTTGATCCTCATTTTACTGGAGCCAATCCCTCCGTACCTTATTCCTGCCAGGTATCACAAGCTGAAAGCTCTCATGGCAAAGCGCACCTACCTGGAGTGGCCGAAGGAGAGGAGCAAGCGTCCCCTATTCTGGGCTAACCTGAGGGCAGCCATTAGCATTAACCTGGCAATATCCAGTGAAGTAAATGCGTAGGAGAGTGGTACTACAGCTACTAGTAGTATATGTATGTGAAAAACTGACTTGACTGTTTTGCATTAAACTCTGCTAATATTTTTTTCTATTTTCATACCATATTCCAAGTTTGTTGCAAAATAAAGTACATATAGAAATTGCTATTGGTTATTAGAGCCATCCAAGTAGTCAAAAGTCATCTGAGCTGCCCATCATCAACAAAGAGGATGAGAGAGAATTTTTCATAGTGATTGACCTAATTTTTTGGTTGCATTTATTTTGGACTTTTCCCATTGAAAGCTGTATTTGGAAGTAATAAGAATAGTGGTTGGTTTGGTGTCATCAGGCTGCCAAAGCATACATTTAATCTTTGTTCTGACATGAATGTTGTGAGGTGTAGATTGTAGGGATCTGCTTTCTTGGTTTTAATTAAATAACACAAAGAAGAAAACTGTTGTTTAAATCCGATCCAGTACATTGGTATCGTAGATGTCAAGAGTACAGTATGCACACCCTTTTACCCTATTTTCCCTTCCTGGAAGTCTTTCTCTTCATCACAGAGAGTTTCTTGGGTAAGTGCTGAAAAGTTGAATCCAATAATCCTTGTTTGATGTTCTTCTTCCTTTGCTGTATTAAATGTTAACACTTGCCTAGAGATAGATACCTGCCAAGTCATGATTTCATAGTATTTGCTATTCACTGTCTTCAAATTAATAGTTAATACCTGTACTTACTATTTGTATAGTATTGTAATGTTACTGCTTTCTGCTGTGATTCTATCAAGCTATACTGGGTTGCATGTTTTTTCTGTTTCCTAATACTTAGAAACTCAATGTTTGGAGTTTATATTTTATCTCCAGGCTTCCACTGAACTCTGTTACCTTGCTCATTTAATTAGCAGGTGCTCAGGGTCATCACACAGGTGAAAAAAGGAGTAATTTTTCCCTGGGAAATAACTTCTCTACTAAAATCTTACTGATTAAACTAATACTGTTTGTTAGTAGGAAACATCTGGTAACTTGCTGTGCTTGGATTTGAGTCTAATAAACATCTCATTCTTAATCAATTATTAAATTCCATGTGTAATTTCAATGATGATGTGGAGTTGTGTCATACTTACAGCTTAATGGAAATGTTAAGTCCTGTCGTCACAATTGTGAGCAGCACATGAGGTGATCAAACTGGTAAGAGGATATGATCCTTAATACTCACTAAGGTGGCTCACCAAGCACACACCAGGTGTGGTAGATGGATGAAACAGTGAAATTGAAGCTGTGGGAGAGCTTCCTAGTGTCCAAAAATGCCGAGACGCTGCTGACACTCACCTACCAGTTCAGGTTAACTGGATAGGATTGCAGTAGGATGGCAGGTGCCTGGATCCTGAGCTTTGGAAAGAAGAAATAAAAATCTCTATTATTAAATATCTCTAAATCTTAATTATCACTCAATTATTTCCATACTCATCAAATCTGTATCTCTTTGATTTAGAGAGGAAGATGTTGTGGAGGATCATGTCAAAGCCTTACCCAGAAATTAAGATTTAGTAGGGATTAGGGATGCTGCTGGATGAGAGGCTGGACATGACCCATCCATGGGCACTCACAGCCCAGAAAGCCAAACGTGTCCTGGGCTGCATCCAGAGCCCCGTGAGCAGCAGGGCCAGGGAGGGGATTCTGCCCCTCTGCTCTGCTCTGCTGAGACCCACCTGCAGTGCTGCATCCAGCTCTGGGGTCCCAGTGTAAGAAGAATGTAGACCTGTTGGAGTGAGTCCAGAGGAGGCCACAAAGATGATCAGAAGGCTGGAACACCTCTCCTATTAGAACAGACAGAGAGCTGGGGTTGTTCAGCATAGAGAAGAGAAGAGAAGAGAAGAGNGAAGAGAAGAGAAGGCTCCATGGAGATCTTTTTGAGGCCTTTCAGTACTTAAATAGGGCTTATAAGAAAGATGAGGACTTTTTAGCAGGACCTGTTGTGATAAGACAAGGGGTATTGCTTATAAACTAAAAGAGGGCTGATTTAGGTTAGACATAAGCAATATTTTTTTTATAATGAGGGTGGTGAAACACTGGAAGAGATGGTCTAAAGAACTTGTGGATGTCCCATCCCTGGAAACCTTCAAGATCAGGTTGGAAAGGGCTCTGAGTCATCTGATCTAGTTGAAGATGTCCCTGCTCATTGCAGGAAGTTGGACTAGATGACTTCTAAAAGTCTGTTCCAACCCAAGCCATTTAATGATTCTATGATTTTACGATTTTACTGCTCTAGAACTTCTTGACACTTTGAAGTAAGGAATGCTACCAAGAAATCCTGTCCCCTTTCTTCCTGAAACCCTTCTCCCCCTCCCAGGCATTACAGCCTAAGGACATTATTTGCACTTAGCTAAAATGGGCTAAGGGGCACATAGTGTATCCTGTTTACTAGACAAGAAAAGAGGAAGTAAAATTTCTTAATTCAGGCTTTCCGGTCTCTGTGAATTTAATGCATCAGCATTAAATGCTGAGTTATGGGGAGTTATGTCCTAAATAATATACAGACTGGGCCATGGAGGAGTCCCTCACCTTTAAGACTGTTCTGAAATGTAAGCTTTAGGTGAGTGTGAAATAAATGGTTTCTCAAGTCTGCCACGTATATTGTTCTGCAATATTAATACTGTAAGACCTTTTATACTCTATCCATCCTACCTCACAGATCTTTCATGCACATGCCAAATATTTCAATTGTTTACATACCTACATACACTACAGCATCTTAAAATACACTTCTGAGTTCCTTTGATGAGGCAGACTTTTCTCGTGGTTTGGTGTGTTGGTTGGGTTTCTTTTATAAGTAAGCATTTGACAGTATTTCTTATCAAGCAACACTGTGTATTGGCTTAGTGTTCAGCCAGACCAGAGTTTTAATTGTAAAGGACACATTTAAAGTGTTTTTATAACGAAAAATCGCAGTAAAGACACAGAGACCAGTTTTAAATCCTTGAGCAGGTTTCTGTGTATGACAGGACTAAACTCAGTGATAGCAAATAGGACAGAGGGAACAGCTTAATTTCTCAAGCGCAAGAAACTGAATATTAGCTTACATTTCAATCTCACGAACTTAAATTTTGTCTTTTTCTCAGACTAAGAGGGACACCCAGTGGCCGATGAAATTATCGCTGCTTCCTGAAAGTGATCGCTCAGTCTAGAACGTATGCAATGCTTTTTGACTCATAGGAAAACAGAGATAAATCTTATCAGGCCAGCAACTGGAGTGTCGCTTGCAGGTGTGAGTGCTCGAGAGGACAGGTCAGGACGAGCTCTTCCCGTGACAGCTGCCACGTTGGGTCAGTGGCCATGACTCCTCCATGCCATTGGTCCCTCCTGCCTGAACCTTGGAAATCAACAGCACGATATGAGTGGCTCTGGCTTTGCAATGTGCAGATCTTATTTTCAAGCAGGAGGCTAAGAAATACAAGCCAGTCATTTTCTCATACTCTGATTGCCGTTTGCAGGCTTTTGTTTTTATGCCTCATCTCTGCTGTACCTGCTTTCCCTTCTGTACATCACCATGGCGTAGCACCAGGTGCTCACCAGGCTGATCTGCAGGATCCCAGGCAGGGAGAGACCAACATCCTGATGCAAATACTTCAGCAGAAACGGGAAGTGTTAGACATGCATAGTGATTTCAGCTATGCTCCCCCTCTTAGGCATCTGGTAAGGTGTGAAAAAATAAAACCCCATTCTTTGTAATCTCTACTCATCGTCATCATCATCAATCTCTCAGCACAGCCTGCAGGTGTGTCTGGGGGCACGCAGGACCCATGTGATGATGTGGCAGCAGCCTCTGGCACCCCGGTCTGGGAGAGGCTGTGGGGCAGAGCTTGGCTAGTGATAAAAAAGGCAAACTCACGTGTTTGGTGCTCCACACCTGCATATGGGCTAATCAGAACACACTAATTAGAATGTCTATTTAGAAGTGAGTAAAACATTTTTATGAGCTTGCCACTAAGTGTGCTGCTGGACACAGCTCCTCCAGCACAAATTCCTTGTGCTCCTGCCCTGGGCCCGGTGTGGGGCAGCCACACACAGGAGGTGGCCACGGGCCAGGCAGCAGGGCCACCCAAAGGCCCAGAGCACCAGGGGTCTCCCCCAGGCCTGCCTCCCACCCAAGCACAGCATCACTGCTCTTTGTCATCCAGCATGTGACAACATCATCACGAACAACATTCTGAGTGTTTTATTAACAAGTATAATACATATGCACTGTATACTAAATATACTAATTATACTAAATATACTAAACATGAGGACTGTACAGCACAAATTTATGTTCACAGTTTGACATGACAAAATGTCATTACTGAATTCCCATTGGACTACCAAAGTAGAAACAGTGAAAGTACATTAAACATTCACATCTTTAGTAAGAAAAGATTACCAAAATGTCTCCATATTTGCAAGTTATAGTAATGCACGCTAGAAACCTTTAATTAGCCATTTCGTCTTATTAGCTTATAAAATATATTATATTTTAAAAATTCTGCATAGTTTATAGAAGTATTAAAGTAAATAAAAATCCTTGCTATATTTGCAGGTGAGAGATGCTAAGCAAAAAGATTATTTTGACCCTCTAAAGTACATTGTGCTAATATCTGCAAAATATAATAAAAACTGGTGTAGCCCTCTTAAGAGATGTAAAATGCTTTGTAAATTTTTTTTAGAACAGATTTGTATTCATTTCTATGTTGCTAACCTTGACAGAGACAACATATTTGAAAAGATGTGGCATTAGAAGTATTGCTGCATGATGCTGTGTGTATTTAAATGAACACCATACATATTTAAATAAACCCTACCTGCTTAGTTTCTTGCAATTGTATTAGAAACTGGTAATTTATTATAATCAAATGACCTAAACAGGCACATTTTAGTAAAACAGTATTACCTGTTATACACTGTACAGTGCAATACTGTTAGGGAGAAAGGTGGGGGCAGTTTAAATATGCTCATTTTCCAGGATTAGGATTTTCTATCTAAACTGGCCTTTCTTTAGGGCATAGATGGAATGACTGTTTTTGCGAAGTGTTTAATAGAGTATATTTGAAAACTGCAAGGTATCCCTCAAATCAAAGTTTGAGGGATAAATTGAACCAATGAGCTGGTTAAGATGTAAACTGACCTTCAGCTAAAACCGTATTTGTTTGTGACCTTTTAGACATCCCACAAAGACACCACCACAACTGAAAAATCCAATAAGGAAGGCATTATCATATAATAATCTCAAATACTTAATGTTTAAATTTCTGTTGTCCTAATTTGCAAGACACATGGATGAAATTTTGAAGTTCTGCTCAATCTCCACTGTATTTGACCCCATCATTAGCATAGATACTTTCAGAAAAAAGGTACATAAGCTAATGAGTTAACATGGTAAATAACCTAGATTAAATTATCAGAAGTAATTCTTAGTTACAAAGAAGTTCTGCTTTTAGGGTACTGATTTAAAAAAATATTTAAAAACATATTAATAAAACCATTTAATGTAAGTCTCAAAAGAGAAACAGCATTAGAAAGAAATGTTCGTTAAAAATCCTGAATTTTTAAAAATTTTAAGGTAAAAATAGGACCAGTTGGCATGAAGGTGCTTATTTTTTATAGTATCTGCTTTTCCCCTCTATAACAGAACAGAGAATTGTTTTCATCCCGGGATATTAAATGTCTGTAGACTTGTGACTGATGCCACAGGGCTCCCCTCGACACAGCCTCTCAGCCAGTGATGTGCCTGGATTCACAAAATTGCCATTAAAACCTCAAGCCAATTCTGCTACCACTGACAAATATAAAACGGAAGTCCACATTCTGGAACAGCTGCTCATTAATATCAGTCTCTTTCCTACAAGTTCCTCAATGTCACTAACAATCTGGCCTATCAAGAAAGAAGAAAGACCGATTCATGTGCCAGGTGTTTCAGGGCCACAGATGAGCAGATGAAGGAGTTACAAGACACCAGATGTAGCCCTAGAGGTGGTAAGGGTGTATAGAGCTGGAAAAGAGCAACTGCTGACAGTGTTTTTCTACAAGAAGTACAGAGCTCTCCTTCTCTAACTCCATAGTGGATGTCAGCGTAACAGCTAGTAAAGCCCTATCACCAAATAAAGGCTCTTTGCACCCACACTATTACATCTCCAAGATTGTTTGGCATTGGGCTCCACTGGATATAGAAGCACAGCCGACCTGTTCCATAAGCTCAAATATACTCACCTGCAAATGGACACTCCACCTATCTCCTGCAGAGTTCTACGGAACTCTTCCCTCACACCTCCATCGTTCACTGGGTTTTTCCAAAGAAAAGGAAAAGCTGCCTTCAGTATGTTTAACGTACAGGGAATGGTGGTTACCTTACATAGGGCAAGGAAGGAAAATGCGCTTGTGCATGAGAGTGTAGAGAAATACATTGTGTTTCCTTGCAGTGCCACGAAGTCTGCCAGCTAATACAGACAGAAACCTTCCTTTCAGAGGAACACTTCTAGGGGCAACCGCAGGTTGCTTGAATTCAATTTCTTTTACCTATGGAGTTCTGTTTGCTAGTAGGCGTGGTTTTAATACAATAGACACGTCCACAGGGAAGCAGTTGTACCTACCATCGAGAGTCACAAATCAGAGTTAGGAACTGGATGATTTGGTATATGCTTTTATCCAAAACAGATACATGACTGAATTTACCATCAGAAGTAATTCATATCTGATGCCATCTTCTCATAAAAATATTGTGGATCAATAATTTTAAATACTGTAGTGTATCACAGTGGTACTCACAACAACACAGTTAAGAGCATTTTTGACTTAATGATTGCTATTTTCTGAAGTACAGCAAAGAGAAAAAACTTATTTAGAAGAAATGCAGGGGCACAATTGCAGGGGGATAATCTATATCCCTGAAATGAGGTGCAGTATGTTTCCATGAATATCATTTAATGCCAAATCACAGGAGAGTACCATAGAATCACAGAATCATAGAACATGCTGAGTTGGAAGGGACCCATCAGGATCATTGAGTCCAACTCCCGGCCCTGCACAGGACACTCCAAAAGTCACCATGTGCCTGAGAACGTTGTCCAGACTTAACTCAGACAGACTTTGTGCTGTGACCATTTTCCTGGGAAGCCTGTTCCAGTGCCCAACCACCCTCTGGGTGAAAAACTTCCTGATGGTAAACCCCTGACTCAGCTTCAAGCCATTTCCTCAACTGTGTGTTCCATCCATACACTTGCACAGAAACCAGACATACAGAGCCACACAATGTCTTCCCTTAAAAAATCCACCAGGGCAATATGCAATAAAAACAAGGATATACACTATGCTGTAATACAGATGACAGATGATATTGGTTTAGATGCACAGTATTATGTATGGACAAATTCCTGCCCATTTTTCTTTTTGACTGGGGTAAATGATACTATGACTCAGTCTTTCTGTGAAGTAATTAAACTGTTTAGATTTATTTCCTCAGCATTACTCACTGTTTGGGCAGAGGGGATTTTTAAACTGGGTGTCTTTCTAAAACTGTTCTATCAACCACATTGCAGAAATCATCACAGGTGGGAGAGTCCATTCATTGCATTGTTGAGCATAAAATGAGAATGTATCCCTTACAGGGCACATAAATAATAGTCTCTGGCAAGGACTAGCATTTTGGATATTCAATAACATTTACTATTTTATCAGTATATGCTGGGTTGATTATACGAAGAAACCAACAAAAGCTGTTAGTTTAAAAATTCCCTTATTCACAAATGAAATACAATAAACATACTGAATGCAGAAAGGGTTTGCTTAGCATCCCGAGGAGAAAAAAAAGACGCATTCACATTCTTTAGGTCTGACCCGTGGCAAGGACATAGAAGGGTTAGATAACATCTGTTACTGACCATACGTACGCTTTTAATGGTATAAACTCAGAGATCCAGACCAGCTGAATCCAAATTAAAATGCATGTGTAAAAAACAAATAAAGTGTGACAGGAGTCAGGGACAGAAGACATTCAGACTAGCATGTGGCGTTTCCTGTGAAGAGCAAGATGGTCCGAACGTGAAAAGCTACGGTCACAGTCTGGGCACTGGAAGGGTTTGATTCCTGTGTGCTTGCGGAAATGCCGCGTTAGTTCATCAGAACGAGCAAACTTCCACGTGCATCCCTCCCAAGTGCATTTGTATGGTTTCTCTCCTGGAAAACGAAACACAGAAGTGGGGATTTAAAACATGAACACATCAATTCTGATCACATAAATTCACACATAAATCTGACAGATTTATTCTATTCCCTTGCCGAATTTTAGCAAGTACTTCAATGCTTACTCAAAAAGCTTCCAGACAGCCCAAAACTGAAGAGTACTCTGCACTAGAAACTGTTTATTCGAAGTTACCTGACCAAAAAATTGCTACCTGCCACAACTCAATTTTTTTTTGTCTCTCTGTTCCTCTTTCTGCTGTATTAGCACTTGTTTTGTCTTATGAAGTGCAGAGGAATGGAGGCTTAAGCATTTGTTCAAGTGTTTTCAAAAAAGGGATCTCATTTTCTAGATTTCTGGGGGAAAAGACTGTGCTACCATAAAGCACAACAGGCAGAATTCTTGTGACTTCTGAAATTTAATGTAGTGTAAATGACTGGCATCCCTGTCACAAGTACCTCAGCTGAAACTCTCTATCATTACTAATACGTCATGCTCCTCCTTTAACACCACTGTATTGCCCAACAGGTAAAGGGTTGGCTTGATGCAAAATAGACATGAACTGGGCTCCATTTTTCCTAAAAGTAGCCTTGTAAAAACCTTGCATGTGTATATATTCATTCAGCATGCCAAGATAAACATTTCTGTGGAGAAGAGAGATGGGGATATGTTTACTGGAACACTCATTCAGAAAAAAAGCACCACTGCACCAGTGGTTAGCATCTTCACAGAGCATATGCGTTTGCATTTGGCATACAGTCCAGACTTCTGCAGATGGGCTACTCCCATGGAAATCACAGTCATATTTAACAGCGATGTCATAGGTGAGCCAGTGCAGTTTGAGCTGATTTGGTGTTTACATGGTGTATAGATTCAGTAAACTGCAAGCAACTGGACACAAAATGAGTGAAGAGCCAGTGAATGTAAAACACATCAGCATGCACCGTGAACCTGTTCTGGCTTACAGTCTCTTGTTGTAGGTTTTTCCTACTATGTCCTTTGTCTTTTGCTCACCCTGTAATTATTTTCACAACACTGCCAAATCTACCTTCTGTCATTTTGTTATTTACACCTGTGGTCACCTGGCCATGAGCAGAAATTATAAGCTTAGCCTACTATTTTATCATAGACTTGATGAAAGAGAAGCATAGCTATGCTCAAACCTGTATGAGTTCTTCGGTGAGCTTTCAGGTGGGAGCTTTTAGTGTAGACTTTGTTGCAGCCTTCATAATCACATCGATGTATTCTGCGTTTTCTTTGTGTGTCTGGAGATTCCACAGGTAAAGGTCTCTTTCCTGGCTGAACTATAACTGAAGGGTGATTCCTGCAAAAAGTCAAATTAACGTTAAAAATCAAAAACATTTAGCAAAGCAAACTTCAGCTAATATGATTCATAACAGAGACTTTTTATTCACTACTGCTCTGTCTCTTGGCAGAAACAACAACATTACATGCATGTTGAAAAATTCAACAGGGTTTAGCAAATTTTGTGTATTTTAGCAGTAGTATTTTTAAATGTTTACTCGCATTGTGGCCATGATGTAGCCATTTTTACAACTTCCTAGCCCTTTTTTAAAACTGACAGAGGAAAAACCCCCTTCAACTTCATGTTTTTCAGTCAAACCCAGATTTCTTAAACACTGAGTGAACTTTTCTTGTATTTGTTCACTATTATTTTTCCTTCAAATACAACTAATTTGATTGTAATTGGAAACAGCTATTCCATATTATTAAAGAAATTGTGTCTTTAGGGTTTCAAAGCAGAACTCAATCTTTATTGTTCCAGCCACTCCTTTAGAATGTAATTATGAATTTCCTGTTTGGTGCTGGCAGCAGGGTGCGGCCTCCCTGTACCACTGACGTCAATTCCTAAAAGTAGAGCTTAGCCCGTGTGGCACACCCACAGGATGTCTGAAGTTGTCCCTCCACCTTCATAAACATAATTTTTCACTTTAGAAGCCCACAGGTACAGTGCAAGTAAGACATATATGAACTACATATAGACTTCTGCAACAAACATATCCGTAACTGTCCACGTGTGTGAAAACATACAAACTTCTTAAAAGGTGTCTGACTGTTGAATGACACCCCGACTGTAGAACTGGGGACAACCTTGATTCTTTCTTCCACATCAATCTTAGAAAACGTATGTTTGTCAAAAAGGTACAAAGTGTAGAATGTAACGTGCAGATATTAGCATTCCTTGTTGCAAAACCAGCTCTTCCATGCAACAGAAAGAAGCTTTCTAGATCTCCTGTCTTTCCTAAGTTAACGTATTTCATATTTTTACCAATCAACTTATGTTTTGTAACAGTGGACTCTATTGGTTACTTACTACAAGTTCCTTTAGGGCCTAATTTTCAGAAACACTGAATACCTACTTCTCTCAGCAAAACAAAAGGCATGTGCTAAAGACAGAAAATCTTGTGCATGGCTTGAGAAGAAAAGACTTTTCTATGACCCCAAAGCAGCATAATGGGGATTTACTGATGTGGGAAAAGTTGAATTCTGTTACTGATTCTTTTCTTTAAGAGTTAAAAGCTGGGAACTGGGAGCCAAATGCTCTTTCTTGGGTGGTTCTGTGACTGTTGAGTGATGTACTCTTCAAGTACACATTAAATCTAGCTAAAAATATCAGAATGGCAGGAAACCCCAGATGGTGATGTTAGACAGAGATGTACACACTCTTAAATAAGAAGGCAGATATCTAGCTTCCAAAGAAATGGCTCTCTAAAGCAATACTCAGTTTTAATGCAGTTGCATGCCAATCTTTTTGGAGAAGCTCTGGCTTAGGACAGCAAACAGACTTGGTTTAAATCATTATATGTGGAGGCTAGTCCTGGACATGGTAACATCTGGGAAAAGGGGGAAAAAAGAATATTGGCCATACACAATTTGTGATTTAGATTTTCAATCTGCAAGTGTCTGGAAAAAGCACTGAGAATGTCTCCTTGTCCCCTTATGGGAGAGGATGCTGGCAAGACAATAGAATCTTATCAATAATCAGATATGGCATGGCAGTTTTAAAAAATGGTTAGGGTGGTGTCAAATTCAGAGGTAAATATTAAGTAAGTGCCAATAATAAAAGCACAGCCATAATTCTTTCATTCCCTCTTTTACAACCAGATGTAAGTTCATGTAAGTCTACCCATCTGTCACTCTTCAATAGGTAAGAGTATCTTCCAAAAATTACATTAAAACTTCAACAACTTTTTCTTCTTTACCACAGCACTATGTTCACAGCATGAATTAGACTTTGAAACCTGCATGAAAATATGTTAATGAGGCTCCTTGTATTTGGCCAATTATTATTATTACCTCAAGTTTGATTTTAGAAATAACTGCATATTCATTATCAGTCATACTAGAAAGTCCAGCCACCCCTACAGAAATGCCACCAATATTATTTTTATAGATAGATATGGATATTCAGATATAGACAGATATACTGCCAAAAGCTAACACTAAAGCAAATTAAGTCACTTAAAAGTCTTAAATAGGTCACTTCAGTGACACTAAAGGTTTCCTATGCCCCTTTAACGTAGCTTAGGTGTCTGAATAGCACAGTCTGGGCAGCTGGAACCAATGAATAGTGACAAAAACTTTAATGCCTAACTAATGCCTATAGCTCATAAAGCTGTGAGACAACAACTTTTTTTTTTTTAAATAAAGGTTTAAGTATCTCATCTTGTAACTTGTGTAAGTTGTCTATGTATTTTTTTAATGCTAAGAAATACAATTTATAAACTTCTTGTTTTGGACACAGCAGAATGTGAACTTGAAAGGACTGGCTCTAGGAGCAAGAACTAGAGCTCCACAGGACAGCTATAAAGCAATTTAATTTGTTACCGATGCAAGGACAGAATCCCCATGAATGTAACACTCTGCATGGGCAAGCAGAAGAGATGCTCTGGAAACATGCACATACAAACATTTTCTGTAACAAAGCTATCTACACATTATACCAAATTTTATATTCTTTCCTCAGTGAATGGGTTTCCTGGGGAAACCAGACCCATTGGGAAATAAATAATGCAAATCACTAATGCAGGTGACAGGTCTGCAGAAGTCTCAGCCCTGGAGGAAGGGTGTGGTACCAGCCAGGAACAGCACTTACTGGTTTGCTCTTGTTAAAGAGACTTAACAAAGACAAAAAATAAACTGAACCATTTGATAGTCCTGACCTAGCAGTAGTATGTTTATTACAATAAAACGCATAAGGTGATTTAAAAGAAGAAGCATATAAACATAGTTTATAAAAGCTAGCTGGCAACCAATTGCAAAGAGCCCTCAGTCTAGGAGCTGCCTCCAGACTGTTTGAAGACAAGGAGGGGTGCCCACAAGAAGGCTGTTGTGGAATGTAGCCAGCCCTGGTACTGTGGTGTGCTTTTGAGCCCAATGGCCATGAGCAGGAGGAAGAGGCAGCGCTCTGGAGGAAATACAGGAGACTACCCATCTATCCTATGCTTTTCTTTCTCTCTCTGGACCATACTCACACCAGATTTTGAGTGTCTGGCTTGAAGCCCTCTTTCCCTTACTATGTGAGGTGAGGTCAAACACGACCACCTCAAGGGTAACAGTGAGCAAGAGGGAAGTGCAGAAACGGATTCTGAGGTTCTGTGCTGTGAGCCCTGCTCAGGTCCCAGCTTCAGCTTCTGCCAGAGCCAGGGTTGGCAGCCTGCCTTCCTACCCAGAGCACTGCCTGCTGAAGGATGAGCCATGCTCTGGGTCAGTCCATGGTTTTAGTACGTTGACAGGATTTTCCCTAGGAAAACAGGAAATGGAAGAGTGCCCATGGCTCCCCAGGTACTTTCTTGAGAACTTTTTAATGTTTTCAATTAAAAGGTTTATATGCTCCAGACCTGATTTCTTCTTCTAGCCCTTGTCCTTTCTTTTGCAAACAACAGTGTTTTAAAACCCATTAGATCTATGATCCAGTTCATGTAGTGGCCCCAGTAACAGCTATACCTGCACAGTGAGCTAATAATGGGATGGAAACAAGTGGCTGTGAGGGAAGATAGCTTCAGAAACTCCTTGAGCTACCAAAAAAAATAACCCCCAGAGCAATGGCCTCAGGTAAAAATGCAATTTCACTGGATATACATAGAACTTGTAAGCCTGAAGAGGTTCTTCCCACCAAGCAGGCAAAACTTTTGAGAAGACAAAGAGGCCCTCCATGAAGAAAAAGTCACAACACTCATTTTGAAGAAAGGTATTTCAAGTAACATGAATAGAGATACAAGTATGAACTGTCTTTTAAGTTTCTTTCAATTTTGCTGCTGGTTTTATGTAAGTAGGTTATCATTGGCTTATTAGGAGTCCTACTTTCAGTAAATGGTGGAACTGGGACCTATCATCACTTTAGAAATGCATTATATAAATGGCAGATCTATTGCAATGTATAAACATGATCAACTCCTGTATTGGTGAAGAAAGAGGAAAAGAAAGTTGAAATCACATTTCACAGTGACAGTGGCGGGAGGGATCTTCCTGTATTTTATCACATGTTCTAAAGCATAGCAGCAATCCTTCCCACTCCTCAGAAATGTAACTGTTGTAGTAAACTGCTTTCCATGCCTCTGCTGATCTTGAGACTAGTGTTAGCTACTTACTCTTGCAACATTACTTGCTGAGGAGACAAGGAGGTCATCATTGGAGGTGACATTTGTTCAGGATAGAAGTCAGTCTTGGATGGTTCGCTTCCTGGCTCTACTTTGATTGTTTTCTTCAGTGTGGGCTTTTCATAAGACTCAATGACAGGCACTGTACAGGAGAGGGTAGGAGAGGGAAGGCAACACATAAAAATTATGAAGAGTTATGGAAATAAATAATATACATAAAAATCTACAGCTAAAACAAATCCATCAGTTCTACATTTACTGTGACAATTTCTACTAAATACAATTTTTTTCCATTTTAATTATCTCCTGATGAAGTATGATTCAAAACATTACTATTCATTTTCATCAGTCTGATTATTATCAGTCCAAATCTTGGTAGATCAATAGTTCATGTAGATACAAACAAGTGCAACAAAGCTGATGAGGGTCTGGAGAACAAGTCCTGTGAGGACCAGCTGAGGGAGCTGGGGTTGTTTATCCTGGAGAAAAGGAGGCTCAGAGGAGACCTTATCATGCTCTCTACACCTGCCTGAAAGGAGGTTGTAGCCAGGTGGCAGTCAGTCTCTTCTCCCAGACAGCTAGAGACAGGACAAGAGGAAATGGTTTCAAGGTGCACTAGGTGAAGGTTTAGTTCAGACATTAGGAAGAATTTCTTCCCAGAAAAGGTGATTAGACACTGGAATGGGCTTCCCAGGGAGGTGGTGGAGTCACAGTCCCCGGCGGTGTTTAAGGAAATACTGGATGTAGCACGTGCTGCCATAGTTTGGTTGACAAGGTGGTGCTTGGTCTCAAGTTGGACTCATTACACAACAAATTCTATTCCTGTTTATTTTGGAAGTACAGGAATTATGTCCCACTTCCTAAAATGCAAACAACCAACAGAAACCAAGTGCTTGGATATTTGTTATTTTATCGGGATGAGACAGCATAAGAAGAAATTCTAGCAACACCAACCTTGCATGCTACTTGGAGTTTCCATCTCATCTGCAAGAACTGTGGACACCATGATGGGCTGCTGGAGATGGGGAGCATACATGAAAGGAACTGGCTGGACCACAACAGGCTGTATAACTGGGAGTATCCCAGGGCTTCTCAGTCCGTGGCGTGAAAGAGCAGCGGCCATTACAGGTGGGATTGTTATTGGCATAGAAAGAGGCTGTACTCCTGGGGGTGATGGTGTGAATTTACTGAGAGGTGAGCTGGGTGAGGACAGAGTCAATCCAGGTGAACTTCTCCTATGCACAGTCTGAAATTTTAGCGGGGAAGGAGAACTTCCAGTTGAAGATGGTGAGCTCCGTTTATTTACCGTAAGGTCTACTGGCTCCATCTGGATTCCATTTGATAGTCCTTCAGCGTTTGAGTAGAACTTACTGTGCAACATACTTGGTGCAGAATAAATGACGCCGTATTTGTTTGGCTTCATTTGGTCCATGTAATTGGATGGGTATGACTGTCAGAAGGGATGGAAAAGAAATACAGAAAATCAAATAATAAATCAACACATACACACAGCTACTGCTGAAAAAGAAAGGCAGCAAATAAAACAGGCAAAAAGAAGTTGTTTCAAGAAAGCACTTTAATGTACTTTCTAAATAAAAGTGAATTAAATAAAGCCTCAGATTCCACACATAGGAAGTTAATAAAGTTCTGATTCACTATCTGTTTCAGAAGCAATGTAAAACAGATTATGAAAACAAATCTTCAAGGCCTATTTAACTAGTTTTCTCCTTTTAAAATTGCCTGTCATTTATTAAACTGTATGTTTCTTAACTGACCTGGGAGATACACCTGCTTTGCCAAGCATGTAACTATATACTGAGAATCATCAATTCTGGCAAGAGGGAAGTTCAGTTGGTCTTAGAATTGCAAGTAATGGGTCCCAATCAAATTTTCAAAGTAATTGAAAAACAATCATCACTAAAGAAAGAAATTATGAATCTGAACCCTACAATCAATACAAAATACTCAGCTGAACTTTTTAAGTAATGGGTAAGAAACTCAAGGGTGCAAAAGGTAAAATCTAAACCTTTCTATATGATTTTTTGAGATGCAAAGCAGCTAACTAGCTAGTCTAATTTTGGAAAATGAGTACAAGGATAAACATTTGGTGTGTTGGAAGAATATTCCTGTTAGTGGTAGCTAGCACTTCCCATTACAATATAAACAGCAAAGCTAATCTTGACCTATGTGAAGATCTCCACAATTTAGTAATAATTTATATATATATATGTATGTATGTATGTATTATGTAAGTAACACACATATCTAGTGATTTTTGTAAACCAAGAAGTATTAACATCAACAGCAGAGTGCAGTATTATTAAATACCCAGACCAATACTGCATTTAAAAACTGTTGAAAATTGAGGTTGTTTACTAACAGCTAACTCACAATGGAAACTGATGTGATGCTCTAACACAGCAGTGAGACACAGAAAATGCAATGCATTGAAATTTTTAGTTGCGTTGTCAATTTTTTGAAATAAAATGCTATCTTTCAATTTTAGGTAAGTAAACTAATATTAAGACATGAATTACTTCTTTGGCTGCCAAAAATATTTTGATGAGTGGGATTAAAAAATGTTCAAAATGGTATAAAGTGAAACAGATCAGAAGTATAAAACCACTGTATTTTTATAAAATTATTCCTGTAACATTTCATTATTTTTCTTGCTGGGGTGAACACTTCAGTCAATACATCTTCCTGGTTTCTTACCTCCATCTTCCCTGTGAGGGAACACTTGGTTAATTTTAAATGTTAACTGGAGGTCTTTTTGCAAAATGACACAAATGTGATTTTCTTCTTTTTAGTTACTGTTTGAAACACTGAGTTTAGAAAACATTTAATTCTCCTCCTGTGGGCATAGCACTTTGTTGATAAAACAACAAAGCTGAGTCAGTCAGCCCATAAAACATTCAAATAAAGCAGCACAGACAATGGTGAATGATCTTCAAACAGTAAATATTACAATAAAATCTCTGAAAGTTATATATTCTCTTTATGACTATTCTTAAAAATTGCATGTACAGAAACATTCATCTTTGATGGTAACTGGTTCGTCAGAATTTTATTAAATGCTGTTATTGCAAGAAGTGCTGTCTGTAGACTTGCCAGCACTGCTGAGCCAAACAGTGAAATAAGTAGCATTTTAAGTGATGGAGACTGCTAAATATTGATATAATTTAATATTTAACAGTATCTATTTAATATTTAGTATCTATTACATCTAATCAAATTATGGGCATAGGCAGAAACTAAAAATTTTAACAAGTAAGAAACATTAAATACTTCTGTTAAAACTCCTGTTTTTGGTTTACAGTACAGAGTTCACCCAGCTTTAACAAACTGTAAACATTCCACCACTAAGCATTGGTGCATTTAAAGTGCTGCAGGTATGTCAGGGATGATCACAATGTCATTGCCTATGAACTTTTCCTCCCTTGCAAGAATGCTAAAAAGGAAAAAACCTGAGAAATTTAAATCTCCAGGAATGCTTTTGGCCAATGAATCCATTAAGAACAAGCATCCCTAAGTGTAACCTTATCCTAAGAACACCTGGTGGGAATTTGAGGAATAACTGGATGCTCACAGTTTATGCATTCTTTGATGGAGGCGTGATGATGATTGTGATTGATTTTTGTGCACAGTCTGCAAAAGGGTAGAAATGCTACTGGAGACTGGGAAAATTGGTCTCCTGAGACTTTGGACAGCTTCCAGATTTCCCCCTCCCTAGTAGGGAGGCCAGCAGAATACTCCCACAGCAAGGACTGGAGCACTCACTTTTGGATAGGTGAGTAAAAATGCCAAGATTCAGTCACATACAAAGATAAAAAACCCTGAAGTAGTTCCACAGGTGCTTTGTTCCTTTGTAGTCGTGCATTCTGCAAGGCCAAAGAACTGTAAACATTTCTAGCTGAACCTGCCAATATATATATTATAACCTTTTAGACCTCATTATATTATATACTGCATTGGCAATATTTAGATGCTGTATTATCAGTAAACCTAATCATCATGACTCATATCATCAGTGCAATATTTCTTGTGCCTAACCAAGTCTTCTCTCTACTACTTTGCTACACAGAGAAAAACTGTTTATTCCAATGCAAACAGAAAAGCAACTTATTTCACTAAATGGTAACTGGTATTTGTCCAAATGTTTTAAAAGTCCTTGCAGTAAATAGGCAGTCCTTTAGGTAGGACTCAGATGACTTTGTCAGGATTAAGAACTATCATAATACATGTTCAATAATTCATTTCAATAAGTGGCATGAGCTGTTGGTGGAGTGATGAAATAGTGTGGGTGCAAGCTTCAGTCACCTGAGAAGTATAGTTCATCCTTTCAGCCACACACCCTGAAATACAGTGGTGTCAAAACCATTACTAGCTTCCTCCTTCCACTCCTACTATTGTGATGTTTTAAAGACAGATAGACTCTACATCTACACTCTACATTCAGACAGAAGAGTGAGTTATTCCTAAGGGGCTTTATTTAATTTGGCCTCTAATGATTCTATCAGAATGAAAGATGCAATACAAATAATCCTGATTTTAGATTTCTGGGTTATGCTAACCCATACTGCTGTGCTTAGCACTTCTCAACATCACACTAACAGTTTCTCTCTCATTCCTCAAAAGCTGGTCAAGAAAACTAACTCACTCAGTGGCTGCTGTCCTTTCCCCTGTTCTCTCCTCATCACAATACCTCCCCCTCTAGAAGTGCCTCCAGAGCAGTTTCTGTTGTGGCATCAGGGCTTCAAGAAATCCACCAAAACCAAGAAGAGTGGGGAAGTTCCAGGGCTTGGGGCTAAGCAGCCCATGTGTGTACAGAAGTTGAAACACATATGGTCCTCAGCCTGAGGAAAAACAAAGTAGTGTCCAGTAATGGAAATTTCACTCAGAAACCATACTCTCCTCTGGACTTTTTTTTTTCCCCTTATGCAATGGCAAAAAAGAAAAACATATAGATGTGGTAAAACGCTCTCAGTAGTCTTTAACAGCTGGTCAGTGTAATTACACTGACTTATGAGAAAACTCCAGACGTCCAACTCATGGAAGGCACCACATCACTGGGAGAAGGATATAGTATAGAATAACCAATATTTGGAACTCTAGTCTTGAAATGCACTTAGCTCAGAAATGTTCCCTTTTTCTTCCCATTGCAGTTTTTCCTTCATCTGCTGGTCTGGGAAAGACTGCTCACTCCTCTCCTGGTGAGCCTTTTGAGGGACTGATCTTGCCCATGTGGCAGAAACACACAACTGTTTGGGGCACTTGTGTATCTTGTTGCAGAACCCCAAAGCATTGCAGAACCTTCTTTGGGAGATGAAGGCAGATGTGCATGAAAGGTGGCCCAAAAGGCAGCAGTGACACTTCTTTTGTAAAACCAGCCTCTTTTCTGATTTCAGTGCACACCATTAGATAATCTAAGATTCGAGTAGATAATCACCACTAATCTTAATATAGTTACACAATAACTGTGATTAAAGTGACAGGCTGGCCAATACTAACGTTCTTTCTTGACCCAAATATTGGCATTCTTTCAGTAAGTTTTTTTTTTTTCTACCATTATTCTCCAGCAAATAAACCCCACAAAAGTCAAATTGTAATTTTAAAACGCATATAAACTTAACTCCCAGAGGCGTTATTAAGAGCACTGAAGAAATCAGACTGCTTACAGATGCATTTATATTTATGACAATTACTCTTTATTTTAAATAAAACAGGAAATAAACTTTGAAAGATGCCATTCAGGGCACAAGTTTAATGCACATTCAGTTATGTACACTGTCTTCACCCTTCTAATGGATCACCCTTTCTAGGGGTGTGGTTTCATGTTACACTTAATCTGTTATTGCAGGCTACTGCTGAAAGGGGAGGTCCTGTTCTCTCATCCTTCCCCCTCCCCTTGCTCTAATATTGAGCAGCTGCACAGAATGAGTTAGATTAGCTTTCTGATCTGACCAAAAATAAGTATTTTTGGTGGGTTAGCAATTCTGACCATTCATTGAGCTGATCCAAAGGTTCCAAATCATTCTAGGACCACACAGTTCTTCAGTCACTCAAAGGAGGCACAAAGCTGGTATGGAGGGAGCAAAGTCAAAACTTTTCCTTTCAGCAGCAGCCTGTAGCATCACAATTCTCACTGTACTGCTCCCATCTACATGTCCCTGCTGCTGTTGCTTATCAGACTCTTCTCTGAGATGACCCTATACTCTAAGTTCAAGGAGAATTAACCCGATTTAAAAAAGTGTCTCCTCTTCCCCTTTTCTCCCCACTGCTGTAGTTCTCATTTGCTCATTTGGTAAAGTAATGCAAAAAGCCATTGCTGGTTTGGGTATTTGCAGGAATAATTTTCTGCTGTTTAGAGCAGAGTTAGCCACAGGCACCTGCTACCACAGTCAAGAGAAAAACAGGCACAGCAAGAAGCTGTTCAAAGGTGTAACATTAAAACCACAGGCTATTGCCACTTCACCATGAAGAGTGGCAGCTTAAGTTCAACCCAATCCATCAGCAGCATGAGCTAGAGAGATGATATTTAACAGAGCAGTGGCTCAGGAATACATGGATGCTCTCTCATCTGATAGGCAACTGGTCAGTCATTTAAGGCAATAAATTAATAAACTACTAAGTTTTCCTAGAATGTGAATCTGATTGCACTAAGAGCAAAATATAGCTTTACATGCTTTCCTAAGCTAGTCCAAAGCTTAATTACATCTCATTATGACTTTAAAGGTGGAAAAACTAAAGAGTCATCTTTAGGGCCAATATATTTGAAGTCTTACCACTGAAACAGGCTCCATGGCTTCTTGCTTGATAGGGACTGGGTCGAACATTAGCATCTTTTTTATTCACCTGTTCTGATGCCTCTGAGGTTCTGTCCTGCTGGGGAAAGACAAGGTGTTAGAAAGCCACAGGAAATACCCGAATCAACTTTCTGAATTGTAGAGAATTTACTATTTTGCGAGATTAATGTGAATATTTATCCATCTCTAACATAGGTTTTTAAATCTTTGACTGATTTTATTGCAAGTTTTTTCTTTCCAAATTGCTATTGAAACAAAGGGACATCTGCTCACTTTAATGAAAGTCAAATTCAATTTTTGTGATGCATGTCAGCACACCAAGACCACAAAATTTTCACTTTCATTAACTGTCAAAGTGTTTTAACACATCGCAGTTTAGACCACGCATTTCTCATCAGCATTACAACCTCAGAAAAACCTTGCTTATACAAGTGAACTGATTCTGGAGAGGATGTCCATCTTCTGAGGGTCCTAACAGAAATACTCAATAGATCATATACAGTGACACCGATATCAACTCAAAAAAAAAATTAAAATTCAAGACTAATGGACTACATTCAATGTGCTACAATGACTTAACAGAAAAAAAAAAGCATCAGTTATAATAGATTTATTGACAATTCAACAACTACTTGTGCTAACTGTGCAAAATAAAAGCACTTTAAAAAAATCTGCTTGCATTCTGTGGAGCTTCAGGGTTTTTTTTCTACAGGGTTCAACCTTACTTGTCCAATCTCTACATGCCTGAAATAAAAGTATTTAGCATAAAGCATGTCATAACTGTCATATTACACATTTGCCATGGTCATCTTAGAAAGACACTGGGAAGGAAAGGAGACACCTCTTCTGGGTAAAGCCATGAGGGTCCACAGAGAAACTAAGGGGAAGGAAGGGGAAGTTGCTCACAATGACATTTAGACGTTGCCAAGCTGTTTATAAATCACTCGAGGTTATACATTATATGACTGATGTCAAAGGAGCAAGTCCTGACCGTACACCGTAGCCTTCACCGCCCTGCCTGGAAGCGGTACAACCTCTTCTAAGATGCGAGGACAAAAGTAAACGACACAAATGCAATTCGGCCGGTAGATGGCACTGGAAAAAAGCGAATACAGCCCGACTCCACCATCTGAGATTCACCCTGCAGGACAGGCTGAAGGCTCACCAACAGATTTGTAGCTGTGGCTGGGAAATTCTCCCAGAAATGTAAATGAACATTTAAAGATGTACCCGCTCAAATTACAACAATTCTAATAAGCTTACACTAATGAACAATTTTGCAGTTAACATGTGTTTATAGATCAAAATTTGTTAAGAGCTTCCAGAGAAAGATGGCATGAGTTGTTACAAGTCTACCATTACTCAGGTACATAAACAAAGTTTAAAGACTTCTGGAAATATATTGCAACAGTATGCACTTTGAATAATAGAAATAAACAAGTAGCAGAGTAAATTATAGTATCTCCATAATTCACCTTATCAAAGTTGAAGGCCTGACAAAAACAAATGGCAAAATTAAAGCGAAACAAATAATGCAGCTTAATGCAATCTCCAGCTTAAATTTAATACCTAATTTTAGTTTTGGAGCAGTTGTGTAAGATGGCACTATTTGCTAAAAGTTGTGATAATTCCGTAAATACCTTAAGTATGTTTGTGAGAAGGTTGTTAATTATACTATTTTCTTTGAATGGTTATCATTTAGATAACTGTTATCTAGTTATCTTTTTCAGGTTTCAACATGTCACATAGCTAGAACTAACTTTTCAGAATACTGGCTTGCCAGAAATATATCCATGTATCTATGCATCATTCATATTCTCACACATTCATCTGCATTGTGAAAACAAAAAAGTTGTACTTTCAGAAATGAAAAAAGTTTACAGTAGAATGTAGCCACTCAGAATCCTCCAAAGGAATTTGGAACTAATTCCTTTCAGGTTTCCAGAAACTTTTGATTTTTAGCTTGTATGTGCATAGATAAAGCAGACACCAATTTGTACTTTAGTGAAGGAAGAAAGGAGAAAAGGAAGGAAAGAAAGAATAGAGGAAAGAGAGAAAGAGAGAGGGAGAGCAAGAGAGAGAGCAAGTGAGAGAAAGAAAAAGAGACAGGGAGAGAGAAAAAGAGAGAAAGAGAGACACATAGAGAGAGAAAGCAAATATTTGTTCTAAGTAAATGCAATGATGCTCATCCTTTCTGTAATTTTTGTGAATCTGAAACCATATTTTCTTCAGTTTAAAGATTATTCCTTTTCACCTTTTACTCCAAGAAAGTGTGTGAAAAGACACTTCACACACATTTCACACGATATGCTACACTTTTCAGTGTTTCCTGAGATAGCTCTAAATCACTGTGCAGGAATTAAACTGACACAGACAACAGGAAGTGTACTACTCTGAACAAAAGTGAAAAGTAATTCTCAGTCTTTTCCAAGTGCAGTCATCTAGAGAACAGCAGAGGAAAACTTAACTTCTATATAAGTTTACTATGCTGCATGGGAATATAGGAATCAAGCACTTTATTATGTTACTCTTAAGCAGGTTTCTTTTCCCCATTTGATAGTGACTGGAAATCAATTTTCAAGAATGGAAAATTAATTAAGATCTAACACTTGGTCCTGTAGGACTGCTATAGAGTCAATGTAAGTCAGCTTTGGATCTGGCATTTAAAATTTATCTCGAAATGACGTTTTTCTAAGGCTGTAAATAAACTCACAAAAGATTCCTCTTTATATGTAAAAATAATGCTCAAAATTAGTATCTTGGACCACACTCATGAGCAAATATGTGCACATACACTCAAAACAAATAAAAAAGTATGGTACATCTACCAAGAAGTAGGTAGGTTTTCCCAGTTTATTTGTAAAATCATACCTCTTAACTCAAAACTTCTCAGTCTTTCTCTCCTAAACATTTGGGGGCAATAGGGAAGGTAAACAGTCTTATCTGTTCCTATTACAGAGGAATGAAAAAACAGTTGGGTTCTACTTTACAGAATGATTTCAGAATGTATTTGTTTGAAAGCCTGCAAATTGTTTAGTATATACAAATAATTTCTGGAAAATCAAAATACCATGTCTCATTCCTGAGGTGCTCTGGAAAAACTGGTGAGGTGACAACAATATATTCATGTTATATGTATTAAAAAATAGGAACTTTTGTCTTTGACTTTATTAAGTAAACTATTTTGCATTAAAGGATTTTCTCATGTGAAGCAAAAGAATTTGAAATGAATGAAATCTGAAACTAAATAATTAACTGCAATCCAGTTAGCAAACATTCCACCCTCTCTTTTTTTTGCTCTCCTTTTTTTCTGCTAACAAGCCACCCAGTTTTACTTTTTTGCCTCCTCCCATTCACTCCACCCTGTGGATCTCTGCCAAGTCAGTCCAACTTGTCCAAACAGGACACAGCTTTTGATAAGATTTTGCTCACACCTTGTACTTCAGAAAGACGAATGAAGCAACTGGGTTTTGTATGCAAATAAAGACAGGTGCAAGGTAATGTCCAGGCAAAGTCCCTCACTATTCTCCTACCTCAAGTCCAGTGAAGACGGCAAGCCAGAAACAACACAAATTCTGCCCTTATGATCCAATTTACAGCAAGGTATCCATTCCAGAAGGGAAGTTCATTACCGTTAGAGCTCATCACCTTGTCAGGATTGAACACTTCTCAATATTAACTTCCTGACACGTTTATGGTTTATTGTTTCAGACACATAATTATGATTAAATGAAAGCTTAAAGGTACTTAAAACATGTATTCTGACAATAAGGGCTTGTCTAGATTATTTACCCTGGATGAAATGTGTAAAGTGGTTAAAGAATGCACTCAGACTACACATGCGCACTGCAGAGCAGCTGGAAAAGGGCAACGGCAGTGCAGCTACTCCCAGCAGCCCTGCACATCTACTTTCAAGGTCCACCAATTCTGCAGGCCTGTTATGAAAGGAAAGGGTGGGGTGGAGGGCCAGTTTTGACTGTGCACATCCAACAATGAAGTTTTATTCTAATAAAAAGCCTGTGCTCTCATTAAATACCTGGAAGAGCAGTCAGTGACTGACTTTTGTAGCAGACAGGGGAGCGGTGACCATACATTTTGCCCCTCTTCACTCCACCTGAGAACATAGAGGGTTTATTTCCTCAGTCTTTGTGCCTGGGGGAAGCAAGGGAATGCTGCCCCATGTACAGCAAGTCTTTGTCTAGAAGCTTCAAGGTATGATTGTTATTGTCAGTATAATTACAGAATAATGTAATGGTATCTGCTAGATTAGCACTGCATGAGTGCCCTCTGCAAGGAACTGCAGCTCTTGCAGCACTGTTTGAATTCAGCAGCAAACATCGTCACATTGCAAAAGCTCTTCAGTCCAAGAATATTTGGACTCAGACCTGTTGCTCTGAACCTATGACTCCTGTGAACCTCAAGTCAAACTTCCTCTGATACAAGGGAGAAGCAGTAGTATCAAAAGATTCTTCACTGCCATTGATTAAGTCCAAAAGGGAAGGGAGATTTTCTGAACCCAGGTGAGAAGTCGTCTTCAGTGGAACCTCCAAAGTGTTTGATAGGGAGGAACCAGTTTCTGAGACAAATATTCCCTGTGGAAGGTATAAAAGCTGTTTTCTAAAGCTTGTAACACGTTTGTACTTTACTGTACTAGCTGCTCCTCAAGACCTGAGTCAGCAAAAAAGTGCTTCTAAAGTTCCATTAACTTTAATGGGAAGTAAGCAAGTGCTTAACTGCACTTGACCCCAAAATAGCAGCAGGCAAAGAAGCTCTCCAGCTCAGCACAGCAGTCAGACTCAGCCAAAGCTGACAAAGGTCCAGACATGGTGCTGTGGGAAGAGACCAGAGCAGCCAGATCATGAGGAACAGAGCAGAAGGAGAATCGTGAAGAACCAGCAAGACAATCTTCTACTGATCAACAACTTTCTGTATTTATTTGCTGGATGTCCAATGGGTAACAATAATAATTGTTGAAAAAGTTAGAATATTTTGTAAAGAAAATGGTACCTAGGCAAAAATTTTCTCCTTGAAGTTTTATTGATAGGCCTTAAGAAAAAAAGCATTTCTACAGAGTTCTGTTATTCAGTATTTCAAATTACATTTGTTTCTTAGCAAAGACTTGAAAATCTTTTATCATCCTCGCTTCAGGACTGCAATCAGGCTGAAAAACTTGTGTTTTTGCACAACTTGTGCATCGTAACTTTGTTGACATCACCTTGTTTGACCTAGAACTGCTTTGACATGTAGCAGACTAATTGGTATTTCAATTAAATTTCTGATAATACTGTTGCAGGCTTTTTGAAGCCACATGTCTGGAAATGGCTTTCTTATATGTAAAAATCTTGGGGAAAAGTGTTCTTGAAGTGCTCACTAAAAAATATCTTCTTTACCAAGGTAAAACTGAGCCCATGTAAATCCTGTCCAACCTTCAGTTCTCTACTTACTGAACCTAAGAGAAGAAAGAAAAGCTCTTGAGGCACCTCCATTAGACAATATTCTCCCTTATCAGGGCAGACTGCTGTCTGGTTTCCTGTCTCAGGCTACTTCTTAGAAGGAGAAACAGTGTAAGGATAAAAGATCAGACTTTTGAAAACAAATTATATATGTGGAATGGTATGATAATCTTTCCCTTCCAAACTGAACTTCACTTTTCTTGTTGTGTTTTTCTTAAGAGGTTAATTTTAAAGATAATTTAAAAGGAGATATATTAAACCTTTTAATTGTGAGGGGGAAAATGACAGAAAATACTGTTCTCTTGTGTGGAGGATTCTGCTATTTCAGGAAACATAAAAAAAGATTCAACATTTTTATAGCATTAGAAAGAAAGAAAACCTAATCCTAGAGAAAGGAAGTATACATTTACGAATAACTGCCTAAATGATTGATTTGAACAAGAATCTGAATACAGGGCAAATGCTGATTAACTTCTATGAACCTATGGAAATTCAAAGAAAACCCCAAACCAACCAGAGAAAAGAGGTGGACACTGCAGTGGGTACAAATGTGACAGTGATCCAAGCAGCTTAGACTCTTTAAAAGTGGAAACTCTGTCACATCTTCATGGATCAAGTTAGTTGGCAGGTAACACACACACTGGCTGCATGATAGGCAGACCATGCATTTGTTTGGAGGTTTTTTCCCTTCTGAGTTAGTTTACTATTTAAAACCTGTTGGAGCTTGGTCTTTCCATCTGGCTGATCTACACTTACACTTCCTTCCCCTGGGAGATATCACCTGCAGCTACAAAACCCTCAAAGGAAGCTTCGGCATCAAACAAATGCTTCACAGGGAAGAGTTAAATCTCTCCTAAAACCAGCTCTGCCAAACTTCATATTCTGGACTGGAAGCAACTAGCCTCGGAATGAAAACACAAAGATTGAATGCTGACAGCACAAAAGAACCCTAAAAGACCTCCTGTTAGCAGTGTTAATTAATATTTAAAAGTTGGTTTACAAAAATTATTATAATTTTAACCTCAGTTCCCTATTTTATAGAACTTCTGGCTACAAAAAGGTGTGAACCACAAAATTTACTGCATTTATTATACAGCAGTTTCCAATATTAAACATGGTTAAATGCAACTCTTCTTCTGACATTGGAAAAAAAGGATTAACTGTTTGAAATCTTGGGCAAATTAACAGTACAAGAATTAAAATATGTAATCATGTTCTAATGGGTAAACTCATCCACGGTGTTCTAAAACGAACAGAAAAACTACAAAATAAAAACAACTGAGAGCAACACATTAAAATAATCAAAAAGCAACTTACCAAAACTGTGTAGCCAAATACTTCTTTTTATCTGGATTTCTAAAAAGACAAAAACCAGTTTGCTGTAAGTATGTGCAAATAATCCAACAATTTTTTTTCACATAAAATTAAGCTCTGAAAGAAGTTTGAAGTGTCTGTCTCAGATACTTCCTAAAGATACCTTCAATGATCTCAAACAGCTAACCTTAGCATCCAGAAAAGCAAAAATAGGAACTAAAAGGCTACTTTAAAAATGACTGGGTGGTGGGAAAATAAGAATAAAATGAAAGGCTGGAAGTAATTCTGTATGTACAGAAACCACGCATTTTCCAGCTCATAACAGACAGGAAAAAAAATCCATCTCCATCTTGCATTTTCATCCAGAGCACACTGAAGTTAATGCAAGTTTTTCCTGTTGATTTCAATGAGCTTTGGCTTGTGTCCTTTAGCTCTTCTGTCAGATTCAAAGCAACAGAAAGATTTATGTTTTTCTCAATTTCTTCTCAATTTTTCACTACATCTGCCTGCAACAGGGTGAGGGGAAAAGACAAATATAAAAACAGGAGTAAAACAATTACTTTTTTGTCTTCAAAAATGCAAAATGTGGGACAGCACTTATTAATACCAAAGAAAAGTTAGAGAGCAATGCCTCATATTCTGTATTACATCTGGAAGACAATGAATCTTTCTAGACTGTGTAAGGAGAAAATACCTACTCCTCTTGAGATCCGGATATACAAAGTGCTTATAGTGAGCAATTCAGGTTGAGTAAGGGCTGAAGTCAGAACCCTCTCACCACTACGAGCCTACAGATGAGGACTTTCTTCTCACTTATACTCTTTATACATCAGTGTAACTCTGTGACTTTAATGGAGTTATTCCAGATCAGCTGATGAGCAAGTGAGAGCAAAAAACTGGCTCACAACTTTCTGGAGACTTGAGTTCAAGTTTTCAGCAAACAGAGCTAAAAACTCCCTTTCACCCTCATAACTATATTGGAGTCAAAGGCGCGCGTTAAAGGTTAACTTGGAAACCTCGTTATGACATAACACAGGCATCTTAAGCAATCCTGAGTGTGTAGAGACATGATAACTCATCGGGTGGGGATTGGGAGTTGAGGGGCAGTGACAAGGGGCCTGGACGAGGCTACCGAACTGCCAGAAAACAGCCTGAAACAGGAAAGAGCACCACATATGCCACTTGGAATGTGTGACGCAAACCCCAGCCTTGAAACAAAGAACAGGAAACAGCTCTGCTGGCTGTGCTGAGGAGAAAGCACAGAGAAACATTTAGGCGGCCCTCCCTGACCCTATATTCATGAGCAGCTGGAGTCTTTTAAAACAACAACAGTGGGTGGAGGTGTTTGTTCATTGGGTGTGAATAAAAACACTGTCCTTACGCAGGGGACCTGCCCTATTTACAAACAGTCTCCCTTAACATGAGGGAGCAGATTTTAAGACACCACAGGTCAGGAGGATTCACTGAAACCTTCCCTTAGACCAGTTGGTTTATTACAGTATTTACAGAATGCCAGTAGCTAAACAGAGCTCTAGCTTCATGACATCAAAGAGGCAGCGCCCAGCCTGGCAATAAGTACCTTCTTTGCAGACAGAGCTGGGGGATGAGACCATTGCAGGTAGGATTTATAAAGCTTGGGGCTGCTCCTGGACAGTGGCTCACTCATGCTCAACACTGCTCCATAGCTGAAGACCAACGTCACTCAGTACACCCAAGGATATTTTTCTAAGTCATCACATGCTTAGCCTTCCACATCCCTGTTTTCATATGCACTCGGACTTCATTTCAGAATCTGACTGCCTATGAATTTACTACTTTTATTTTTGAAGCACTCACATATAAAGTTGAATAAATGAAGTAAGCTGAAGCAGAGGGAGAGCACAGCTTCTCTAGAGTTCATGTAGAACAGTAACTTCAACACTTGTTTTCCCCCAAAGCTGTGGTTTCAAAGTCTCTCTCCTCTTAGATACCATGCATCAGTTATTAATATGCCATGGGTGGGACATCTAATATTATCAAATGTGAGAAAGTTACAGCATATTACGCGGATGAGTACCACAGCAACACCAACAAATGCTGTGGGGTTCCAAGCTTGGAATAATAATGAACATGGAGTAGTACAGCATCTACACAGAAAGGTGTGGGTGTAGGTTTTATGCCAATAGTATCAGTTCCTTACTTTTTCATACTGAGTAACTGCAAATATAAGTAATTTGATGATTGTATAACATCTCTAATATCACTGAGTCTTCAACTCATCTCACTCACACTTACATCCTTATTTATCTGAAGGCTCTTGCTTTTGGCTGAACAGGTGTTGACTAGGTCAAATGTTCACACTACCTATGGGCTCCCTTGCATTTCTGCAACTTGGAGGAAATTTTGCTTGGATTCTCGAGGAAGGGAGAGAACATTTAGCATTCTTTCCTGCCCCCACCCCTCGCCCTTACCCCCACAGCCTCTCTTGTGATTTGTACCATAACAGGGAAAAAAAACCCCAAAAATATTTGCCTGCTTGTACAAAAAAGCCTACTCAAGTTAGCTTTGTTTTTTTTATACTTTGGTACTAGGCAATAACGATATATTCTTAAAAATACAAGGTGAAAGCTAATTTGAAATAAGTGTTTTCTGGGTCAGGTCGGATTATCAAATCCAGATGTTACTCCTCTCACACAAGTACCAACTGCTCATGTGATTATCAAGCCAGTATCTTAGAAGTATTTAACGGAAAAGTCACTGCTCAGCAGCCATGTAATTCTGTCTTTTCAATACAGATAATGTGTATTTATATTAGTTTAAATAAAGTCAAGTCTTCGAGGTCTCCTACCAGCCACTCGAACTCAGCTTTTCCCAACAATTAAACCTTCAGAGTTCAGTCTATAAACAGTGGCACTTCCTGAATTTTCAAAGGTGAGAAAAGTGAATAAAACACAGTGTACAGTGCAGGTACAGTACCTAAATCAAAAGGGAAGTGCACGAAACAACTTTAATATATTTTTTTAAATGTAATTCCTGAATGACCACTTGAGCTATTCTGAACTACATCTGTCTCCCAAGCTCCAGTTGGGTGCTGTGATCTCCCAGCACAGGCTCGTGCTGTGAGCCTTCCTTTGCCAGGGCTCCCCTGCTGTGCCGGGCACTCACCTGACAGTGGGTCCAAGGCAAGTAACGTCTACTCCCATTTCCGTTAAAAACAAATAAATAAACAGAAATCCAGAAAGAAAGAAAAGAAAAAAACAACAAAAGGCACGTAGCAAGCGAAAGGTTATTTGTAACTCCACACTTGGCTGCTGTGCTGTCCCACGTTTTACCTTCGCCTGCATGGCGGCCAAGCGGTGCTAAGGTGACGTGACAATACGAGGGGCAGGCTTTAAGGAGCCGATTTCATCCTGGACTTCAGCAAGAGTTAAATGGGGGACACGGCGCTCGCCGATCCGCCCCGCGCTATGGCCGGGACACGGCCCGGACGCGAGCTCCTGCCCTGGCATCTATCCCATCGCCGCCGAACCGAGCGAGCCCCTTCACTTTCCAA
>VWZU01006582.1:1409251-1440135 GCA_013397095.1 Sterrhoptilus dennistouni | reverse complement strand
GTCCGGGGGCCGCTCCTGCCCGGCGGCGTGTGCGGGGCCCGGCGGGGCGCTGCTCTGCCCCGGGACTGCCCTTGCTGCTCGGGACAGTTCTTAGCGGAGTGCGCTGCACGCACCCTCTGTCAAATGGGAGCCACAGATAGACCACGGGACTTCAGCGGGACCAATACTTTTAAAAAAAGTGTATCTTGGCTGACCGTAGCTATTCCACTGGTTAAGGAAAAGTGCTGCCACTTATTCCCTGTTATGTGCTATATGAAATCATGTTTCCTTACTGGTTTATGGTGCCTAGCCATGAGACCAAGGAAGAGGCAAATGCTGTCCTTGGCAAGGCCCTGTCCAGTGCTAATGGCATGGACAGATGAAAAGCCAGTGATACTTGTGGATGGACAGGTCACCTGGCAGGTCTTCATTTACATGCTTTGTTTCGTGGGTAAAGTCAGTGGAAGGGGCTAAGTATTTCCAGCTCTGCAGGACCAGTGTATCCGTATAACTGTCCTAACAGGACCCAAGTGTAACATAGCTGCTTCTTTGAATGTTTGGGTTGAAATTTCTGTTCACTTTGATTCTTATTGACCCATTCGATAATGCTGTAAAAACAAAGCAAATAAGGAAGGGGAAAGGATGGGGAAAGTATTTTCAAACACACAGCTTTGCACGCATGTTCAGACTATGTCTTTATTCCTAGGATATTTTAATAAATCCCTTTACTTATCTTGCTAGTCTGTATAGCTTTAAAAAAAGCAAATTAAGACAGCAATCTGAAGCCCCGAAGGGTATGACTCAGTGACATAACAATAAATTGTAGTATCTCCTGTGAAGTAATTACACCATATCATGTCACAACAAGGTATTGTTGAAACACTATCATGTAGCTCATAAAGTGTCATTTTTTTATTATAAGTCTATAAAATAAACAGAATGCTGTGTTACACACATGGGCACAAAATATTTCATTGGGGCTGTGAAAAGAAGCTGCTATAGTTTTCTTGCATGAACATGCTCAAGATGAAGTAGGTATGTCTCAGTTTGCATTCTTTCATTCTGGGAACTAGCAGATGTTAAACAGCTAACTGAAACCCTTAGGTCAGAGGCAAAGCTGTTTTGATGTCAAATTGTGAGAAATGCCAAAATATTCAGTAGTAGCCAGTATGCTGCTCCTGGTGAAGTCACTGGCTTTTCATGCTATTATCTAGCTCTGGCCTCAAATGAACCTGCTTTAATCTGGTGTAATTTTACTGTCTTCTTGTGAAGTGGCAGAGGAGAGGGAGATTGAGAATGATGCTTTTGCACTGTCAAGATTGTACATCTGTCAGCATTTTGTTGCCTTCCCATGTTTGTTTTTGGCAAGCCCAAATTCTGAAGGGAGCAGAATCTTACTGATTTTAGTGGGAATTGAAAAACCAGAAGGGAGAAACTGGAAGCAGAGAGAGACCTTGCCATCTGGTTAGCAGATCCAGCAGTTTTAACCAGGTCTGGAAGTGTTTCTAGATCAAAGGACTGGTTGATGGCAGTCCTTAACATCTTCTAGCACAACATCTCTTCCATCTCTGCCCATCATCCCAACAGAATGACTTCTGTCTCAAAACAGAATGTAGAGAAGTGGTATCCAAGTCCTTGAGGTATTGAAAGCTATTGAAAAAACAGAAAGAATGCTGCTTGGGTGTCCTTTGGTTTGTAGCACCTGCCATGAGCCCTTGCAACAAGATGGAGCATTTAACAAGATGGGGCCTTGAGGATCCATGATTCCAAGCCTTAGGAAGAGTGTTGGCAACATGTTACAAGTTTCTGATATAAGCAGAGAGGAGGTGTTACCTAGACTGGGTTGAGGGGAACGTATGGATCTCTGGTGTGAACAAATCAGTATTAAAATTTTAAATTAAAGGGTATAATATGTTCAGATGTCTGTTAAAAGACCAAATCCAGCCATTTGTTGAAACGAACCCTTGCTACATTCAGAATTGCCACTGTGGTAAATGTGACTGTTCTGTCACATTTCTGACATATTCTGCTTCCCAAAATTCAGTTAAAAAATAAAAGAAGTACTTAGGAATTCTGTGTGCTTTTTCAGTCCATTCAACTTCAGGTTATGAGGTGAATGGGAAGTAGTTTGGTGGATCCAAGCAGTACAATTGTTAAGCTGGCATTTCTTCCAAGTTGTTCTGTGTTACAAAATGTACTATATACATAGTCAGTGAGTGGCATTTATGTAGGGACAATGCCCACTGCAACCAGTGGGCTTTTTCCTTAGTCTACAGATGCAAGTTTGAGGGATTTGAATATCTGTGTATAAACTTACTGTGTTCTGCAGCATTTCAGGTCAGATAGTCACCTCATACATCTAGTAGTCATTGAACAGCTTCTGGAAGGAATGAGGGAGAGATCATCACCTAGCCAGCAATATTCATTATTTTTGTTAAACACAGCTCCCGTTTTGGAAGACCCATAAATGTCACACTTGAAATGCTATTAATTTATTGCACCCCAAATGTTTAATCTTCGCAATACAGTGAGGATACATGCTATAAGTCCAAGTTGTTAAAAATACAGAAGTTGAGGCAGTATGAATTTGAATAGAAGCTTAAATGACTTAAAAGCTTAGGTATGTTTATGCTACAATCATGTACTTACCTGAGCTGGTTTAAAACTAGTCAGCTGGGGAACTGGTAGCTGTCTAGCTGTGGCAGTGTGGACCCTGTAGCTATCTGGAAAACATGCCTGAAAAGCTGAGTAAGTATTTCAGTGGTTAGGCTGGCCTGAACTCAATGGCCAGACTACCAGCAGTCCCAAGACAAGTAATGTAGAGCTTGCCTGGCTGTGTATGCACAGTATTGCAGTCACATCACTTGTGACTATAGCACAGACATATTCTGTGAATTCTGTGACTCAGCCTTGTCTTCTGGCAGATGATTCCCAAGTTCTTCTGGGAGTTTTGTACGTGGTGTCAATTCCGTGGTCCATGGGAAAGGCTTTTGCAGGTATTAAAAAACTCACAGCAGAACATAAGATTCAGCTTTCTTGCATTGAAACGTCCCATGTTGTAATGGTGGGCTCTGATTTTGTAGCCACGTGAACAGCTTGTGAGTCAATCTGCGTGTTTGCATAATTGGGTCCTTCTTGTTTGCTTGGAGGAAGGGCAAGGCGAGGGTGAGTAGCCAGTTCCTGGCTCTGTCATACAGGTGTGGACAAGAGGAAACCACTGGAGGAGCTTGGGCAGAGCTGGTATTGAGGTGTATGGGGCCTAGAGCAGAGGCTACTGTGTGAACCCCTCCCTGCATCTCTCCTGCCCACACATGGATGATGAGTCTTGCTGCCTGACCTGGCCCAGGTTCTTCCTCCTGCCTGTCCCTTTCTGTGGCCTGTGGACCAAGACAATTACTGTAGTTCCTCACCCCTGAAATGAATTCACATTTTGTGCAGAAACAAATTTCAAACACCACAAGGTTCTTTTGTGTTCACTGTCTCGCACAAGGAAAGGATGGATGGCGTCTCTTTCTAGTTAAAACCAACAAGTCACACAAAAATCAGCTCTCTGAGGGCAAGCCCTCAAGCCTACTGCAGCAATCAAAATTACAGAGGCAACGTGGGGACTGGGATGTGTGTGTTGAATTTCTTGTTATGTGTTAATGTTTTTAAGAACAGGCATGATTTTGTTGCAGGTCTAATGACTACTGAAGGCTGCTGAGCTTGAATTTTATTACTTGAAGTGTAGAAAGATGGTTGAATTTAGTAGTGGTATCCAAGATGCAGTTGAGGGACACCTGAAGTTTCCATAGTAGAAAGAATAACAACATTTTGGAAGCAAGAGGAGATACGTATGTGTGAAGATTTATGAGTTTGGAGACCAAATCTTCATCAAGTATATGCTGACATGAGCTCAAGATGATGTGTGGATGATGTTATAATTGAGAATGATCTTGTGTAGATGCCCTGTCTCTTGATACTGTTTTTGAGCTTTATTTCTATAATGATGTTTTCCTCAGTACTGGAGCTGCAGTTTCTCTCCAGAGTGCACAAGAAGAAACAGAAAGATGGTGTGGTTCTCTCATACAAAAATATATGCAATCACTTGTTTGTTATAAAAGGTCTGTTGCTTTCAATCTATGTCCACTGTTCCTTCCCAACAGAAAGCAATGGAAAACATATGGATAAAAAGTGAGTTACTCTGTTGACTTTCACTGTATAAAGATTTGTTCTGTGTTCCAATATATGTTCTGGAAGTCCTGGAATGGTGGTGTATTTGGGTGTGCATGGCCAGGTTTTGATAGTGAGGGCCTACAAGGATGGCTTCTGTGAGAAGCTACCAGCAGGTTCCCCCATGTCCAGCAGAGCCAATGCCAAATGGCTCCAGGGCAGCTGTGCTGCTGGCCAAGGCTGAGCTAATTAGAAATGGTGGTAGTGACTCTGATAACGTATCTAAGAAGGAAGAAAGTTATTGTGCAGATGAAAATGCAGCCAGAGAAGAGTGGGGTGAGAATATGTGAAAAGTACAACTCCACAGATTCCCAGGTCAGTGAAGAAGGAGGGGCAGGAGGTGCTCCAGGCACCGGCCCTGAGATTCCCCTGCAGCTATGAGGTGAGGCAGCTCTGCCCCTGGAGCCTGCCGAGGGTAATGGAGATGCTGAGATCCACCTGCAGCCTGTGGGAGAGTCCCACACTGGAGCAGGTAGATGCCTGAGACAAAGCGGTGACCCCCCCTGGGAGACCTGTCCTGGAGCAGGATCCTGGGAGGGATCTACAGACCCATGGAGAGAGGAGCCCATGCTGGATCAGGTTTGCTGGTAGGACTTGCCACCCCTTGGGGACCCATGCTGGAACAGCCTGTCCTTGAAGGACTACACCCCGTGGAAGAGTGACCTGTGCTGGAGCAGTTTGTGGAAAACTGTTGCCTGTGGGATGGATTCAACATTGGAGAACTGTCTCCTGTGGGAGGGAGGAGGGGAAGGACTGCTCTCTCTAAGCAGTGGCAGAAACATGTGATAAACTGACTATTGCTCTTCACTATTGTCAGAAAATCTTATAATGCACCAGTTAGATAGAAAGTGGATTTGTTAAGAGATGGAAGTTGACTTTGCTGCACAAAAAGTAATTTCAATGTGTCAGTTTATGTCTATTGAAGGTCCGTATCATGTAAAAGTCATTTGACTTTGCTCAGTTAAGCAACTCAGTGGAGTAATGCCAGGTTACTCCTAGGGGAAAACCAGGTCTTGGATCTTTCAGGAGATAGTTAAGGCTGTCTAACTATAGTAGCCTATAGTTAAAGCTGCTAGACCTTCAATTATTATTTATTTCCTTGACTGATGGGAAAACAGATACATTTTAATAATTTTGTTAAGGTGGTTTTTTTGTTGTTGTTGTTTAATTTAAGAATTTATTTCCCCATTTTTTTGTGTTTTATTATGTATGGCTTTATATAACTTGAGTAGGAGACAGATTGATCTTTGAAGGTTTCATATATCCAGAGATGACAGGTTTTTATGTGTCCTGCAAGAATGGAGGTTTTGGGGTTTGGGTGATTGAGAGCTGTCTTAAAATATGGAGGATATTAACACTCCTTTCACATTTGAGGACATTGTTTGCTTGTGTAGTTGAGGATGTACTGTCAGGAATTAAAGAGTCCAGTTCAGGTCTGATGTAACTCCATTGACTTACTGGAATTTCCACAGTCACAAATGACTCATAATGCTCAATATTCAAAAACAAACTCCAAAAGCATGCAATTTTGGGAAACAATGTTTGGTTTGGTTTGGTTTGTTGTTTTGGGTTTTCTTCTCTTGCAAAGCTGGTATTGTATGAAAAAGATAGACTAGAATAGTTTGAAAAGTTAATATAGAACTAAAAAATGTTGAATCTCTTTTATTATAATGTTACTGAATACTTACTGAAAAGTTAGCACATTTCATTGCTGAATTGTGAGGCCCTGAAATTACTTATCAGACAAAATGTAGAATTGAATACATTTGACAGAAGAATGTACTGAAATTGGTAAGGTATTGGTTCCTTCTCTTGCTGTTTGAAAAACCTGTGCAGACTCTGACCAATTTGAACTAGCTGCCATATTGAGCTGATTTGCATAAAATAAAAATATCACTATATTAAAAAAAGTATTTTAGTAAAGGCTGTGACAGCCTGGAGAAGAAATGGTGTCAGGAGATCTAAGAGCAGCCTCCTGAGCACTGGAGTTTACTGAGGAGGTGAAACTGAAGCTGAGGAGCACAGTGTGGAAATGGAAGGCAGTGGTTTCCTAAAAATGAGAGAATGGGGGAGGGAAATTCTAGACAAAACAAGAATAAACATTTTTGTGAAGTTTTGGAACAAGTTGCCCAGAGAGGCTCTGAAATGTTTTCAAAAGGTTTTCAGGATCTGACTGGACAAAGTCTAGACAAATCTATACTAAACTCAGAACCTGTTCTGAACAGGAGTTTGGACTAATTGACCTCCTGAGGTCCTTTCCAGCCTGACCAACCCTGTGTTTTCTTTGCTTCTGCATTAAGTACCACTGTTGGGAGAAGATAAGGATCATAATGTACTTTAAAATCAGGCTGTTCATGGCAACTTCTAGCTATAAAATGCTGTACTTTTTAAATAGAAAACATGAATGAGAACAATTTGCAAGTTAAAATTATCATAATACAGGCATTAACAACAAAGTAAAGGAATAGCCAGTGGCTATCATCTTACATACCTGTATATGGTACTACATGCTCCAGCAAGAATGGCATCTGTTGGTTAAAAACAGAGAACAAGTGCTGTTCCCTATTTTAGCTAGCAGTAATATTTTTTTAAATTTACTGCCTATTCTAAGTATTAAAAGCAAAAAACAAAACAAAACAAAACAAAACAACCTAGAAAAATAAATAATTTCAAAACTTTTTAAAAATTATATCACCATGTCTATTTTTTAAAACATAGCTGCTGTTTTCATGATACTTCCAAACTACTTTTGTAAAACAATGATATTTAGAATTTCAGTGTCTATAAAAATGATTAATGGGGTGATATCAGCTACAGTGTGAAATATAGACCTCTTCTATGAAATTTAATTTCTTTGCCTTCTACACAGATATCTAATAATGTCATTATTGATCCCCCTTACTTTAATGAAAAGTGATTTGACAGAAAATTTTAATTGCATACTTAGCAATACAGTTTCTGCAGTAAGAAAAATACATCTCTCTATCTGCAGAGAAAAAATCTATACTCATAAATTAATGGAAGAAAACACCTGTTCAATAACTGTTGCTTTGACCACCTGTGCCTCACACATCCAACTATAGCATGAAGGCTGGATGAAATTTCACTTATTCAATATGGGCATATTCTTTGGGACAGTACAGCCAGCAGAAACTTGAGATGAGGATTACCTTGTAGGTCTGGTTTTTCGTCCTAGCTAGGGTGTGTTACCTTAATAAGTAAGCCAAATAATTACTTATTTACAGATTCAGCAAATAGTAAGGTCACACTGGCATTTCTGAGCAAAGAATGACACTGAACTGATTGGTTAAAGTGGCCTGAATTTATTTGAACTACTCCAGCAGTAGTTATAATTCAAGCAAAGCCCTATGGAATTGTAAAAGTAAAGGTACTGAGCTAGAAGGGGATGTGGCATTCAGAACATCCAGTCATGGGGGTTTATGTCCTAGGTATCCTGCCTACAGCTCGGTTTATGGTTCAGGATTTCATCAAGAAAGTGAGTGACATTAAAATGATGTGAAAGTAAAGAAACTATTTCACAATATGTGCAAGTCTTTCAGTTGTGCTCATAGCTTCTTCAATGCAATAGGAAGAGCATTTGTACAATATGTTTTGCCAAACACCTTCAAAATTTTTCATGAATCAGATAAAACCATCACCAGAAAAACATCTTCCAGTCTAAGCTTTGAGGGAAAACTCACCATTTTTGTTCCTTAGTCTACATCACTTCATACTTGTACTACATTTTCAAAAAAGACCATTTTTTTAAAGTCCTCAGGTTTTCAGAGTGCATCTTGCAATGGTTTTGAAGGAATCGGGTTGTTAAAAAGTGGGAGTCACGGTTTAACCCCAGCTGGTAACTAAGTATGACACAGCTGCTTGCTGCACCCAGTGTGATCAGAGAAGAATTGGGGGAAGAAAGGTAAAATCTGTAGGTTGAGATAAGAACAACTTAATCATAGGAATAAAATATAATATTATAATAATTTAAATGAAAAGGGAGGCAACAAAAAGAAGAGACAGCAAAATAAATCCTAAGAAACACAAGTGATGAACACTGTAATTGTTCATCACCCATTGATGAATGCCAGGCCTATCCCTGAGCAGTGATTGACCCTTCCCCACCCAGTTTCTATACTGAGTGTGACACTGTGGTATGGAACATCTCTTTGGGCCAACTGTCCTGGCCATGCTTCCTCAGTGCTTCTTGTGGACCACCTTGCTGGCAGAGGATGGGCAGCTGAAAAGTCCTCAACCTAGAGTAAGCACTGCTCAGCAACAACTAAAACATCAGTGTGTTATCAACATTATTCTCAGACTAAATCCAAACCCCAGCCCGGTACCAGCTCCTTGGAAAAAAATCTACTTTATCCCAGCCAAAACCTGGGTGGTAGGGGTGTCAACACATCATAGAACTTGTTCTCTATTGGCATTTCTCAAGGCAAAGTGGGCTTTTAAAATTTTGTTTGTTTGTTTTGTAGGGTTTTTTTATGAGGGATTTCATTTCATTTCATTTCATTGTCAGTAAAAGAAGATGGAAATAGAGTTAAAATGTATATTCTATATCTATGCACTACAAGCACTGGAGTCAGGACCTCCTACTTGCCTTCGCAGTGCTAGATCATTTACTATTCCTCTTTGTGTTTATATAAACCCTGTTTTTCAAATGTACAAATGCAGTGGACCTGTATCTGACCTGTTTTACATGCTTTGGGAAAAATCTAGCTTATGCGTGTAGTGTGTACTTATTTCAAATGGTGTTGGAGACTTTCAAGTACAGCACTATATTCATAGCTTGTGAAGAGTATCTAAAAGCCCTCTGTTTAATTAAAAGCTATATGAGTCAAAAACTCTGGTATCAGTATAGTTGCCACTGAGATAGAGCTGTGAGATATAAAACTGGGGTAGCAGGTATATGCAGGGAAGGTGAAACAAGGCTTCTGTTCACAAAATCTGCTTGCCTATATTATTGCCATGTGATGTTGATCAATTCTTACTTCTGGTCCTAAATGGCTGTGCCTGATGTCTCTGTCTGGTTGAGCTCTCTCCTTGTTTCACTAAAGAAGTAGCAGCATCTGCACTGGTTGTAAAGGGACCATTTGTAGCAATTGCCAAGAAAGGCAAGATTACAATGGACATGAATTTAAATAAAAAGCATTTGGGCATTTTATATGCTGGGGATGCAGGGAATTTCCATTTCGGCTCTCCTGTCCTTTTTTTTTAGACTTCGATGACAAGCATCACATACGCGCTATGGGCATTTCTTTGCTGCAGCTCTGGGAAATAGGGAAGCATGATCACCATTTTCAGGAAACTGGTAGCGCGAGCAGAGAAGTGTGAAAATTACAGTGTCGGAATTTGTAGACATTCAGTTAAATGTTCAAATGTCTGTCTCAGTTCAGACTTATGGATTTAGGCTTCAATGCTTCAATGTTTCAAGAGCTGAACCTGGCTTTGTTGAAAACATTGGGAAAGCAGTCCACCATCCTTCTCCTCTAATGTGCAGGTGTCCACTTGGAGTTCAGTTGTATTTAGTGGAGCAATAGAGAATTTCTGGGCTTTGAGGATAGTGGACTTTTCCTAAATTATGAACATGATGGGGAAAAAGCCAAATTAATGGGTAAGTTGTTTCAGAAATTTCTTTTTCCATACCATATGATAAAGAAATATTCATGAGTAATAGAAAAATGCCTTGAGGCCATGAGCATACTACCATGGTTAGGTAACATTGCTCAGAGTTTGCACTGAGGAAACTGGTGGTTTTTGAACTGTGTTTATCCAACCACCACCACAGATCTTGGGCACATAGAGCAGTGACACAACAACTGACTAGCTCTGCTTTTTGGGCTAGTTAGCTGGTGTCCACTCTGACAACCTGGGCCTAGACTTAGCTTCTTCCAAGGTGGTTGGTTTCTGTACACATCATTGTCCTGAATAGTCAAGACAAATACAACATACCTTCATTCCAGTTTTCAAGCTGTGGTGTGTCTGCTAGTATGTGTTGCTGTCTCTCTCTGTCTGAACAATATCTGCTGTTACCCTCTCAATATTTTCTATGACTGTCCTATGACTAGTTTCGCCCAGTTGTTCCCAGATACTTCAGCCATACTCTGTCCCTTATGGGCCTCAAGGCAGGCACACAGCCTCCCAGACCTGGAGAGAGGTGTGAAGGGTACCTTTCCCTCCCAGCACTTTTGCACCAAATGTTCTCTGTGTCAGATTTGCACAGGAGGGTGTTATGTCCCTCCAGACACCCTTGGCCCTTGCCTCTGCAGAGGCTGGTTATGTAACTTTGTTAAGGCTAAGTTCCAGTATCTATAGTAACATTTAAACAGAAATAAAACAGTTCCCAAAACAGGAAAAAGTTACTGAAAACTATCCAGAAATTAGATTTTAGCTCTCCTGGGTCCCATTAAAACATGGGTTGTTGGATCTATACAAACTGTAGGTGAAAACCTTGTCCTTACTGTGTTCTTTCACAGTATGCAAGGGAGAGGGAAGAGAGGAAGAGGTCTTTAGAAAGGAGACAGTTTACCTGGAACAGGAACAGGCATAGCCAAGTGGCACTTTCCAAAGATCCAAAGATGCTTTCAGAAACATGCTTAGAGGATTTTAGTAGGGATGGGTGTGAGAAGAGTCGTGGGAATGTTTAATAATGGCTGCCTTTTAAAGTGTGTTGGTGCTGGGAGAGCACTGCTGCTCACATGCATATTGAAGAGTTTGTCTGGGATGACTGAATTACGTGGGACTAAGACGAACAAGATTAGGAGAACATGAAGATAGCTGTTCAGTTTACTCTCCTCTGTCTACACTGAATGCATGCTCTCCTCAGGTTTCTTAGATCCCTTATGAACAGAAAAGTTACTCCTGTAGTGAGGACCTCTTAAAGGAAGTGCTTCAGTAAAACCTCACCAGTGAGGCATGGCAAAAACATCTTTACATCAGTGAAGAAATTCAACCTTTTGTGACCAGTTATTTAGAAATACCATAATAAAAATCTGCTGTAGAAATCTTGAAGATTATTTTTAAAAAATAAATAAAAGTTGTATTTAGAAATAAAATATTTTATAAATAAATATGCTGTATTTATTTCTGCAGGCATCAAATCTGCTCTGTCATCTCTTCAGGGCAAGCAATGTCCAAAGCCTTCCTTTGGCCTCTTCCATTGTGCCTGTTGCCATTTCTCCTCTTTATGAAGCAGTTGCAGAGTACATCTGAAGAGGGCAATATATTGTGCGTACTTCTAATAAAAGGCCTGGACAATCTGCTGCAGGTGTGTATTCAATGAATAGCTGGAAGTTTAGAGTTTGGGGTTTGTGAAATTTCCAGTTTTGTAGAGAATATATGTATTTTTCTTGGGTAATACTAATGGATCTTTTAACGCAATTTTCAACTTTTTGATTTTTTTTGTTCTTCTATATTGAATACTTGGATAACATTATATTCTGGCACGAAGTTTCATCTCTTTTTGGAGTGTCCTTGTGGCAGGCAAGAACTATAAATTCGTAATACAAATGTCTCAAATCAGACCTTTACTTCTTGGGTTCTAGAGGGGATCATAAAATGTGTCTGTTACTTAAAATGTAATGTGAAAATAGAAAAGGTATTTTAATTTAAGAATCAAGCTATCAAGCTTAAGGAAATACTATTTTAAAAATAAGAGAGGTAAAATAACGTTCATTTTCAAAAGCAGTTGAATTTTATAACCTTAGGGAAATAATTGTATAACTGAAAATACAAATTAATGTTTCTCTCGGAGAGGTCTATTAACTTGCTTTAAAATTTGCTACTAAGTCTGAAATGTTTAAACTCTCAAATCATCCAAAGAAAATTCTTGCAAACACTAGTCCTTTGGAGGTGGAAGTTCTCAGAAATAAGCACTTGAGAAAGTTAGAACCTCTTATATGGGCACCATAAACTTAGAGAAGTCCTCAGTGACGTGCTTTTTCCCCAGTACTCCAGAAACCAAGACCTACTCAGTTTATAAACTAGCTTTTAGTTACATGAATAATTAATAAAAACATCATCAAGCCATTTAAACTTTTTAAAGAAGCTATGATCAGGGCTGGGGAAGAGAGTTAAAAGGCAAATAGAAAAAGGATCAGATGTGGAAAACTTTGACCATAAAGGTTATAAATCTTTCTTCAGGTGTACAAAACACCAAACCTAACAATAGCAATCTTGGCAACTAGTAATGAAGAACTGGGAGGATCAGAAATTCTAGAGTAGAAAATCAACATACACACCCACTGGACCAAATTCACCCATGTGCTAATAGCTAGCAACAGCTGATTTCATGCATAAATCCTGTTTACATCCTTAAGTTGGAATAAAAGTTTAAGGGTGATTTCAAAGACACTCGAGGAAAGTTAATTTCAGTCTTTGTGAAGTCTCCTACATTCTACAAAGACTTGTGTGTCTAACCAAATATACTGCATATATTTCTGGTATAATAATTGATAATGTGCAAACTTAAAATGCTGGCTGTAAAGGTTAGGAAGAATTGGAACCTAAGCAACGCAATGTAAGGCATGAAGAATAAATCAGAAAGTCTTTTAAATATGTGTCAACAGTAATGGAGTAGTTAGTGTAGGCACTGGGCTTTATTTATCAAACCCACTGTATGAACAATGGCCCGAATTCTAAATGCCAAGTATGTCAATGGTTCCAAGGAAATGCAAGGGGCTACTTTGATAGGGTTTCCCTTCACTAAGCTTTATGTGTAAGAGAGTCACCTCTGTTATTACCTCTTATAGTTTACAAATGAAATGGCATGATGGGGTAAGACCAGCAAAATACTCAGTTCTTAATTCTGAAATAATTAGACACAAATCTTGAAAAAACATTGATTCTGTGAGTACAGAGACTTCAGCTGCGTTGCACCAAAAAGTTATTTGCCCCTGCATATTTAGCAGAAGATATCCTTGGGTGTGTGTAGTGATAAATTGTAATTGAGAGAGAGCAAAGCAGGTCCCTTTTTATTCCAGTGAGAATTCCTTGCACACTGAGAAACCTTGAAAACTCTCTTGTTTCACATAGGCTATCTGTGGAATTCCTGCCATCTATGTGCAATGAATTCAGACTGAGATCTTAATACTGGCTTCTTTCAATCGAGTTTTGTTATGCCCTTGGCATGCTTTCACACCCGAACCTCCCATCTGCAGCCTGCACCTGCATTGCTCAATATTTAACTCAAAGATCTCTGAACTTCCTGGACCATTAAGGTGTCTCTTGGTTTGTGGCTTGTTGTGTGGCTGTTGCTTACCATGAGAAGTGAGTTTAAATGCAGTAAAACAGTGTAGTTTTCCAGTTTCCTCAGCTTTGTTTCTGCTCACTGAAAAGAGCTCCTGTCTGGCATGCTGTAGCTTTTCCTCAGCATGAAGCATGGGGCATGAAGAGCAGAGTGTAGCATTTACAACATGAAAATAAAATACTATTGCTTTGCATTCTTACATTTTCTCTACAGTAGCAGAGTGAGTGCAGGGTGTAGTGGTCTTTACCACAAACAAACCCACTATTTTCTACTCTCAGCTACTAAACTGTTTGAAAAAGAGCAATTCCTTTGTCTCACGACTCTTTCTGATAAACTGGCAATAAGAATTCAGGACTCCATGCAGCCTCTGAGCTTCTCCATGACATGCACTCCACATGCAGCAGCTCAATGGATTAGAGATACAGTAGGTATTTGCCCAGTGATTTTACAACTACATTGCACCACAAATTATTATTCACCCTGGCTTTATAGCCATACCTCTCCCTTCCTGATCTGGTCAGTCTTTTCAGAAGGCTAAGTCCAGCATGATAAAGTGAAAGATATCTCTTTTGGAGTTCCCCTGTAGGTGCTTACAAATTTCTGGTGAGCTGTATACTTCATTAGAAAGAACAAATATTTCAGAATCAAGAGTTACTCCTAAAAATGATAAAATTGTGTGTGTGCTCATGCAAACACTTCTGGGTACTAGATATGCATTTAGTGGAGAGAGACCTTTCCAAAGGGTAAGACCTTCCCATGAGTCAGTGTAGGAGATGTTTTCCTTCTAAAAGAAATGTCTCATTTCCAACCATTATAATCTAAGTTATTGACTTAGGCTGACTTTTTGATGGCTAAGGTGAAGTGAAATGGACTCCATCCTACACAGTTAACGTTGTTTATAGAGTGCAAAGGAGGACGTTTGTGCTTCACGTCTCTGGCCGCTGAAATCAAAAGATCTGTATGAATGAGAGTGATGAGTGTTTCACAAGGGAGCTGAAAAAGAAGCATTCTAACCCAAATTTGAAACAATTTAAGTAAAATCTTCCAGCAGAGCTGAGTTGTTTCCATGAATTAGGGGGAATGGTCTGCAGCGCTGTTTGGAGCTTTTGAGTGGAATGGGAGCACAGGATCATGAAGTATTTCAACAACTCTGATGGCTGGCTAGGGAAGATACAAGGCAAGAAAAATAGCAGTTACTTTATCATATTATCACTGCTAAGGAGCAAGCCAGTACAACAGTCCAGTTGCAAGCCTGCCGCATCATTGGGAAGCTGAACAGAGGGAGAGAGTTTGAGGCCATCCGTCCGAGTGGACCAGCAGAGACTCAGAAGTGCTCAGAAGTGACCTCAGCTGCAGGAGGCAGAATGCCAGCCACATTACTAACACAAACTCCTTTGCCAGCTGAGCTTTTTGGCAGCGCTGGTGTCAGCAAAGCAAAACACGGCTTAATGAGATTGCAGGAGGAATAGCAGGTGATGTATGTAGGTGGGCAAAACTTCTTTTCAGTTAAACAATAGCCGCAGTTTCACCTTGTGGTGACAAGGTTGCAGATAGACCAGAAAGTGACCCCTGGGTGGGACCACCCCATTCAACAGAAAGATGGTCTTGCCAGGCTTGTAATGCTCCACAGGTCATGTTAACAAACTGTCCTCTTCCTGAAAGCCAAAATTTCCAAATCCTGGCTGCTTCAACACTGCTAGTCCCTCCCACAGTCCTCTAGGTTTACTGCATATTCCATGCAGGGTTTCCAGCTCCCTGAGTGCTTGTGCTCAATGCAAAGCAGTTTGCAGCAGGGCTGCATCACTGGGCAGCACTTTGCAGAGGAGCCTGGGCAGGGAAGAAACCCCACACAGCACAGTCTGGGTAACCGATGTGCTGGAAGCTGCTTTTAGCAGGAACAGCCACTGGCAGCATGTTTGTAGCCATAGAAAACCAGAATTATTTCAGGAAAATGGTAAACATGAGTAAATGTTGCCTGAGAGCTCTTGATTTAAATTTAAAAGTGATTTTGAGATGGTAGTTCCTGTCAGCTGTCACAATCCTTGAAATGTTGGTAATGCCCAGTCTCCTATAAATGGCTACACCCCATTAAACCTATAGGCTATACCATACCTATAGGAATAATACCTATTAGTTGGGATGATACAATTCAAAAGGACATTTTGGATCACCAAGTCTGTGTCTCTCCTGTTGCAGACAATTGTATCATACAATCCCTCTCACAAGTTAATTGTGTCTCTGTAAAGCAATTAGGTTTCTATTTTCATTTAGTGTCTGTTTCAGAAACATATTTCTTTGCTGGTTAAGAATCTACATTATTGCAAAAACGTCAGAATTCCTATTTCCATCAAGTGTCAGCATTATCCCATAGCTGAAAAAGTTATTTTAGCTTTCTGGTGTTATCCTTGATTCCATTTTCACTAATGACCTTCACTTCACTAGGTTAAACAAATGAGCCTTGTATTATCATGTATGGTAGCCTATCCATTCTTTGGCTCATGCCAGTCACCTGCACTGCTTTTGCATCCTGAATTCATCCTTTCTGAACAATGAGTGACCAGAATTGTATACTAAATACTTCAGATTTAGGTGAAGCAATGTACATTTCCATTAATATTATTCCATTTCTAGTGGAAATATTTTGTCTGAAATATCCCAGAACCACATTACTTAGCTCATAATTACATTTGGGTCTGATGTATTTCCTGTGGTCTTGGTATCCTCTATATTCTCTTCTGTGGTTTCAGTTGATAAACTCCACCATGCTGAGTTCTTGAGTCTAATCCCTAAACACAGGAATTAATATTACATTTCATTTATTTTTAACCTACAGGAACACTTTATTCAATGGTGCATTTGTAAAGTACTTAATTAATTGTTCCTGACTGATGTCAATGCAGAAAGTTAACAAATTCATTATTATTTCACATTCGAACAAACAAACAAACGGATGTACTCAGAGTGTGTGTTGCCTAATTTATAAGACCATTAACATTTGGGTGGGTCAAAAAAGGATAGTAGTAGTAATATTGAGTCCTAAAAGGAAATCTTTAGTTTAGATTTCTAAATCCTTATACCAAAGGTGTATATTAAATGGTAAATTTGACTAAATTTGAGTTTCATAGTTTGTCCCTTTGCAGCAAAGAGAATATATCTACTGCATTTGTCATTCCAAACACATTAAATAACTTTTCCCCTGATAAAACCACACCTTTATTGTGCAAGGATAACTGAACAATAAGACAGTTTAACCAAAGTTAGCTTAATTAATACACTTTTGCAATTCAAGTATCACAGGCTTGCAGAAAACTAGCTGAGGTGAAGTTCTCCAGCCTATAGATAAGGGCCAAACATTACTTTTGGTGAAGGATAATATGCTGAGTTGTACAAAAAAAGATTTATGTTTTTTGTGCTCTTGGAATCACCAATATTTCTCTTTATTTCTATAAAAAAATCCAATATTTTACAATAAATATAGGAGGGTAAAGTTCAGGGATAGCATTTTATTTTGAGACTATTTCCCTGACTTTGAATGCATGTTTTCTCAACTCTGTGGTTCCACCAATGGTATTATTTTTCTTGACATCTTTGTGTATGCTTTGTATACATAACATTCATGAAGATGCAAAACATTACATACAGTGCAAGAAAAGCTTATCCATTGTCTTTTTATTAGTGGCAGTTCTTGAGAAATGGAAAACAGTGCTTGCTTGCTTGCTTTTTTTTTTTTCATTCTTTTTAATTTTTTGCTCTATTTCAAGCCTACAGAGATGGAGCCTTTGGGAACTGTGACATTGTTTTTCCTACTTTGAGGAAAATGTAACTGTCATCCAGCAGTGCCTTATCTGCCACATTTTTCTGCCTGAAGCAATGTTTTATAGAACTACTTGTTTATAAGTGTAGAGGATCTTTGGCTACCACATGTCCTCTGCCTTAAATAGTTATTCCTAGGAATCTGACCAGTCATACTTCTTTAAAAATAAAACTGACAGGTCATTTTGGTGCTAGCACTGTTTGAAAAACAAGATAAAAAGCTTTACAAAAAGAAATATTAACCAGACCAAAACAATGCCACAGTCTCCAGAAACATTTCATGCTCCAGGTGAGTTTGATGTTCACAAGAGAAGGACAAGCCTATGGGTAAATAAGGAACTTTATTATTATTTTCCCCTAGCTTTCAGTGTAGCAGATGACCAAAATGATCCTGATGTCCCTAGGGTCATACCATGTCTTTGCTCTGCCTCCAGTGGACTTCGTGTTTTGGTTTTCTTTATCTTCTTGGGTCTTTGGGATCTGTTGTATGCAAATACCAATTGTCTTCTTCTGGCTATTAAAAGGATTGCTATAAAAACTGTTAGATACTAATACTGGTTTGGTTTTTGAAAGACAGAAAAATGAGGTAGGTCCCCATAGGTAGCTTGGTCCACTAAATGCCATGGGAAATTTAACTATTAGAAAGAGCAATCCTTGCCACTGTATGCAGACTGCATATGTAAGTTAAGATCTATCATGTATAGTATGCTATTAGTTAAATCCATAAATGTCAGTTGCTTCAGCTCTCAGGAGAATAGGGAAATTGTGGGTAAAATACAGCTACAACAATTGGATAAGAATTAAAATCTTTCTTTGGTTGGTAAATGTTTGATATGCCTTGCAGAAGAGAATCACAAATAGTCTTTTAAAAGAGGAATTATGATCAGAGACAGGGAAAAAGCATGAGCTGACTTGCCAGCTAACCCCCCACTGCTCTAAAGATATGCATTTTAAGTTAAAAATCAGAAATAGACTCCTTTCAGTTGAAACCTATATTGTAGCTTGAAAATAAAGAATGAAGAATGGATTTTTTTCTGCAGTAGTGACACATCCAGTTCCTTAAACTTTGAGCCATCTTGTACTGCTTTTGCAGATATGGTGTCCATATCTGAAAATATCACTCCATTGGATTAGCTATAAGCAACCCACAGTCTTGGAGGCCAGTCTGTGGGAATGAACTCTGGTGTCCCTGTGAAGCCTTAAGCTTAGAGCCTAAGAAAAAGAGTAACGACAGAAATGCCTTCAGGATAGGAACATAATTTTGCCAAGAGTAGCGAAAGAAACTGTAATGCTTAAACCAAAAATTAAATTTGAATAGCAGACATTTTTATTGAGCAATTGGACAGAGTTCAAAACAAAGTGATCTCTGTGTTTGCCCTCCCCTTTTTATGATTCTCTTTGAAGTTTATTTTCTGTTTAAATGAACTTGTTTACTTCCCAGAAATTCATTCCTCTTTCTATAAGTAGATTCATGAAGCAGAAATTATGTCTTCATGTTACACAAACTCCACACCCTTTGTGTTTTATTGCACTACCGGTAGTTTGGTCTTGTTCAGATGTTTGCTTGAGAAGGAGATACGGGGCTCTGGTTGTGATAGTAATTTATTACCTGTTTTATTGTTGCCATTTGCCCAATAATTTTAAAGGTAACCTGAAATGTTTCCTTAAGAAAAGTTTAGCCTTGGACTTGTGTCCCCAGCCCTCTGGGATGCTCAACAGCCTCAAACTTTTGTGTGAGCACCAAGTACACTTAAGTAATGTTGGAACTGAGACAAATGTTGAATGTCTCACAAAAAGGAAGAGAAAACTAAGAAAGCTTCACCTTAATTTTTCCACATCCACCTTACCTTTTCCACATCCATAAAAAAAATATTAGTGTTTTAGCCTGGAAGATACTTCTCAGCAATTGCTGTGTGGGTAACTGTGCAGTTCACCATGTGAGTAGTCATCAATAAATTGCTGTGTATGAGGCATGGTGTTAAAAATGCACTGTTAGTCCCAGTGGAATGCTCTGGAGACAAGATTTCATTTCTTGGACTATGCCATCAATTTGGGGAAAACACACTTTAAAAAGTTGAGTGTACCTTGGACACAGGCTGTGCCCAGAGTCTGTATGTGCCCACACTCACAGGTGCAAGAGCCCAGGTCAGATTTGTCATCATTGCTCCCTGGCCCACTGCAATGATCAGCCAAAAGGTCCTAAAAACACATTCCAGAATGGTTAAAGAGGAATATGATCAGTTAAGCAGCTGTCTAGAGAAAATGATGGTGCTGTGCAAGCTACAGGCACCCTATGGCTGGTAGTAGCAGTGTGTGGGATGGGAAGCAGGGAATATATCCCTGCTGGAGGCTGATCTCTGGCTGCATCCCTCCATCTCTTCTCTCTTCTGCTTAAAACATTAATTTCTTTTTGATCTGGGATTTTTTGCTGCATAATGCAAACAAGTTTTTGACTTTTCCATCTTAAAAAATCCCCATCTTTGATCTCAATTTGTTATGTAGCTACTGCTTTTGCTTTCTCTTTTTCACAAAATTGTTAACACTGCTAGGACTTCTTCTCTTTTTTTATGGAAGAACCCGTTCAGTCTGCTGTTCACTGCAGTCCCATGCAAGTCTTAGCTGGGTTTTAGAACCATCCTACAATTTCAAACTTTATCCTTCTCTGGCACATAATCTGGGCTCCCTTTCCATGCATGGCCCTGCTCTTACCTCTGAGTGTTTCTGCAGCACAACCACCACTGCCCTGTGTCGGTTGTATGGAATCTGCACTTGGTCCATGTGTGCCAAAGCTTTGCACAGTTTGCAAAACAGTGCAGCAACAACTGCATCCGAGGCTGGATGCACAATTTCACACATGCACATAATAAACTGGCAAACAGAAATGTGGATAATGAAAAGGACAAAGCCCACAATATCATATTGAGTTTCACATGATAATTTTGTTGAGTTTCTGCAGTGTCACTACCCTTCTAAATATTCACCCTGAATATTCCTTTCTTGTCTGAATAATGACCTTTGTGGTTCTGTGCAGCACCTAGAGGAGTTACTTTCTACGGTGAGCACACAAGAGAGAAAGAGAGTGAGTAACAGAGCAGTTTCTGCTGAGTTCAACATCCCGTGTGTATCTTGCTGACCAAGGAGACAGCGTGTGTGAGGAGATTGAGGCCTTTGGTCTCACTGAGAATGAAAAAAGGTTTTATTTCCTACCAGGTTTTACGTACATCTCAGGCTGTGCTTGCACAGCAAGTGGTCACTTAGTGTTTTTCCTTCTGTCTTTCTGGGTACAGAGTAAGCAAGGATTTGTGGTTTCCTTCTCTATCAAGAATAGCAAAACTGAAACAGTAATATTCCACATGTGTCTCCATTTATGGAAATTACCTTCTCAGGGCTAGAGAAAAAAAATTTACCATTTCAGTTTAGAAGAAACCATATTTAAAATAAGAGTTTAATTTTAATATAAGGATCTTTCACCATTGAAGAGATGTCACTGGTACTAAGTTACCCCAGATTCATGTAATTTCTACACCATCATGCCAGTATGTCAGCTATCTAAAATACTAAATACCTTCTCACAGGGTGAAAGCAGTCACAGGCCACCATTTCCAAGAGAGATCCAAGTCAGTTCCAGCCACAGAACTGGTTAGAATGGGAATGTTCTCCTTCCAGCAAGTCTAGCTGAAAACCAAGATTTATTATAATATAGACATTTCATGCTATCTCCACAGTTTCCACACTAGAACTATGCCCTACCTGATAGAAGTGTTAACAGAGCCATGCATAGTGTCCCCTTCTTTCCCCTCTCTTGGCAGTCAGCTTGTCTTAATATTTTTCTTCTGATTTTCACCCTTGTGTTTTCCTCCTACTCTAGGTATCCTAATTTCCCCAGATGTTTCCAGTATATGAACCTTAACTTCACCATAGAACTTCAGAATTGGTTTAACGGAGATTGAACTTCCTAGAAATTAGGACAAATTTGGATTTAAATGGCATAAACTGGGTAACTCATTTTCAGTTGAGTTGCGTCTGAATGGAGATTTGGGGTCTGGGCCTGAACTCTGTCAGATCAAATCTGAACATAGTTTTGAAAAACCTACAAAGATGGAAAAAATAGATTCAAGTCCAAAGTGCTAAGCCCTGGATTTAAGTGCTCTTTTCCCATAGCGGATAGATACAAAATTCAGATCTATGGTTTTGGGTGTGGCTTATCTCATAGTTCTGTTTCACAGCTCAAATTTACATCCTTGTAATACACATTAATAGTGCTCTCTGTCCTTCTGCAAAGACATCAGATTTCAGCTCTTTAAACATTGATGCTGGGTGTGCCACCTTGTTCTGTAAGTCACTGTGCTTGTCAGCTCGCTGTGCTCGCTGCCCTCTCACTGGATCGTATTGATGCTCAGTGTTGAGCTCCTGGGTACAGCAGCTGCAGGTCTGATTTTTCATATGCCACACTCCCAAACATCCAGCTGTAAACACAAGCTTACCTGTAAGCATCATTCATGAGATTTGGGGGCTGATTTGATTCCCACCAAAATCATGGCAAGAAGCTCCTCCGATTTATGTAGGATCAGAACTATCAGTCTGGGGATCTCCTAGAAATGATGATCTTTCACTCAATGTTTGTCCGCTGTAATACGGCGCAAAATGCCCATTTTTTTTTTTCCTATAAATTAAAAAGTCAGACCTTTTGGAAAATACAGTGTCTAGGAGAGGAAACCACAGTGGAAGAATAAGGGTTTTTCATGTCACTAGAGTCTTAGGACACAATGTTTAACAGGCAAATTCCTGTCATGGGCTACACCTCTGGGTCTGCAGTGGTTAGAAATGCAAGGTTGCAGTCATAGCCTGTCTCTGGTGTGGAACTGACAGCAGTGATCTCTGAAGGGAAAAGAGATTAGGTGCTGGAGAGATGGTAAAGAGGAGAAATGAGGAGTTAAAACTAGAAGGATATCCTGACATCTCTATAAGCTTGGCTCAGCCATTCAGCCTAAGCTTTGTTATGTGAATCAAACTCAAATCCTGAATTTTGGGACTCACACAGAAAAATCTCTGTGGAGCACCAGAAACTGATGATGAACATCACAGTCTTGCTGTATGCATAGCAGCCTCTGCTGAAATCTAAACCCTAGAGCTCTTTAAGCATTTTTATTTTTTCATGATTGAAACTACACTGAGGTTTAATTAACCTTTTTGCTTTCCAGTAAGATATCTGGAATTTTGCCACATTGTCCTCATTTAACATTTATCTACAGAAATGCAAGAATTATGAGACTCTATTCTGTTTAGAAGTGCCAATTTGTCATGGGATAGTTTGATTTAACAACTAAGAAACTCCTTAGTTACTAGAGACATATTTCGTAAGAATTTTCCAATGTAAAAACTGACTGGCTTGACTTCATTTGAGGGCTAGGAAAACAGGTTGCTCCTTAGCTGAGACTGAGCAAGCTAGATTTTATCCTTGGTTGAGCTGTGAAAGCCCAGGGATCAACAGCTCTAGACAGTATTTATAATGAAACAATTTGGGCAGCCAGCACAGCTTACTCAAAGGCTACATGAAAATTCATGGCTACTACCGTGAAAACAGGGCTAAGAAAAACAATAGTGGATCCCTTTTGATAACTGGAATTATTAGCAATTGGATTATTATTATTGGATTAGCAAAATGAGAGACTGCTTTCCATTCCCTTGGCCCATGGAGGCCTCTCCCATCAGCAAACCAGCCACCTAAGGCATGGTACACAGGGCACTTCAGGCTGGCAGGCAGTGGTTTTGGACAGAGGTCACTGATTTTGGAAAGGTGCAGATTAGGGAGGGTTAGAATTAGGAAGGGAGTGAAAGTGGAGTTCAAAACATAGACAGGCAATAGGAATACATGGTAAAGTAATTATTTTTGTGTGTCATATAGTTAGAAAATATGTGATAATATCAGAAAAGGATTTCACAATTTTCCTGTGGAAAATTTATCTTTTCCTGAATGTAGGTGTCTTCTGCAGGCTTTTCTCACAGAAGTGGGGCTTTCTGTCACAAGTGCCTTAGTTGTTCTAAGACCAAAGCTGGCCCTGGGCCCTGACACTGTAAGTACAACTTTTTGGAGAGGTTCCCCTGTTTAGCTGAGCTCTGAAGCACACATAGCCTCTCTCTCACAAGTTACTCATCAGCTGAACAAGTAGAAGGTAGAGCTAAAACAGTTTGTGTGTGTACCCACTGCATAGTTCATGTAGTATAGCTGCCTATAGAAAGAGACTGGAAGAGGAGCCTCTGTGAGTGTTGTGCATGGGAATTACAGGCAGAATATATGCTTGAAAGTGGCATATCCAATGGGCTAGCACAGCACTGAAATTAGGTAGCTTGAAATAGGTGTCTGTCTGCTATGTTTCCCTTGCAAGAGCTGGAGAAATCCATCTGCATGAATAGTTTGGCTGGGGATTTTCTTTCTCAGCTGGGGAATTTTCTTCATCAGTTCTGCTCTAGTTTCTGTATGTGTTCAAAAAGCAGTTATATGAAGTTTCACTCCTTGAAAATGATGAAAACGTTGCCAGTCATGCCACTAACAGTGCCTCTGCCACACCAGTGTGCAGCTCCAGTTTTGCCATCTGATTTGTGTGACACTTGCTAAATTAACATCTGCATGCACGAGCAGCCAAGACCTACAGAAAGACTGAGATTTCAAAATTCCATGTAAATTCCTAAAAAATGTGGCACTCTCACATAAATGTGTTTTTCCACATTTCCATATTATCATTCAAGTTATGGTAACCAAAATTTTGTTCTCCTGCTGTCTGCTTTACCTAATAAAGGCTTTTTATGTTATTGAGCAGATTTTTATATAAATTCTTAGAACATAACCCCCCTTATTTGTAACTGTGTGAGAGTACAAAACTAACTAGAAGTGCAGTAATGTCTAAGTTATTGATGCCATAAACTATGAATAGAACTACAACACCTCCTGGAGAAATGGGTCTGCTACTGAGAAAGTTTTAGGTTCATAGAAATGGCAAATTTGTACATCCACATTCTCACAGATGAGTGTTCAGGCATTCACAAAAGGATACAGGACTTCATTAAGACATTTAATTCTGATGGTTGAGCTCCTATTAGTTGTGATCTACAGATAATTCTTCTTACCTGATATAAAACAAAAGGGAGAATGTAAGAGTAGCCTTTTAAGCCTTGGAGGAAGGCTGAAGGTAGAAAAAAAAAAAAAAGACTACCACTGCAGCTCTTGATGTCTGATGAGTTTAAAGATCTTAGTGAAGCAAATGAAGATTGTCACAGGAAAACAAGAGAAGATCTGCAAAAAAGCTGGTGACAGACAGATTTGAAACTTAATAATCAGAAAAAGGGGCTTAGCTTGAGGCTGTTGAGATGAATAAACCCCTGAGGCAATTAACTTTTTGAGTTCAGTGGTGTGAATGAGTCAGATTTTTTAGGGAGAGGTAGTGTCTTTTGCTCAAACAGCACAAGATATTGCAAACTGGGGATGGAACCACAAAGGTAAGAGAAAAAGAGTAGGAATGAGAGCAGGGAGAAGGAGAATGTAATGTTCATTGCAAGAGGAGGGTAGCCAGGGCTGGAAATCAACAGCAAGCAGCAAACATGATCTTTTCTAAGAACCACTGGGAATGGGGGCTGAGGATGTAGTGAGCTGGCAGTGAACCAACAGAGGAGGAAATGGTGGAAGAAAGAAGGGTTGAAATCGTGGAAAATTAGTTTTCTTTCTCTGGGAAAGAGGTTGTTTTGTTTTTGACAGTCTTATTTGAACAGAAAGAGGAATTTGCCATCTGTGGAGACATCACTTCCAGAAAATCTTAACCTTTTCCTGACCGACTGTGGAGCAGCAGCTGCTTCAGACACTAACTGTGCAGTAGCTCCAGTCACTCTCATTTTTTACTACCCTGAGTTTGAAACATCAGTGGTCTTTATAACCTTGTGATACAGAGACTTTCAGTTCTTCTGACATGACCTTTAGTGGCATTATACCACTGGAAGCACCAATCTTTCTGGGCTGTAACTCACATCCACAAATGTTACATGCTTACACCCAGGGACATAATGCATAGTGTCACAGCTTTTAATATAGTGAGCATCTGATTGCTAGCATCTTTGGGAAGCTAATTTCATTACCTCTCCTCCATACTTTGAAGTAAGAAAGTTATTTAATTTATGTCCTTTTTGTTTGTCAACACTTGGGGTACTCAAAGAGCCTGAGTGATGAGGGCTTGGAGGGAAATCAGTAAGTATTATTTGTGCCATAGAGTCAGGTGTGCATTGCAGCAAACTAATAGTTAAATTTGAATTACAGTAAATCATGCTAGGGTGGCACAGGAAAATAAAAGCCAGCAAGAAGGGCTAATTCTAAAAATAAAGCAGAAGTTGTTTGTTAGGGTGGTCTGAAAAGAAACAGGGCAGTAAAATTTGTAGATGTCATTTTGTGAAACATTATAAGAATGCGTAGCAAACGTGAAGAATTCACTGCTTTATTGTGATGAAAGGAAAACTGTGGCTCGGTAAATACGAGTTGTATTCCTCATATTCCTCAAAGATACTGGCTCTTGGAGGAATAGCTGAAGAGAACTGATGTAAAGTTTTGAAATTGAACTTTCTCTTTGTAAAATGCTGCTCCACAGGGTACAAGGTGTATTTCGCAAAGAAGAATGTTAAAAACAAACAGCTTTTTCAATGGAAAAAATTCAAAGAAATTCAAAATTGAATTGTGATATTCCATTTGGATATTCGCTCCCTATTTTATTTTGATTCCCTGCATCACTTTTCCTGAATTTTTAGTGTTGGTATTCTTGTTGTATTTCCATATGTATTTATATTTTTTTTATGTTTACACATGTATGTGCATGTTTGTATTGTGTGATGATCTTTTAACATTATTAACATTTTTTATGAATTGAAATATTTTTGATTATTCCTGTAAAATATATGAGCTGCATTTTTCATCTTGAATCTTGTTAAAAACATACTCTAGCATGCTGGAAATTCCCCATGTCTTAGCAAACTCCGTTTTCTGAGAAGCTCTGCTGCCAGTTGATAATTTGGTTGGAAAGCATCTCTCCAACATCTACATTTCTGTTCTTTTTTTTAATAGGTAATGGCTATTTTCTTGTCCTTGAATTTTCTTGAATACTTTAGTGCTACTTCCCCCCTGGATAGTTACAGTGATGTGAAAAATCCTCAAAACCTGTTAACTAGTGCCCCTTCAGCTGCAATATAGTAACTGGCCATAAACTCACAGCATCATGGAGTAACTGAGGAGGGACATCTGGATATTGGGTCATCCACCCCTCCTGCCCTGCTCAGAGTCAATCAGTGGAGCTGGTTGCTCAGACCATGTTTAAATACCTCCAAGGACAGAGACTCCATAGCATTTCTGGGCACCTGTGCTAGTGCTTGGCTCTCTTCATAGTGCAAGCAATTTCCTTGTATCTAGTTGGAGTTTCCCATGCTGGAGCATGTGTCTCTCATCCTGCCCCTGTGTATCTCCAAAGAGAGCCCGATTCTGTCCTCTCTCACACTCCCATGCAACAGCTGCTGTTTTCACGGGGCATCTCAACCAGTTAGCTGCACCCAGAGTGTATTCTGCTGTCTTGCAGCCTGCACAGCAGCTATGGCTCAGGGGTGTGCTGACAGGTGTGGAATGGCAGTTTATTAAATACAATAATTCGATTGCAAACACTTGTTGGATCATATCACCAGCTCTGCAGTTATCTCTTGCAAGATAATAAAAGATGAACCTTTATCCATGGTTCAAATCAATTGTTTTTTACCCAGTATGGATGAAGGATTTCAGATGGTGCCATGTGTTTTGCAAACACAGTAGGTCTGTCTCTGCTCAGACAGTACTGTGGTTTAGTATCTGGATGAAGTCATGGGGCTTCTGGAGAAACTTACAAATTTAAGCAAAAAATATTTTTAACCAGTCAATAGTTATCTGGGATTCCCCATATCTTTAATCTAGGGGGGTTGGTTTGGTTCAATTCAAGAAAAGTGCACTTCGCCCAAAGGAAATTATCTGTATGGTAAATTCTCACCAGTTATCACATCAAACTAATCTTCTAATTTGTCAGTTTATTAAATATTTGGATTAGAAAAGGGGCACAACCGTTTCGTGCTGACTGGCAAAAGGCTTTGCTGGGCTCTCTGAGGCTCATGTGGAGCCCTGAAGAAGAGGAGTGGTGTGGTGGCAGCAGAGACAGGTGCAGGCTGAACAACAGGAGGGGTGGTTGGCAGGAAGGGCTGTCCCCAGAACGCTGATTCAGGAGCTAATTGTGCAAGAGGAATGACACTTTTAAGGTGTTTACATTCTCTTATCAAACCTGTCAGAGTAAATAATGCCTTTGTCAGCAGTATGGCTGTGACCAAAAAGCTTTGCAAATGCAGTGTAAGGACTGTCTGAACCTCCTATAGCAAGGTAAAATGTGCTGTTTGAGCCCTTGGAAGTCCTTTAGAAAGGGAGAGCAGAGATACATTTCTGCCATGGTCAGAAAGTTGCTTCATCCTGTTTCATCTAATTTCAACCTTCATGGCTCCATTACCTTCAGAGAACCCATGCTGATTTAAGATATTTTTCAAAGTACCCAAATGTTCTGTGATAAGAAGTGCAGTAGTTATGCCTTATATCCTTGTATATAGGCTATAGCCAGTTTCATAATATGAAAAGTTTTCCTTACTGTGTGACCATTAAAATTATATATGTATGTATATTTGTATTAGAGAGTTCTCTAAGAGCCTCTTTCAGGCCAGTTACAGCAACAGGTTGTATCTTTTACTTCTAGGAGCAAATAGAGAAAATACCAGTAAAAAAAAAGAGACAGAGAGGAGATTTGTGATTTTAAATGTTTTAATTTACAAGATAAGGAATTTTCATTCCTGCTTCAGTCTCACATAGGAACCTGGACAGAGAAGGAAACAAAAATATTACACCTCTTTTTCAACCAGAGATGAGTTTTCAAACTGAATCTAAGCACCTGAGTCTCTTCTTACAGCCTCAAAAATACTTAACATTATATACTCCAGGAGGACAATTAAATTCCCCAAGCCAGTAATTAGTCTTTAGAATATTAAGTTTGAATATCAGTCCCAGAATCAGTGTGAGGTGACTGAAGTTATAAAGATTTACATTTTCTTTTTAGTCTTTGTGCATCTTTTCAAAATGTAATTAAACTAGCAACTGAAAATACTAAATGGCTTGCAGCAATAAAACTATCCCACTGTATAAATCTGTGATACACCCCTGCTCTGAATACTGTGTGCTCTTCCCAAAAAGGGTACAGTCACATTATAAAAGGTATAGAGAAGGTGAAGAAATATCACTTAAGATATGGAATAGCTTTCGTACAGGAAACACTTCAGTAGACCAAGATCCCTGAGCCCAAGGAGAGGTAATGAGGGAGGATAAACTAGCAATCAGTAAACTGAGTGGAAGGGAGAAAATGCATGTGGGTTGAACTGCTTTCTGTTTCTTGTGGTACAAGATTTAAGTGGGATGAAATGAAATCATCAAGTGGGAAATTTAAACAAATTAATAAAAGGAGATGAAACCATGTAATATGTTGTTAAAATAGAACTAATTTGCATTGGGTATTGTGGATACTGGGGGCCCCTGTGGTTTCAAAAATTAATTAAAATGAAGTAGAAAGTTGAGCATCATGTACACTGAGAGCTCTGAAAGGATGCTGCAAGCCAGAGCAATACTTAAGCAATTAAATTTATTCAGTATAGAACTTCAAAAAACATAATTTTCAGTAACAAATTTATTCTGTTTCCTCTTTTTTTATCCTTAACCCCACTACATCCTGTTTTTAAATTGAGCTGCTCAGAACAGGGATTATCCTGCATGCTTGTTCAGTACTTTTGAATTGAAATTCTGTAGAGTGACAAATATTTTTGTGGTGCTTTCTAAATAATAAGCAGTACTGATTAATCTCCCCACTAGCACCTGATTGGTGTGTACCTGGCTGCTTTTCTGGAGAAAACTAGCTTAAATAAAAATACCTTGAGTCAAATCAAGAGCAGATCCAAGAAACAGTGATGTTGCTGCTATGCTTGTCTTGTTTGCATGTCCTGCTGTCATCTTGATGTGCAGGGAGGTGACTGAACATAAGAGGTGTCACTGTGGCTTGTACTAAAAAGGTGAACCATTATGCCAAATGCAAATAAGTATCTTTGCAAATTTTGCTATAATGACAACAAGAGAGTGGAGCTATAAACCTTGTCACACAGATGTAAAAACTTTAAAGAGAAAAGTGTCAATTTTAGAGAAGATGAATTTCCACACATGCCATGGAATCTTTCTCAAGGCTAGGTGCAGATTATTACTGCTGAGGTGCCTGTGGCAGTTTGGCAGTTTGGGTGGGAGACACAGAGAGCATCTCCTGGATGACACTGACACAAATAAACAGTCTGAGAAGCTGCGCAAACCCTCTTCTGTGGCAGCTGCCTGCCTGTCACAGACATCTTCAGGCCCTGTCCTTTAAAACACTGTCAATGAGTGAGGGATGAGCCACACCTCTTCAAAAAGCTTTCTTGAAACAATCACAAACAAATAGAATGCATATAAGTTGCACACTACTATGCAGGTAAGCCTGGGGAAACAAGTTATGTGAGAGAAAATGTTCTAAATTAACCCCAACAATTTGACCTCATTTTTGGTAGCTGTTTATAAAGAGCCTTGTGGCTGCACTATTGAAGATGATTAAAGGATATTTTTTTCCCCCCCCCCCCCCCCATTAGGTGATTTTTTGAAACAGCTAAGGAAATAGTTTTAGAGTTACAGACCTTTAGCTGCCATAATTGTGAGCAAGCTCCAGTGCAGAGATCTCTCTGCCTGTTCTGTGGCAGACAAGGTCTTCAACTACTGTATTGAGCCATGGCAGCCATAATAATAGAGTTCAGGCACTAAAATCTGCTTACATTGGTGCCACCTGAAGAGTGTAATGCAGTACCTGGCTCCTGGAGGGGCCTGATCATTTTTAAAATGGCAACAGAAGTCCCCCCCCCTGAGCAGACAAATCCCCTTACCCTTCCCTCAAGTTTTAAGTGCCAGCAAATAACTTGTAATTGTCAATGAATAGAAGTATCACCGAAAGACAGTATGTTGCTTCCTTGAAGATAAATAATTTACTGAAATCTTGGCTTTAGGCAGATGACTTTATAAACTGCTCTTGCCATTTCTTCAGTACAGTATATGCAGATTAGCTGTGGTTTGTAATCTGCAAAGGCGTTATTGTTTGCATTATCCACATAAATCTTCCAGCATCTGTGTATTTCATAAGGGTAAAAACATTCCTGCCTATTACAAGAACACGACTATTGTAATAAACTCATGTTATGACAGTCTGTAATTACTGCAAGTAGTCTCCCCAAAGCCTACAGCCAGGGTGTTGCACTGAAACAAGAATATTTCCAGCAGCCTCGAGAGGATCAGCAGATCATGATCGAGCTGCAGAGCAAGGCGCATTTTGCTGTCGGCCCTGCCTTGCCGCAAGGAGCGGTGACCCGATTCCCCAGGGCCAGGCTCGCTGCCTTTTGCCCAGTGCCTGTGCAGGGTCAGGGCGGAGCCGCGGGGCGGCCCGGCGGAGGGCGGGGACGGGATGTGCAATGCCCTGGGGCGCACACA
>VWZU01006582.1:1379780-1400734 GCA_013397095.1 Sterrhoptilus dennistouni | reverse complement strand
ATGGACAGCGACAGGGACAAAGCGGCCGGGGCAGGGCGGGACATGGACAGCGACAGGGACAAAGCGGCCGGGCCCGGGCTGCTCCCGGGGAGGAGGAGGAGGGCACGGGAGGGTGCGGGCGATGCCCCCGGCCCGGCCCGAGGGACAGCAGAGCCCCATGGACGCCTCACTCGGGAGCCCTCAGGGCTGCGGGGAAACAGTTCTGTGTTTCAGGAACCGGAGAAGAAGTTAAACATTAAAAACAAGCCACCCCGGATAACTCATTCATGCTGGTTAGCTGAGTCCTTCTGAAGAGCGGCTGATTGCTCGCCTGTTCAGGGGTTCCTGGAACTCCGGAAGAGCTGGGAATCCAGAATTTTTGGTACATTGAATGAGGCCTGTTCCGAACCGTGGGCTAAAGAACGACGAGCTCATTAGGGCTGAATTAACGAAAAATAAAGGAGAAAAAACCCCAAACAATTAGCAGCAGTCATCATTACTATACGGGAAATAAATTGATACTGGAAATCTTACTTGCCACTTTTTTTTTTTTTTTTTTTTTAAATGAAATGGCAAATTAGTTTGATTAGCATGATGGAAATGACCAAATTTGACCTAACATCACATGAGACAGCAGTTAAGAATGCCAAGCAATATAAAATTAACATTAGACTGATTGAAAGCCGGCCAGCTGAGAGGCCTTGGAGTCCAAGTGTAGAATCATCACGGAATCATTTGGGTTGGAAGGTCCCTCTGCGGGTCTTGTAGTCTAGCCCCTTCCTCAAAGCAGTTCTAGTGTCAGCAGATTACGTTACCTGGGGTCTTGTTCAGCTGAGTTTGCCACGACTGCACGGGTGGAAACTTGCACAATCTGTTATTTAGTGTGAAAGTTCCTCTTCCTTAAACAGATTTGTTATAACAAAAATTTTTTGAGAAATTGTTCTGATGACACAGAACTAGTGCGAATGGAATTTTCAGAGGACATTAATGGTGAAGAAATTAACAAATGTCAAAGCAGTAGTATGATAATTTAAGTGACCTTTGATTTCTTGTTTTAACATGGTTGAATATACAGTCATTGGAGAGAAAACAAAAATCTTAGGTCATACAGATGGCATGGACAAATCTGGGCTGGGGAAGAGTGATGTTCAGAGGGACATGGTAAATAGGGTGAATAACTGTCTGAGCATGAGTTGGTGGTGTGGGTCACTGAAAAACAAACTTCTGTGACCCTTGAACTTAAAAATATGAGGAAATTGATTAGAGAAGTTTATAAAATCTATGCTACTCAGTATAGATACAGATGCAGGTCAGTTCTTTGTCTTTCTAGACAATTGGAATAGCACAACTTGCCTCTATGCACCTGGATTTCCCTGCACAAAGTAACTTCACCCATACTTGAGCAACTTGCCCTATGCTACTACCCTTCAAACCATGCTAAGGCACTGGCTGACAGAGGGCTGGTTCATATATTCCCAAAATGTGCTATGGGACTAACCATGACACAGTGTGAACAAATGTGTGCCCTTACTTGCACCCACCTTTTGTTTTCTCATGCAGACACTGCCATTAGTCTCGTGCTTAGCAGTGGTTTAATAATTACTGGTGTTCACTGTTCAGTCTGAGTATTCATAGGACAGGAAGAATGCTACTCCATTAGCAAGGGTTGAAACTCCTGAGAAATGGCAAAATGTGCCTCATAATGTTCATATTTGACTGGGAGAAGATAAAGGAGGGACCTGGGTATAGTATAGTGAACAGTGCAGACAGATGGGAGACTCTTATGGCCAGAAGCTGAATTAAAACAAGCTTTGACACAAATTAACATCTCAGTTTCATAGTTCTACTTTTACAAGTAGGTGTATTCTTTGTAGATGTTCTGTAACTTAAGATGGGATTCATGCAAATCCTATGGACTATGCTATGTAGGAGGGCAGAAGAGATGATCGCAACAGATTCGTAAGCTTTGAATCTTTGAATTAATTAACAAGATTTTGGGATATGAATGAGAGTTTGACACTTGAATTTGGTTGTTTTGCCAAACGGGGACTGATAGAGCTTGAAGGCTCCACCATTCATCACTACCTTATATGACCCTATACCGACTGGGATGGTTCCCAGCAGAGAGTAGAAAGATGTAGTTAATACTTTTGCCTTTTGTATGCTGCTCCTGATAATTTTGCCATTCTCATATCACAGTATGTTATAGAGACGTGTAGAATCTATCCATTATAGAAGATTTTTCTTCTTCAGAATATACTATTTTTTGGTCATTGTGCTTTTATTTCTCTATTAGTCCCTATCTTCTGGTTGATAATAATTATTATCAGCTTCCTTCTTCTTTCATAGCAAAGAGAGCAGCTTGGTTGCAGAGCCTGCAGTGGCTGGGCTGAACACACAAAACAAATGGGCAGATCTTTGCCAAGATTTTTAGCTGTGTTTGTGAGCTGCACACACGCAGTGATGCACCTTACATGACATGCAAGGCCATCTCTATTCTCTATTCTATGTGTCTATGCAGATCCTGGAAATTTGCTTTAACATACTCATCATGCCAGGTTCTGTAACACTGTCGTATTGCTTGTAGTTGAGTAACTCCAGTCCCTCTCATCTGTTATCCAGATCTTGGTGCTGATGATTAGGCAATTGTTTTTCTTCTTTTTGTGTTCTTTGGGCTCATGACTAATTTTGTTCTCAACATCTTGATTTTGATGAGTGTTCTTTGAGTCTCCATTTTTTCTCTCTTTTTTTAAAATCAGTTTTCTGCCTTCCTGACTCACACAATGCACTTTTCTCCTAAAAGAAAGTTTTTCTGCAGGTGTAGAGGCCAGCTGAATGCTCTGCCTCTTCTCTCTCTGTTCCACAGTTTCAAGCCCATTTATTATTTACCTTTTTAAAAATTAGGAATCTGTTTATCATCTGTTCTGCTGTGAGCATTATATGTTGAGAATTTCTGAAAATGCAACCTTCTCTGGTTTATCCATCTTTTGTACAACATCCTGAATTGACAGCAGGTCAGTCCTTTTAGGATGAGGCAGTGAGAACTGCTGGTAATTACTGCTTGCAAGTGTAAACAATCATGCCCATATGCTGAAGGGACTGAACTAATGTCAGCCAATTATAAGCAATGAGAAGAAAATCATAGTTGCTGGGCTGGTGTGAACGCCAGCAACCAGGTAAACACACCACCACCTGGAAGAACTGAGCTGACTAACTCTGCTTTTGCTCAAGTGGCATGGCCTCTTTTGAATGCTTTTAGGTCTTTAAAGGAGTCGCAATCCACAATTTGAGGAACATTGCTGGAGTATGATGAACTTCATGGGACACTTGTCATTAGTGGGAGAAAACACGTCAAAGAGGTGGCTCAGTACTTGTTAAGGAAATTAAATTTCTGAAATCCATCTGGATCATAAATCATCAAAGGACAGTTTGAAATAGACCCACTTGCCTCTTCACACACAGCTGACAATAATGTCCCATATATGCTGATAGAGCTCTCTTTTGTCCTGGAAAGATATGAAAAGCCATCTGCACTGCATTAACGAAGTGCCAATCTTACTCCTATTAAAGTCAATGGCAGCTCTTCTGTTAGGTGGAAGTTTGCAGTGGTTTATAATTTTAAAAACATTAGGATCCCACAGAGGAAGGTGTACTTTATATAGGCTAGACTTTCTGCATGGAAAGCACATGAAACAGAGCAGAAGGCTTTCCTTAGCCCTGGTGGATAAAAGAAACTTGGAGCAAACCCTAGGCCAGTGTACACTGCTGTTGGCACTAACAATTTTTGAGAATGGCATAATTAAGAGAGGAATCCTAGAGTGGAACTGCACATGACCATTTTTCATCAAAGCTTTTCAGATGTGTCCTGCACTGCTGAAATCAATGCGACATTCACAGGACAGGATGGAGCTTTGGTGGTTTCTTGGCTGCAATTCTCCATTGACATTTTTCTGGGGCTGCCTGGGGTCAGTGCTGTAACTAAGGATAAAAGGCAGCAAACTTCAGCTATCTAACTAGTAAACTTAGTTACATTTTATTGCAAAACTTTTTCATATTGAAAATTTAGAGGAATTGTGCAGAGATTGTAAATAAAGTTTTTGCTCAACAGATTAATTCCTTGAACTGTTGCTAGGTGTGGTTTCAAAACAGTTCTAATGCTACCAATATATCCTCTTAAATAACAAAAAACATGACTCTTCAAGGAATTAGAAATGTGTTTCAACAGTATCCCTTCTGCTGGCATAGCTTTGTTGGTATGTTATGTTTTGTATTAGTACTTTACATAGATAGAGGAAAATATTCTACTTAATAAAAATACTGTGTCCTATCAAGAATGACATTTAATACTAATCACATCAAAGCTCTCCATCACACACTGTCAGTTTTTAATGCTTTAATAAAATGGCTATCATCTGCTCTGTGCAAGTTTACAAGTAGCAGTCTGTATGCAGATGCTGTACAAGTTATTGCATTGTATTCGTGAGGCCAATTACAATTTAGAATTGCAAATTATCTGTAGATAATCAGAGTCCTAAATTATACATTTTCATTAATTTAGCTGTGCAAATCTAGAAATTTTACTCTACTAAACCAGAGAAAAAACTGTAATATATGGCCCATATATTGAGTCCATAAAGGGACCTTATAAATGTTTTTGTTATTTTAAACCAACAGAAACTAGGTAAATAAAATATCTTACCATATTTTATAGGAAAATCGTTAGGCAAATAATTCTGTAGTTAGTACTACATATAGGCTTTTAAAATATTAGCAAAATGCAAAGGTTATAGCTTTATTTTCAGTAGTTGATTCAATTAACAACATATTTGCTACCAGAAAGTTTTGATTTAGTCTAATAGATAAATTAATTAGTCTTAGGGATGTGTGTGGATGTAGGTCTAAGAACATTTTGGAGCAGATTATTCTACATGGTGATACCAACCACTGTGCTTTTTATGGACCATAGTTTCATAATTTGAATTAAGGAACACAGTGTGAGACATAATCAAATCAAGGCCTTTCCTAAACCTGGAACACCAAAAATCAAGACAGTACTATTTTAAAAATAAACTCTGATTTTGCTTGCATCATGATAGGCAGCTCCTACCCAGGGAACAGGAAGGGATTAATATTCTCTCTCAGCATGGAAGACAAGTTTCCACCCTCTGCTTGACACCTGCCAATGCAATCCAGGGTGGAAGGAGGGGAGGATATTCTGATGGATGAAATAAAGACGAGAGGAATCAGGGCTAGAACTCTGCTGCTGTGTTGAGGCATAATGGCTGATGTCTAGGACAGAAATTACCTAAGGGGATAGCCCCAGGTTATGATTAGAGTTGTTAAGACATGAAGAGTGGGCTGAGTCAGTTTATTTTTCTACTAGCAACTGGAGAAATTTTAATATGAATTTTTTTTTTCTGGTTGTTGATTTTACCTGAATAATTTAGCAGGTGTGCCCACCATTGCTGTGAATTGCGTTAAATATTTTTTTTCTTACACAATCAATTTATTCCAAAACAGTTTAAAAAAAAATCTGTCTCTTTTTACTTGTAATTCCCAGAGATGGTGGGGCATGTTGCTCTGTGTCCTGCTTTGGATTCTTTGTGTACATTTTGTGAATGGAAACCAAAATAAAGTCTGGTTTTATTATTCCTTGCACAGCTTAGCTGTGAAAAATTATGGCATGCTTAGGACATCTCAGGGAAATTTTTCATTCTGGATGTCATGCTGGTTTCTTGAACAATGAGAACAGGCATCATCTGTGGCAATCTCCACAGAGGAGCTCTTCCCCTGTTATCTAGTTTTTCCTGTCTTGAGAGTGTTTCACAATGAACACTTAATGTGAACAGAAGTGATGTAATCAGGTAAACTGGGCTGCACCAGGTTAGGATTATGGGATGGTGACGCTGTGTTTGTATGGGCAGTGTGTGAGCTGCTTGTCACTCCACTTTCTTATGGTGGCCTGGGCTGCAGAGCACACAGAGGTTAAGGAGAAGCAAATATGTGCAAATGGGTGCAGCAAAGCAGCCAGAGATCTGAACTGGCATTGCCAGCCCATGCCTCAAGAGCCATGTAGAAGTTCCTTGGTTCTGTACTTTTTTCTGGGTTCCACAACATTTCCTTACTTCCCTTGAGAGCTGCAGCCCTGGCTTTATATTCCTCCTCAGTGCTATAGGGGGAGGAAAGCACAGCTCCTCCTGCAACAACTGATCTAGAGGCAGTCCATAATGAGGATGGGTACTCCATAAGGAGATTTTGGACACTATTTCAAATTGGCTGTTTTACTCCTGCTCTTCTGGTAGTGTGGTATTGATATGACTCGAAATTACTTTCCACTAGACCCATGCTCCCATGCCTGATTTCCCCAAAGTGTTGGCCTGTGGCCATTAATTTTGTGTTGGTAATAAAAGCATGAGTAAAATCCTTTAAAATAGAGTCCTCTTTTTTTTGTCAAGAAAATGTTTAAACCATGTTAACTGCTTGTAATGTGTTACATTCCTCTGAGGCTGGGTTCATATTTTACCATTGCTGTCTGGAGTTCCTGTGATTTTATTCCTCTACAAGAACAGTGGCATCCCAGTGCCACAGAGACGTGTACTTTGAACACAGACAGAGTGACAGTCTCCAAGCCCCAGGTTAGGGAGATAAATAATGTTGGTGTACGTATCTCTCTGGTCAGCCCGATGTTCGGCTGGACCACCCGGTAGCTCTGATAGGCCTCAACAGAACCGATGTGTGGGTTCTTGGCTCTGCAGCACCTCGACCTTCACTGTCACGGCCGTGGTATAGATGAAAGAGGGGACTCTCGGAGGTTCGGGGAACAAAGGTTTATTGGGGAACACAGGGGAACCCCTCACCTCAGGCCCAGTGCCTCAGGAGAGACCCTGCACCTGGGCTGCAGGGGGGTTTTGTCCAGGACAAGCTCAAGGGTTGGATACAAGCTCTTAACCAATAAAACAAAGCAAAGCAATAGATGTGCCAACTGGGTTACATAACTAGTAACAAATCAAAGGTAAATTGGGGAGGGGTCCCTGGGGCATCTGGCAACCACTGGCCAGATCTCCTGGACCTTGGAGATAAGAACTCCAGTGATGGACAGAGTGAAAAAAATACATTGGGAAGGATGAGCAGGGAACATCACGGGGAAAGGACCAATAGGGAACAGTCTCTGGGCAAAAACCAGAGATAGCACAGAAACCTTCATCAACTTATGATAAGAAATAAATTCCAAGACAGGGGGCCCATCTAGGGTAACTAAAACTATACTAAACTTATAATGAAACTTTTAAACAAAAATCCTACAACCCCACAAAATGACTTCTGTATGGTCATGGCCTATGAAGTCTCCTTGATTTAATGCCTATTGTGGGAGCCCTAGAGCTGTGCCCCTTGTGGGGGACTCATCAGCTTCCTTTTTTGCTTTTTAGAGACAATTACCAAGTGCATACTGCATCTAGTAGAGCAACATGAAGCAACTAAAGAAGCATTCAATAGCAAACACATTCTGTAGTAAATCTGGTGGTAAATCATGTTAGCTAACTTGCTGCGAGTAGATTTGACTTGCTTGTAGGGGTGCATCAACTCACTGTTTTTCTACTTATTGAATTTCTTTTTCAGATTTTCATCCTGAGTGAATTTATAGCCATGCCCTGGGGTGGTTGCACAGACGATGTTTTAGACATGTAAAACTGACTAATAACGCACCCACCCATGGCTGGCAACTGAGCACAGCACAGATCCTGACACCAATGGATGATCTAATCCCTGGAGGTATCTCTGGCCTGAAGGAAAGCAGGGAGGGAAGAGAAGGGTGGCTTCTCCAGTGGGTGGCACTTAACTTAGGACTTGCTCATCCAGCAAAGCACTGGGAGAAGTGTGGGCCTTTCCATAGCCATGTCTGGTTTGAGAAACACCTCCTGTACCATGCCTGCCTGCAGTGGTAACAAGCCGTGAGATGACTCCTCAGTCTGGAACTGCACTTTCTGGACTTCCTCTTCATTTTGCATAAATCCATTCAGATTTATAGATGGGCCAGTTAAGAAGCTGAAATTTTATCTTTCCCCAAAATGACTTTTTCCTGATGATCAGGAATGACCCTCTGAAGGGGGAACCAGTAATTTGCTCAGGCAGACACCTGCTCCACTGTAGGAACTGTCCTCAGCATCACCAGTGCTGCGGCAAAGTGATGTCTGTGAAAGCAAAACTTTGCCAAGAGGTGACCAAGCACACTGTATGTGCAAATCAGGAATATCTTCATGCAAAGTCAGTAGAGTTAAAAATCTCCGGCCTCTGTTAAGTTGTATCGGCCTGTCAACCCCCTCAGATCAGCATCCAAACTAAGAGAGAAGAAATATAATTTCTGGTTCATTTTCTGGTGTTGGTTTTCAGGTATGACTAATATTAATGTAGAAAGATGGAAGAATCTGGAAGAAAAGACACACAAGAATACCAGCCTTTTAGAAAAAGTCCTTCATTGTCTCCATCATCGATGTCTTGTGACGTGAGGTCAGTGCACAAGAAGGCAATTCTGGAACCCTCATTTCTCCAGAAGAACTCATTCAAGGCAGTTTCGGGTCCTTGTAAAAATCCTGCCAGGCCTCTGCCTTCACTAAGCATCATAACTGAAGTTGGACTACAGTGGGCAAAATAATACCTCTTTATTTGTTCGTGGATTGAGGCTGTGGTATCACATGTTACCTTCTAGGAAACTGCTTAGCTCTGAGAACTTGGCCATAGGTACAATGAACTTCCCTAGCCATTTTCCTCCTTTTCTTGGTTTTCCCTTTGTGCACATTTCTTCTTGGGTTTATCCTGTGAGTAGCAGGCAGTGATGCTGGGTGGGAAGCTGCCCCGGGGGTTTGGGATGGGAGAGCTCATATGCAGCCTTTCCCTCCCTCCAGGACTGCTGCTGGCATTCCCTTCAGTGCCAATCCCAACCTGCTGACTGGGGTTTGGCAGGGAGAGGCTTCTGCTACACCCTGTTCTTGGCAGGTGTGCTCTCCTTCAGGGCAGTGCCTCTGGCTGTGCTAACAAACCCCTGTTTCCTGTCAGCAGGCTTTGCCTGCCTCCTCTGCAGTAATGCACACAAGAAAAGGGCTCCCCAGTTTATTTGACTCTCTTGTGTCCTTTATAGATGCTGTGACACTAAGCCAGACCTCATTTACATGTAACTCACTGCACTTGTCCCTTTAAATTATAAAGGCACAAAACTGTCTGTAAAATGGCTTAACAGGTACCTACAGCATATAATTAGCATTGCATGGGCTCCTCATCTGGGCTAGTACAAACAAGCACAACTTTCTGGATACTGACACCAGGCACAGGCTGTCTGAAGAAGAAAGCATCTGTGTGTCAGAGGCAAAGTGGACGAGGGCAAGCCCTTGTTGCCATGGGGCTAACACAGAGCCCTCACGGATCTGAATGCTCCTGAGAATGCCCCATTTTCCTTGCAGACATGCTCCTAGACAGAACCTCAGGGTTTTTACACTGGCCTGGGGTTTCCAGCCAGTGGGAAGCCCTGCTCAGTGACTGATCCTTGCCTGAGCTGACATACATCTGGAAACCTGCACTGTTTCTAAAGCACATGCACAGAATAGCTACCCAGTATGTACACAGCCAGCCTGAAAGTCCTGTGGATTTCAGATAGTGTTCTGCTTGTGTGATTCTCTAGTATGATAAGCCTGAAGTGTTCTGGATTCTAGATTGGCTCTGCTCATTCATATTATTCAACAGAATTGGGCATGCACACTAAGCCAAAGATGTCCCAGAGCTTCCAGATTTATTGAACATCCACATTTTGTTCAGAGAATGTGGAGTCAGTCTGCACACTTCCTGAAGTGTTGGGTTTGTAACACATGGTGTACAGAGCTCATTCACACATATTTCCATCTGGGAAATCCCAGAGAAAGAGTTATAGCAGTCTGAGGGTTAAATTAATGTAGTTCTTTATCATTAAGGACATCTCAGCTTGCCAGCAGTCATGGTTTTATCCTCTGGAAATAAATTCTAAAGTTATGCTTGGCTAACCTTAATTATTTGTCAATTTAGTGTTTGCTTTCTTTTCAGAGCAACTGATGTGAGCATGCTCCCATGACTCAGGAGTACCACCAAGCACCCAGAGGCAAATGATCTTCTGGTTTTCTTCATCAGTCACTTCATATCTATCCATACATTTTTTTCTTTTTTTCCTTTGAATTTACTGGATTCATTTAAAGGCTGTCTGCCATTACAGCAGTGGCCAGTTAGGTGAGATGCTGATAGACATGAAGAGTTGATTCTGGCTTAAAGAGAGAGTCATTTGTGAGGCCAGGTTTGGATGGTGACCACAAGTAGTGTGGTGCCATCACCACAACCAACAGAGGGAAGCTCACTGCTGCATCCTACATGTGGACCTGAGGACACTGGTCTGTTTCCAGTGTTAAATACAACATGGGTAAATTCAAGGGTGTGTGTCATGTCACACAACTCTGAGTGTGAATCAGATCATATTGCAGTGAGAGAAAAGGCTGCTGTGTATGCCCTTGAGAAGCAGGTGCTGTGAGACCTGGGTGCAGATGCAGTTTCAGATTGGGGTGCAGTGTGTGAGGAAATTTTGCTGCCCGAGGGCAAAGTGGGCAGTCCAGAGTTTTCCTAGGGCTAGGCAGAATGCCCTGCCCGTGTCTGTGTGTGTATGGGTGCACAGGTGTACATGGGCTGCCATGGGGGGAACTGTGTGTGTGTGATGTGGGCAGGAGTATACTTTGTGAGTATGGAGGCTGTGCAGCAAGGTGTGACACAAGGTGTGTCAAGGGAGATCCCCAAGGAATGTGGAATTTCTCCTTGCCAGAGGAGATGGGGATTCTTGCAGGAGGAAAGCCCCATGGAGCAGAACCTCATTGTCAGTGCTGGATGGAAGGGAAGCGGGTAGTCAGAGGGAGGTGGCACCCCCTCCCACCTGTCAAAGGGAAATGGGAACTCTACCTTTGCTTGCACTGTCTGTTTAGAGTTCAGGCTTTGTAGGCAGATGCTGTTCCTGACTGTTTGTACAGTCCTTGGCCCAGTAAGTCCTGATCTTTGCCAGGGCACCCGGGCACCTCTGCAGTATTGATGAGTAATATCAGACCCTGTAATATTAACTCTACAGCAACTCCTGGCTACATGGTCAGACAGGCTCAGAGAAGAACAAGAGGATCAGGAGGGTAATTCTGTTCAAATATGAAGCAAGGGGTGTAGATGCCCACTACTGAGTGTCAGAATGGTGGCAGAAGTTAGTTTTCTGGAGGCAGCTGAATGAGATTTGACCAATGACTAAAACACAGTATAGAGATGTTTGTAGGACAAGGAGGGTATCTGCCAATTCGTTTCTCAGTGTCTGTGCAATAGGAAGAGTTTTTAAAACATGGAAGTTTATATATGGAATTATGAGAAGGAGTGGCAATTTAGCTGAGGAGTGAAAATGGAAGATAGGAGGTTGAGGAACCTGGTGGTTTCTCTGAAGCAGTCTGAAGCAGTCAGGGTAGCATCTTTTCCTCTGAACCATGGTTTTACAAAAATGTATTGGTTTTCTACCTCTGAGATAACAAGTCAATTAAATTCATGACATATTTGAAGGGAATTCCTGGCAGTGGGAACTCCAAGGCTTTACTTGCAATATGTATCAATATTTCACAGAATTAATGAGGTACCTCTCTACTGAGTATATAGGTACTCTGCCCTTAATATTAGCTCAGGGTAGAACTGAATGCTGCTCCTCCCAAAACTTCAAATTCCTTAATACTTTCTAAGGGTCTTTGTTTCTCTTCCAGCTAAACCCAAGTGGTGTCAATTCAGAATTACAATTAGTGAGACACTCCCTAGTGCTATTTTCACTTTTGAGATTAGATCTAGTGCCCATTCCTTTGAAATTAAAGTAATCCATTTTTATGCGTTGGTTCCATTCTATGTTACTAACATGAGAAAATCAATATCAGGGCAGTCATTACAGTGTTCTGCTTATTATGGCTAATGCACTATATTCTCTCCTTGAGGGAATTGAGAGGTTTGGATTCTTAAGATGCTGATGATAGAGGGCTTTTGTGATAAAAGTGAAAAGCAGAGCAGAAAGCAGGGAAAATAAGGTGATTGAAGTTAGGTGCTGGCATTATTTGGCATGTTTTCTAAAAGTAATTTTTTGACCAGGAAGAGCATTGGGCACTGCTGATTGCTTTAATTCTGTTCTGGTCTTCACATCCATCCATCCATCCATCCATCCATCCATCCATCCATCCATCCGTCTTACATTTTATTTTGGATCTGCACACCCTTTTTAATCTGTTGGTGAGTTTAAGGTGTGGTCATTAAAAAGCCTAAAGATCCACTTAACACCCCATGAAGGACAACTGATTGCTTGAATCCACTGGAACCATCTGAAATGCCGTTCCTCATCCTGGCCTCTTAGAGAAATACTTTGGGATATTTTGTTGTCCTAGTCTTTAGAAATTTATCATGCAACAAGCAACAAGTCACTGGCTTGCTGACTTTTCAACTATATACCAGATGTTCCCTATCTGGGCCCTCTTCCTTTTGATCTCACAATCTGGGTGTGAGACCTTGTTAGTCTCTTGTTATCTGTGATCTCGCTAGGGGTGGTGGGGTGTTTGCGTTGTGCGTTCTCCTTTGCATTCCTTGTGTACATTTTATAAATGGAAACGGGTTGTTTTTTTTTGTTTTTTTTTTTTTTTAAATAGGAGACAGGAGACAGAGAATGCCTGGAATATGGCCTTAGACATGAGTCTAGGGAGCTGCTTACTCGTCTCTTTTTTTGAAAAGATTCTCATCACATGACCCTACATTATCTGCTCCCCAACAGTGATAACATTGTGGGGTGCAACAGAGTGCCCTACTCCTGTTAGCTTGGCTGCATACTTGTAGGAGAACAAACAATCCGACAAAAAAATCTACACCTGAATTCAGACTTCCTTCAATGGAGAAACATCCTGGAATTCAAGATGCTCTTAAAAGCTATGAAGACACCACCATTGCATTGCAGCGGTCCTTCTTTATATCCCTCCTATTAATCAGCTCTGTTTTTTCCTTATTCCATTTCATACACTCATTGGACAATTTGATGGTTTGCTCTTGTTGTCTGGTTATCTTTAAATGAAAGACACAAGTTCAGCTTTTACCTGAAGAAACTGGGTCCTATTTCTGTTTCTTTTTTCTTTTGATATTCTTTAATATGGCTGCTGGTTGCCATTCCCTGATCTTGTTTTTCTTGCTTTTTTGCTTGTCTCCTAGTATTGTTAGTTCCTTTTGATGCAGATAGTGATACGTACCAAAGTGCTTGGAGTTAGATCCTTCAACTAAGCCACCTAAAACAGACACATGAAGAAACAATACTTATCAGAGTCACAGTTGAAAAACATGGTTAGATCCCTTCCTTGTGGGCTTGTGACAAGGAAGGAGATGTGTGTGTTAGAGAGAAAAAGGAACATAAAATAAAGTCCATTATTTTATTTATTTTTCCCCCAAAACCATTGTCAAAGAATATCCAAATGTGGAAATTTAATTTAACATTTGAAAAACATATTTTACTATATAGACTTCAGTTCTTGGCTTTTATCTGCACTTGTCTCAAATGAAGAGCCTTCTAGCACCTGGCAGTTGAATCATATGTCATTGGTAGGAGGCAGATGAGCACAATTTTCCAGTAGTACAGCTGGATACCTGGATGATCTTTCTTATCACTGGTCAGAAGTTCTTTAGGTCTTGCTGAAAGGACCAACACCTGAGTGCAAAATCATCACTGACTTCTGGTGCTTCAGAGGATGAACTGCAGTCTGATCCCTCTCTGGCTCAGTCCACTCTTCGGTGTTACCACTTCTGGGACAATGATGGTTTGGACCACCAGGTCCACACTATAAAATGGCAACCCAATCTAAATGCCGATAGCCTCTCACCTCAAGGGTGGAGGGTGTTGGGATGCCACCAAGGAGCGCCACAGACCAGACTGGGCTGCATGATTTTCCTGGAAGAGCGGGTGGAGACATGGAGATGGCTGTGCCAAGTCAGTGGTGCCCGGTGCCTTTCTCTAAGTGGGCGCGTGCTTGGCCTCATGCTGGTGAGATGCACCCTTGCCCAGCCCCAACAGCCCCTCAGTACCTCAGCTCTGTGCCTGTATGTCTGCTTGTGTGCAACTTGTCACATAAAGGTAGTGCTGGAGCATGGAGTCACAGCAGGCACTGGGCTCTCCCCTGCAGAAATCACTTCAAGGTGGTCAGCAAGGTCCTTTATTTCCAAATGCTTGTTCCCCACAGCTGTAGGATCTGTGACATGATATGGGGTCAAGGGGAGGTTAGGTCAGGAGAAGGCTAATATTGCAGATGGGACAGGAATTAGTTGTCATCTACAGTTAGATCTGAAGTGATGGGACATGATGAGTGTGATTGATTACTGAGCCATCACGACAAAGTGGAGGAAGTAAGGGAAAAAAAGTACAGTAAGACTACGAAGTCTTGCAGTTTGAGTGACTATACTTGTTCTTGCTTCAGTTAAAAGTCGTTTTCAAAGCTGTAGTTACTGGTGACACACTTCTCTGGTGGAAGACCAGAACCTCCTAAAGGGTTTTGGTGAAATAAAGGACAGTAAATTGCCATGACCTATCCATAGAAGGGGATTCTTCAGATGAAATGGAAAGGCAAAGCCTGGCTCTCTTCAGCCTGTGACATGTTCACAAACCAAAGCTATTGTCCAAAGTACTTTGCAAAAGTCAAATCAGTACAGTGGTAACTTTCTTCTGTTTTGTGCAGAAAAAATTAAGTTCCTGTTTCAAATTAAAACAGAAGGCCAAGGTTTGAACTGATACATTTTTAAAAAAACCCAAACCCACACAGTTGCTCCTATAAAATTGTTTCTTCTTTCAGGAGACTGAAAACTGGGTGTGAATTCCAGGGAAAGGTTTAAGCATATCAGGAGGTTGTCAGCCATTGGTCTGACTTTAAAACAAGGTGCTGGAGGGCATATCTTAACTTGACATGTTGCATTGTTAATTTACAGTTTGGGTGTGGAGGGACCTGCCTTCCCTTCTTTGTAATCTATGCAGGTGTGCACAGGACTTCAAAGCCAGTTGCAGTGGAGCTTATGTCTGTGAGAAAGCCTCAGCTGAGCAAAAATGTACTAGGAGATGTGAACCCCATCTCCCTTGTGCAACTGCCTGTCAGTCAGTTTCTAAATGTGGATTTCTGCTGGATACTGTTTTTGCAGAGGGAGGGGGTTTAAGTCTTTTCTCCATGTCCCCCTGCTGCGGATTTTAGGTTTTATGCTACACTGAGATTTTGAAATAATTTTCTGAAATTGTCTGAAATTGCATTAGCACACTAGTCACTCTAGGATTTTTTTTTTCTCTGCTTCCAGATAATTTGTAAAATTCTCTGGATTTCTACCACTGTTTAAATTAGCAGTATTTTGAGGCATCTCAGAAGAGTTTTAACCCAGAAAATGGTCCCAGACATTTCACACTGAGAATTCACTATCGATTATTTGTCATGTGAAACTGGGCACTAAAAAGTTGTTCTACTGGTGTGGACCTACCTGTCAACTGAACCTCTTTAAACCTGGAATACCTCAAATGCACAGAAACAGCCTAGAGTGCATAGTGAAGCACAAGTGCTTATGCTCTTCCAGACTGTGTGCAGTCATTATTTGCAGGAAATGAGCTCTTGGTAGGTTTGGCAGAGTAGCGGTGGCAGTTTTGACAGCACAGGCTTTTGCACACATGTACCTAACCATTAACATTGCACAGCTGAGCCGGGCAGAGACCAGCCTATCCCATTTCTTCTCTCTCGAGCTGGAGGGAAGAGACTTCGGCTCTGTATTCAGAATTACTAAACTTTTTTATTTTTTCCATCCTTGGCATTAGTATAGAAAACTTACAAGGAGATTAGGTGTGTCAGTAAAACTGGACTTCACAAATTTTGACTTATTTAATGGCTCCAGTACTTCATTGTTGCTTATTATTGTGATCACAATTACGGAAAGAGTAATAAGATTGAGCCCTTATGGCTCTGCTTTGTTTGGTGATTTCTTTTATAGCTTTTCTTCTGTCTATTTCATGTTTTCACTTATCAGTTTTTTTGACCTCCTGGAATGAAATTCAGCGTTGCTACATAGGAGAGGGTATTTGAGCTGCAGTTGTACAGCAGAGAACCTTACTTCTAGTTTGCCCTTTTTTTTTTCCTTTTGACATTTGGTTTAGGTCTGATGCAGAATGAGACTTGCACCTTTTAAATCCTTTTGGAGAAATGCACAAGGACAGCAGTCTCTGCTGGCTAGGTAGGCTGCTACACTTTCATGCTCCATGCAGGTGAGGCACATCTGAAAATGGCCTGTGAAATGCATACTGGCTCCAGCTGTTGCTAATGCCTGACTGCAGTTGTAGCTGGGAGTTGGCAGGATTTGCCAGCATTTTAAATAAAATGTTTGTAGCTATAAGAGTAAAATTCTGAGTTTGTATATAAAACAATTGTTTTATATAACTTTATATTATTTTTCTGCAATTCCTCTCATCTTCTAGCCACCAAAGACTAATTGAATGCAGAATGGTCTGTGAATTTTTGTTTTGTTCATTTTTCAGAGATCATAAAGCCTTGAAAACACTATGCTAGTGTTTGGAGTCCGCTTTCGGGACAGTAAAGGGCCAGACTGAACTTCTGACTTGATCACATTAAACTATTTTTCCTTATTTAAGGAAGGAACTAAACCTCATGATGTATGTATCCCAGGTGAATATTCAATGCACCAAGCTATTAAGTCTCCCCAGTATGAGCAGTTACATTTTGAATTAAATATTCATTACTCCAGAAATAGAGAGGAGTTACTCTTCCACCAGCATTCAAACATAAAATATCCCTGAAGCCTCTGCTGTTAATATTTACCTCATTACTCAGGAATGGGACTGAAGAACAGATTCCTTGATCTACCAAGTAGGCCTTACTTTTGTAAAAATGAGTTTCTTCCTGTCTTTGAAACTCTGGAGAGTTTACAGGCATCAGATCCTGCTAAACAGATTTATGAAAGTAATTTCTATGAGAGCTTGGGTCACTGACCAGTTTCTCATGGAATTTTATGGAAGTCTTGAAAGTCATGAACAGAATTGTTAGTGGAAATTCAGCATGGAATACATAGCAGCTGAAATGACAACCTTAACAGCATGCAGGTGATGTCACTGAACTGGTCTGGAAAAAGAAAAGACTGCTTAGAAAGATAGGTAAAATAAAAATAAACTGTGGATTAGGCTCTACAGCCTGGTATTTTGGGGGAGTTTGAGTTATCACAAGACCCTGCATTAAATGGTGCAGGTATCCTAGGTGGAACAGATGGCAGCTGGTGGCCAAGGACGTGTGCACACAGCCCACCTGGGAAGGTGCCCAGGTTCCAGTTGTACATGTTCTTATCTCTTACATTCTGCTGCTGGTGTCAGATGAACACAGCTTGTCTCATTTTACAGCTGTAAACAATCCAGTGCAAACAATCGTGTGACCTTTATAAAAGAAAATACTTGCAAGTCCCTAATATTTTTAGTTTCAGAAAAATTAATTCAGAACCAAAATTAAAAAGATGAGAAGGGGAATTAAGAGGAAGATCTAGAAGGAAATATAGAGAGAAAACGTGGAGAGAGAAACGAAAAGAGAAAAGAAGAAAAAGGAAATTTATTTTAGTAACTCCGGCAAGTCTTTTGCTCCCCAAATGTTAGCCATTTATGCCAGAGCTGTAAAGCTTATAGCTTTTTTATTCAACGGTTGTTAGTTGACTTCTAAATATGAGAACTAGGCAGAATATCAAGTTACAATTGAAAATAAGACTAAATGTAAGCTTGACAGCTACAACACTGAATAGGCCTGTGGCAAGAATACATAGTTCTTTTCTTGTGTTTGTTGTTTAGATGAAGAAAAAATGCTTGTCCTTTTCTCTTGCACTCAGAGATGGCCACAAGAAAAGAGGTCCTGGCTGAGGCAGCAGAAAGTCTGCAAGGAAAGGTAACAAGAAAATTTGCAGAGTGACGTTCGTAAGATGTCCTTTTTGAGTGGGATCCTAGATTGAAGAGGGAGGCAGTTTGCTGGAATGTGATAGTAGCAGCAGAACATTTCCATGCCTCTGAAGAGGGATATTCATATGGGTACCAAGGGACACAGATTTTTTGGATTTAGAAAGGGAATTTCAGTAGGAAAGTTGGGTGGAGATAAAGATGCAGATGGAGAACATTAGCAGTGGTGCTAATGGTGACAGTACAAGGGCTGGACTACAGGGGTGTGTGGATTTGTCTTTGGGGACATCTCTGTTCTTTCCTGCAGTCTGCAGGGCTCCACAGGTCTCAGCAGTTCCCAGGACACTGAGCACAAGTGGCCACAGCTGACTAGGGTAGCTCAGAAGATGAGTTTCTTCCACTGGGTCCATTATTTATTTCTTTGCTCACCAGCACATGAAAGGGAGTTAAAGTACATCTCCCTCAGGAGAAGCCCCCATCTTTCGTTGAAATTCCTTGGTGTGAACTGTATTTTGAGGTTACCTGCCCACTTGCTGCCCGCTCCCAGCAGCTCTTGGCTCTGCTGAGGAACCTCACAGCTAGGATCAACCCAGGCACATCTTATATTTAAAAATAATTTACAGATGTTCAAGCCTATGAGATTTTCTAAAAAGATTTGCAGACAAAAATCAGCAGTGTATTATGCCAATACATGGAACATTATTAAAGGTTTAGGCACAGTTTTCCCACTGTGAATCTTGGAAATTGATATGCTTTTAAAACATTTAACAAGACATTGTTCCCTCTGTGACTAGTCTGTCTGTGGGATGTGTTTTCACAAGGTGCAGAGCTATGTTAGACGGGAAACTTATTTTAGTACTCAGTTTCCTTTGTGTGACCCTTTGACCACGTGTAAAGATAGGAAATGCAAGTTGAAGTGCTTTAGGGGAGCAGCCAAACTTGAGATCTCTCTTTTTCCAGGCTTCCCTCGTGTCTGTGAGTAAACGGGACCAATTGGAAATTGCAGTGCTCAGCTTTGCTGTTCTTTTCATAGTTACAGAATGTGAGATATTTTGGTTACGGGTGAGAACAAATTCTGGAGGAACAGAATCTTCCATCAGAGGCAACTAGGTTTTAGGGAAAAAAAACCCCAAGCACCAAAACAACAAAAAAACCCCAACCCAACTCACCCTAATAATAGGATTACTATGTGAAGTTAATTTTCCTTTGGAGAAAACAAAATAAACCTGGTGTGTGCGGTGGTGTTTTTTTGTTTTTTGTTTTTTTTTTTGGGGGGGGTGGGTTTTTTAATTTGTTTGTTTGGCTTGGTTTTTTGGGTTCTTTTGGGGGGGTGTTTGGTGGGTTTTTTTGTGTGGTTTTTTTTGTTTGTTTGTTTTTATTATTATTACTTTTTAAATTTTTTTTTCTTTTTTTGTTTGGTTGGATTTTTTTGTGGTTTTTGGTTTGGGTTGGTTTGGTTTTTTGTTTTTGTTTTTTTGTTTTGTTTTTGTACACATCAAGTCAAAATTATCAGAATTTTCAGCAAATAGTCCTGAATTAAGAACCTCAAATCAGAATGAGGGACTTTAGAGTTTTGTCTGATGGGGGTCTACAAACAAAAAAACCCCAAACAAACCCATAAATGGACAATGGTAGGGACTGTCTTGATTCTGAGCTAGGGAGACTTTTTTCTTTACCTCTACTGAATTTGTTGGTCTTACTGGTCTTCAAGCATCCTGTGAAAATAGTGGGGTCAAACCAAAGCCCCTTCGGTAGGCATGTAGCTGTCTTGACCACTGTTCTCTCACTGCAGCTCTGGTCCCCACTGTCTGATTGAGCTCAATCTAATTTTAACTCTTGTTATTAACACACCCTGTTTTATTGTATATGGTTCCCATAGGCCTGGTATCTCCACTTGGAGCTTGGATGCTGCAGGGTCCTCCTGGTGTGCTGGCAGTTTTCACCCAGCTATAGCTGGTATCATGCTTACAGAGCTGGCAGAATTATTGTGGCACTTAGTTATTGGCTCTGCCTTCTAATTCCCTTCTGAGAACTGGTCCCTGACTTGGATTCAGGCCACAGCCCGGTACAAATAGAAATGAAAAATAATAGATTTCTCTTAAGCAAATGCTTCCTTCCAGCAGGACAGACAAGCTTCTTAACTCCCTCTACACTCAACTCTTAATAAGTTAAGAGGAATTTGAGACTTGCCATCTAGTCCCAGCTCATGGGAGTTTTTTTAAAAGGTTTTAAAATTTATTATTCTCTAGCTTTCCTTCTATACCTCCTTCCCTTATCCTAGAGTTCTCTGTTGCTAGTAACTGTGAAGTCATGGTTAATCAAAAATGTGACTTTTTTTTTACCATGTTGGAAGACTGTGTGAAAATTGGTTTTTTCTCACAGCAGGAGACTAAATGGCTCCTTGGCATCTCTGCAAGGTGCCCCCTTTGCCAAGGTGTCTGCAGGCATACACTCAGCTGAGCATGCTGCAGCTTCCTCCAGCCAGGGCTGTGCAGCCAAGAAGATGGACTGATCATGGACTGGATGTGGTGACTTTACAGAAAGCCCAGGAGAAACCCTGGACTATGGCAGTCTAAGTACCTGTCTACCAAGCACCTGTCAACTAGCCAGCCAAAACCCACTTTCAAAAGAAGTTTTCCTTATGGAATTCTGCACTATGTTGACAATGACATATTGTTGTGATAACAGCAATAAAAAAAATCACATCACAACATCAACTCATAAAACTTATGCCAAGTGAAAAATAAAAGCAGTGCTGAATGGTTATTTAAAATGCAGCAAACAGAAAGGCATACATAGTTCTTATTATCCAAATGCTTCATTGAGTAAAGAAAAAAAAATTGCATGGTACTGCTTTGTGGTTTTATTCCCCTGCTACTAAGTCAGGATCTGATGTTCTCCACAAGATTTTGAGTAGTAATAATTACTATTATAATATATTAATAATATTTAATAATATAATAACATTATATTATTA
>VWZU01006582.1:1367777-1379517 GCA_013397095.1 Sterrhoptilus dennistouni | reverse complement strand
TTTTTTTAAACAGCTCTTTACTTGAAAATGCATTAAGAGAAAGCAAGAGGAATCAAAAATGCAGCTAGGACACACATCATGCATCATTACATGTCTGTCACGCATCATTACACTACAAATACATCCCCCTGACAGCGGAGCCATGGCTCTTTACCTGCAAGAGACAAATCAGCTGTTCTAGGGAAATTAGAGGTGGGGGGAAATGGAAACAGGCTCATGATATTTTACTACCATGTCTGGTTCCAGTTCTGCTACAGTTACCACCAAGTGCATAATTAATTGAACCTAGAGCTAGCAGCTTGTTTGGGCGGCAGCGGGGCTTTGGCAGTCCCCAGGGCAGCCTCCCAGAGTCCCAAAAAGCTATTCAAGGGGAAAAAAAAAAGGCTTTGCCCTTTTGTGCCTGGAATCCGGATGTCTGGCAGAGGGGGCAGGGGCGGAAGGGAGTTGGAGCTCTGCATTGTCCTTCTGGTCCCGTTGCTGACACACCCTTATATCCTTCTGCTGCGCAGATCCCTTTCAGCTGCCTGGTCTTAGCACCTTTGGATATAGGAATAGCTGAACTCTTTCCCACGTTCACTCCCTACCACTGCAGCTGAAGAAATCTCATGCTCGCTGGACTTTCTAAAATAGATACCCTTGATATTAATTTTGATTTTAAAGGTCTTGCTGGTTTAGACTATTTTCCTAAGTTGCTTTACTTGGACAGTCTCACCTTTGCACATCCACACTGCCAAAGCCTCCTGAGTGGCTTTGCTGTTGCAGGTATTGGAGAGCTGCTCACTCACCACCCACTCGTGCTTTGCCTCTCCCTCCATCCTCAGGAGTCCTGCTCTGCATGGTTCTGACCGACTGCAGTATCTGCTCTCCTTCACAGCTCTGCCTGCTCTGCCAGGTCCCTCACTGGCATCACCCCAGCCCTGCTCCAGTTCCTGATGGTCACCAAGATGTTCATCACTATGTAAAGTATTTCTGAGTGTTCAAGGTCTTCTGGCAGTGATTGCAAGCTGGAGAGGACTTGAAGGACACTTTAGTTTTGTGTACGCCTCAAGTCAAGGAGAGAACCCTCACACCTATGGATGCATTGCACATGAGAATATGGCCAGGACCAGGGCTCTGTAGCTCTGGTGGCAGCATCTCAATGCTGATCAACTTAATGCACAATTTTGTTCTCAAGTCATGGGAGCATTTAGCAACACTGATGGAAATGAGCTGATAAAGGTTTAGTTTTAAGCCATATTTCGTTCAATTTTTAAAAAATGTTTGCAAGGAGTGGTTGCAAATAAGATTCTTTGCTCCTGTTTGTGGAAGGGCTTATGAATTCCATTAACCACTGCTTTCAATCACGTATTTCCCTCACAGAGCAAGGATGGGGGGGAAATTTTCTAAAGAGGCGTCATCAAGGTGAAAACACCATCATTCATTTCCAGTCAAAAGAAAAATAGTGCTGCCCATGGCCCCCCAAGGGCAGGCAGTGGTTCTGCAGCTGGCTGCTGCTGCTAGAGGTCGGGTACCCACTGCCGGCCAGTGCAGGCTTCTCACTGCCATACATTCCAGGCAGACCCATCAAACCCCTGTGCTGAGCATGAGGTGAGAATATTTTGATCCCATCTCATGCCCTTGCTGTGTGTTTGCTTACATCGTGTATGTGGTTACAGGGACATCACCATCATCCCACCCAGTCATCTGCTGGGTCCTGCTGGGGTCATTTGGGATCTTGGGTCTGCCTAAGATGGAAGCAGTTATACACAGAAAAGACATGGGGACATGAACAAACATACTGTAACACTTGCTCCTGAATGCATTGAGTATTTTAAATTAGTCTCTTTATTCCCTTGTTTTCTGGGCCGTTGGTTCTCCGTTTGGTTGTCTCACTATTATATTATTCTGCAAAATTTCAAATCTGCCTTCATATCCTCACTTTCTTTTTTTTTTTTTTTTTTTCTTTGGCCATACAAACAGCAGTGAGCAGTGTTGGCCTGTGGTTTTAAAGTGTTTGTGTGGAATCTGTGACCTGTAGTGCCATGCGGATATTTCTGTATGGAGCAGTTTCAATGGCCAACTCTCTTTAATAGTCATTATTTATAGATGTCCTGCCATGAGACACACCCTTTTACCCCTAATTTTACATTTCCTTTCATATTCTTAATATGTTTTCAGGACACCCTTTTCAGCAAACCAAACAGATATGTACATAAATGAAAGGTGACCTTTATGCACAAGGAAAGAGTTCTCATGAATTGCAGGAAGTAATAGACTATATGGGAAAAGCACCTTCTGCTCTTTTTTTTTTATGTACAGCATTTCCTCCAAAGTCCATTGACTGTAAAACAGAGCCTTAGGTACCAGCCAGAAGTAGACTCCTGAGTATTTCATATTCAGCTTTACACAGCTCCCTGTCTTTATCCTTCGACAAAAGGCTGCAGTCTATTAAATTCATCTGCTCAATTTGAAATGAAGGCCATATTAAATAGACTTCATTGTATATTTCTATAGATAAAAAATGCTTCAGGGGTTATCTGAATGTTGGCTGCAGACATCTACTGCTATTTTGTATAAGTAAATGCCTATTTAACCAGGCTTTGAAATGGAATATGATTGATAGACTCCTTCCATTCTCCCATTTTCATTATTTCACCTATTCACTCTGTTTTTCTAAAAAGTCATAAAATCCAGATTCCAGCTTCCAAGATATGCTTCCCAGGACTGCTCTCCTCTCTCACCAGCTCCAATACTTTCCTGGTTTCCTTTGCTAACATACTCCTACCTCCCAATAACCTGGCTCTTCCTTTAAAACCACCCTGCATTACAGGCACTCATTTACTTCCAGTTATGCTATTTTTCTTTATCCTGTAATTGTCACCTCAGTGTCCAGATAAACTGTCCCAGCTCTACCTCCCAAATGTTTATACCAAGCATAAGTACTCTCCTTTCAGATAAAATGGCAGAAACACATCTCTGCTCTCCCAGATTGGCAGTAAGGGGACTCATCCATTCCTCCTTAAAAGCATTGAATGCCTGGAACTGTGTGCTCCATGCCTCTCCCTCCCTAGTGCTGGTAAAATGTTTTTATCTCTTTTCCACCCCTCTAAGAACCAAATAATGTTTGAGGAAACCATTATCTTTCTATTTTCCCTATATGTATGTTGTCATGGCTAGAGCTTGTTAAAGTAGTATTTCTGTAAAACCTTTATTTCTGACCCACTACTCCCATTTGTTATTTTAAATGTGAGTAGAGAGAGAGACATAAGAAGTGGGCCTCACAATGTTGCTTCTTTATCAGAAGGATGTTTGTTTATCTAAGGGCTAGGATGTTTGATCCTTGGTAAGTTGCTGCACTTTACTGAGAAAGAAATTTTCAGACGAGAATCACAATCACAAAAACTCTCCAAGCCCAATAAAAGAATAATGAAAAATGAGGGATATGTTTTTAGTATGAAAATTGAAGTTTTGCTTTTACTATCCAGCTGACATATACTTATATGTAACCAACAGCAAGGACAAAAGCAGTGAGAGATATTTATGAAAATACTACATGCAGTAACTCTGACACCTTCCAGAGTCACTATGCCATAATAATGTGCTATAATGTGCCAAAAGTTTTCCTCCTTGACTCTTACCAAGTGGCATTCTGACCCATCTACACCTGTACCCAGGTCCGTGAGAGCCACACGTACTCCTGGTCACTGATTTAAGTAATTTTTCTACATTCATAGTATCTACTTTTCAGATGTACTAATGTGAGGCAACTGTGAGAAAGCAGTAATTGTTCTTGGTATAGCAGACTTTCCAAAACATCTTCAAATCATCTTCTCCATGCTTTCCCTAGCTGTTTTTCATGGCTATATGCTCAAAACCTACCTACCACTTCTAAATGCAAAGTGGCATAAATCTACACAGAATACAGCAGGGAATCAAGCAGAGTGGGACAGGAGAAAATCAAGATCAGATTTATTCTTTTCACCACAAAATGCTCACTTTCAAAAAACCAACCAACCAAAACCAAATCAAAAAGCAAAAAACCAACAACCAAAGCCAACAAACAAACAAATCTCCCCCCAAAATCCCACAGAAACTGAAAAAACCAAATCAAGCCAAGCCAAGGTCACATTAAACAATTTCTGAAAAAAGTCATATTATATAAAACTGTTCAAAAAATCACTTCATTAATATGTGCTAATAATATCAATCTGGGGAAACATTACTGGAAAAATATAAAAAATTGGAATGGTGTTGTGGGGATGATTTCTTCTACTTTTTGCTAACATGCCCCTTAACTCAACTGATGTCAACCTTCTTCTAGTGTGATGATTTCTATTCAATTTATTTGATGAAGGTATACGAAACCCACTGTCATCCTGATTTAGTGAAAGGACTGATTCCTAGAAGACAATAAATAATGGCAGCAAGCCCATCAGATAGAATATTTTTGCACACTTTGTGCAAAAGTGTGCACCTGGTATATTTAAAATGGTACACTTCTAGCTGTAATTTCTCTGTTCTGGGTTTTTTACCTCCAGATGAAGAGTAAAGTGTGCCTGTTCAGAGATTCTTTATGAAAGCAATGTAATATTTTAGAATGCCTCTTTCCATCTTGGTGTTGTGTGCACACATTAATATGCCTTTTTTCCCCTCCTGTTTAGCTTTAGCAAATTTGGATATTATTGTTTGTCAACTTCTGAATCATTATTACATATTCAATTATTTTTCTCTGTTCGCTTTTAACAAAGCAAATAGATATCAAACAGCAACTGCTCGAAAGGGAATTTGCATAAGATACAAAAATAATTCTAAAATTCCAGCTCCTGACCTTCTTCTGTAATCAGTCTTGCTACATTTAAAGTAAGATGACTACTGCCAGTATAATACTCCTAACTGAAGACAATTCTTGATGTGCAGATTTGTTTATCTGAAAACCTAAAAATTAGTCTTGCTTTTACTTACAGTCATTTTAATGTCTCTGATGTTTGTCCTGCCTCTGATTTCCATTATCTGTGAAATCAGAATCATCCCCATAAAGATCCATTGATTCATCCTTTTAAGATACTGCCTGTTTCCATTATGGTTGTAAAAGACAGCTTCAGTTTACAAGAAGGTTGACATTATTACAAGTCACATAATTTCAGTCCCAAATTCAGTGTTACGAGAACCACTTTGACTTGTTCAGTTCATTTCAGAATAGAATAATAAGACAGGACTCCTAATGCTCAGCAAACTGAAACTAAAATTAATCACCAAATTCCTCTGAACCAGAACAGCTGAGAGTTGCTCTCACAAAAGCCTTTTCCTGTGGAGCTAAGTAGAAGAAAAAAAGAAAATACAAGGTCATCCAAAACTATTTTTTTAATCTTTCAATAATCACATTCTCAGACTTTCCTGGTTCAATCTGTGTAGTCAACTCTCAGTGACTGAATGAGTGAAAATGATCAAACCCCCTCTATTTAAATGGAGAGAGCTGCTCTAGCAACCACGAATCAGTTCACAAACCCATGGAAATTCTGCAGAATGTTTGTGTAATATAGAAATGTTTAATAAAGTACTTTGTTAAAAACTAAATTGTCACTTTGATTTCTTTTCAGTACCTTTGATTCACCATTATTTTACTTCAGAATTTTCTTTAATGGTATCTAAAACATTTTTGAGGGAGTCAGGATCGAGCTGAAATATTTTCATTAGCCAAAAGCATTTTGTCATAACAAAGCCTCCTGACTGACTTTCTGTGGTAAATTGTGTTGATTAATTTGCCAGAACTTAAAATAGCTTTTTCAAACTTACATGATTTTTTAGAAGTCACAAATGAGAGAAAGTTATGTCTTTGCTTGATTCAATTCTACCGAGGGATGTTTATGTTAAAAGTTGTGTTGTGAACTGATGGGCTCCTGATGAGCTTTAGAAATTTAATGCCCAAGCTGGTGCTTGGTCTTGCTTAAATTCCTGAAGGTTGGGGATGTGCCTCTTTTGACCTAGTTGCTCTAAGGGTACCAATGCTGATGGAAGGGCAGGGATGTACTCTTGCACTGAGACCAGGTTGAGGCATCCCAGATGACAGGGACCAGAACTGCAACTCTGGCAATCCTCCTGTCTCTGGTCCAGCCTGCACTCCTCCTCCCCTGTAGCTCATTTCTGCAGGTGATATGTATGTCACAAAAAGGGAGCCATTGTCCCTGCACACTGCTGTGTGTAGAAACAGAATTAAACATGATTTTATTCTTATTCTGAAACTACTGGCTACAGTTCCCACATCTGTAATTGTCCAGGATGTCTCCCATGTGCCTGTTCTCCCTGGCCTTCAGGTCCCCACTTGAGACACCAGCCAGCATTGCAGTCATCAGGGCACTTACAGTGCATAGAAGATTACTTTTGTATCTGCAGAATAAGACAAAATCAATAGCAAAGGTATAGTAGCTCACCATACCAGTAATGCCATTGGGTTGCAGTACAGATGATCTTTCATATACTAAACTATCCAGATCAGGCCACGGAAACCTTTCAACACACATAGAGTTCATGACCCTTGAGAAGAAGCTTGAGAATCCTCAGGAGAAGCAACTGTGGATCTGAATGCATTTTGCAGTGCAACTGCAATCGGCAGATGTAAGGGAGAACTGCAGGCACACATAGGGCTCAATTTCAGTCTGCACATTGCAGGAAAAGCAGCTTTTTTGGAGGATGTGACTGCCCAGACATTCAATGTTTGATTCTACACCAGTGAAGAGGCACTTTGCAACTAAAGAGCAGAGCTGTGTAATTCGTGGTCCAAGGCCTCAAAGAATTTCCTGCGGATTCATTGTAAAATAATATAATCCAAAATTGGTGTAACATACAGCTCTTGTCCTATTCATATCTATTTTCAGTGTATATCATTGTCTTCTAAATGAAATCTTCACTGGCCAAACAACATGACAGCTGACTGGGACTGAGGCTGGAAGGGCTTCTGCTTATGTAGATTTCCTCTAACACCTGTAAAGTTACAGAAAGGTCAAAGTCTCCAAAAGGGCAGGGTCACTCTTCATGCTGCCTCCTTTCCCTGGAGAAGTACGGAATGCAACTATCACCTGGGTTTTTTGACTACCTGTAACTGCAGTTACCTCTGTCTTGTTTCCTTCTCTTTGCCTGGGGTTTCTCCTTTTCTGTCACAACTGTAGTGCAAAGCTGTGGACAGAATAATGAGAAATATCCCCTTTTGAAAAACAGAATCATGTAGCACCCCAGACTGTAATAAGCACTGTCATTCTGGTGTCCTGCACTCCTTCCTCCTGTCTAAACCTCCTGTGAAAGGCTTGTAAGTTTGGGGAGCAAAGAGTGCATGAGGATTTAGCTGTCAAGAACTTTTCATTTGATCAAGTGCAGAGGCATGTGCGTGTTCATGCAGTGATTAATTAGGAACGTATCTTAGCATGACAAAATTGTGTGGAAGCTCCTCTGATAGTTAAAATGATTTGGAGAAAACTGTTTTAATTTATTGTAGGTTTTACACTGATAAATTGTGGTTCCTTTGCTCAGGGTCCTCCCTTTTTAGTTCTCTGCTGAAAAGCATGCCTGGAGTCTGGCTTGATAAAGACAGGAAATTCTCCAGTAGAGTAAAATGTCCAGGGTCTCTTGGCACCAGATGATAGGAAAGATGACAATTCTACTGAAGGTAATTAAATACGTCTTTTAACCGGCTGTTCAACTGTAGCCTGTGCAAAAAAAAAAAAAAAAATTATTACATTGACTTGAAACAAAAGTGCATCAAAATCTAAAACATAGACTAAGATCATAAAATATTCTGAGTTGAAAGGGACCCACAAAGATCATCAAGTCCAACTCTTAAGTGGATGGCTCATACTGCGATTGGGCCCTGCTCTAACCAATTGAGCTAATCTCAGGGTCAACTCAAGACATAATTTTTTTTTAGAAGTTGTTTCCTTACACTTCTGACAGACCATTAAATCCACAGAGGAAGAAATATAGCCTTAAACTTTGCTTAGGAACTTCTGTAACTGCTCTGAAACATACTGCTCTGTAATAAAACAAATGTTTTCTTCATGAGAGCACAGTTAACTCCTCGGATGGCTGGATTCTGTACAAATAAAGCTCACAATACAAAACCAACAAGAAGGTTCACAAGTCTACTCATCCTTTTCTTTTTCTCCATGGCTTTTTGGGTGGTCTCAGAAATCATGTTCTTGAGGTTTCCCATCCACTGCAGATGGAACAGAGTATTGAAACTTTAAGAAACAACTGTTTCTCTTAAAAATGCTTTCTGAGTACATAAGTTGAGCAAGTAGTCTAGGAAACGACTAATTAAAAGGCAAAATATATTCAATTGCATTGATTAAAAAATTCCCAGTAATTTCATTGTCACAACTTTGAGAAATATTCTGAAATAACTCACAGGTGATTGGGGGCTCACTTTGTAAAGTGAAAAGTAAAGTATGACATTAAAGGTCTACTAAAACATAATAAAATTAAATCTTTTCGTCCTTTGACATAAGAACAATAAAGGACTATAAAACCTGATGATATCCACAGAAATAAAATACTTCTGCTCTTTAATCCCACACTGAAATGTATTTTTTTCAGCTCAATGTGGTTTCTCTTCAGATTTATGTAGTAAGACCCAAATGCAGTCCTGACTTTACTGAAAATATTGTGAATGTTTTACTGAATTCAGTGAACAGCCTTAAGAATTTTTTTTAAAATGTTAACATAACTCCTTTCAAAATTACATATTTTGGGCCTTTTTAAAGGAAGCCATTGAAGGTTGTGTTTAATTACATTTATTTTTCAAACTATTAATGGAATGAAATAAAGTATCATATTTTATGCCCACCTACTCTCCTACTGCCCTTCCCAATTGATTTTTTTTTTCTTTTTAGCCCCTCCGCAGATTTTCCTCTCATGGTATTGCACATTAACCACTGATTAATCACATAGCTCCAGACACATCTGGGATTCTCTGCTCCCTACTTAAGTAGAGAAAGTAGTTTTCTTCTGGAAGTGTAAAGATGCAGAAATGTAGGCTCCCCTCCTGAAACCACCACTGTCATCTCAGATTTGAGTATAAAGGAAAGTAGGATTTATCCTGTGCTTTTGTAAGAGAGATATAAGAAAGAGGCTTTCTTGAATATGACAGCTGGAAAGACAGTTCCAGGGAGTTTCAGTGTGACCCACAAACATGTCCCCACTGTATTTAGTAGTGTTGTGTAGCTAGTGGGACAAGAGAGATCCCTAGGAATGTGCTGAACCCCCATGGCATCCCTTGGGCCCCTGTGTGCACCCCAGCCAGCATGCACCCCATGAACATCTTTCTTGTGTTGCACACATACCCCCGTACCCTCTGCTGCTGGGTGGGGAAACAAGCAAGGTTGGAGGGCATTCAAGACTCTGCACAACTCCAGAAATGAATCCATTTGATACTTACAGGTTTAAGCCCAGAGACAGAGGAAGTGGCTAACATCTCCTAAAGATTTAAAGGTAAGGTGACTTTATCCAGCTCGAGATCTGGTTGGTAGCCACTTGATGAATATTAATGATAGAAGAAATATGGTTAAACTTTTTGTCATTGCTTTATAAGTCTGAGTTCTGTCTGAAATTTACAACATCAGGCAAATGAGTCCTCTTTCTGTGAAGCAAAGGCAAGAGCTTTTCCTGCATCTCTGCTTATGCATTACAGATCACAAAGCAGAGCCATACCTGAGTGGTGGTAGATTAGGGACATCACAGAAGGAAGGAATATGCATGCTCAATGAAACTGAGGGTTCAGCTGCACTTGGGTGGGTGGAGGCAGGGGGAAAAGTAATTTTTATCCATTACTCAAAATACTTCCACAATTTGCATGGGGAAAAATGTGGAATTTTATTCTCAGGTTAAAAACCAGTCTCTACACACTGCCTTTTCCTCATGTCCTGCTTGTTCTGTACCTACCTGGGGCAAGTTCCTGACGGTTTTTTCTCCTTTTCTGATGCTGATGACTGGTGCATTGAATGGTCCTGAATAGCCAGTCCAAGCCTCAGAGTTCATTCTGTTTTCTTGTTCCATGTGCAGAGTGGTTGGATCAGAAGAGTTTAGACTGTGTTCAAAAGTCTGCGTTGATTAGCCTGTAAAACAAATTTAACATATTTTCACTAGATAGACTCACATATGCGTATTTTTTGCTACAGGAAGTACCTGTGGCAACACAAAGAGAAACAGCTTAAGTAAAACACCATCTAGAACAACGTACTTTCTCTGGCACTCATGATTTTTTATTGAGAAGAGGAATTTCAAAAAATGGTAGTTCTACAGTGTTTGGGAGATTGGCCCAAACTTACACAATGCTAATGCAACCTCTGGCCTATATTAAAGCCAGGCAGTTCCTGACATGATATGGCTGCTCAAGCAGGTAAGAGAGCACAGACACTTGTCTCCAGCCCTTCTGGTTGAACACAAGGAGAATCCTATGGCTGACGGAGCACAGACTGAAGACCTTGGAAGGAGCACAAGGAAGGGGGCTGGAAAGTGATAGATCACTGTGCCTCCAAAGGCAATCTACCTTTGGCACTTTCTGGGAGTTTATCACAACGTCTCCCTGTGCCTACACAAGGGCTGCATGCAGCCTCTTCAACCCAAGGAAAAGTCTGTATGTCATGATATACCATCAGTCTGAAAAACTAGGCAGAGTTTGGGAAAAGTTTCACAGTCTTTCTTGTCTATTGTTGCTTTTCCATTACTCTGCTTTTGGATGCCCCTGCAAAACCACAAGAACTTCCCTTCTTGTAGGGTTTCATCACTTTTGCCTCAAAATGAAACTAACCATAATGAAAAACAGCTGGATCAAAAAGAAATCTAGTAAGTAAATAAGCAAACCAATGCAAACCATCAAAAATTAAATTGATTTTAATTCTGTATCTGGTTTTGGTATATTAATATAACTGCATATTAATTTTTAGATCTTTTTCTTACTGTCAGTTTATATGTCCTTTGCAAGAAGAATCACATTTGGTTTTGGTCTCCCACCAGTTTCTGATCTGTGTTTCTGTTTTGCTGCCACTGGGCAACTGCTTTGCCTCTATGTTCCTGCTTATGTCATGAGACCATATTGCTGGTGATTTTTGGCTTAAACTCAAGCGTTTGGTCAGCACCTAGTAAAAAAATATGTCTTGCTTCTTTTTATTTAGGATCTGAAATACTTTTGTCACTTGGGTTGATGCTACACAAAGAGGGTTTTCTCTAAATCCTCAGAAAAGCTTTGTGCCTCTGCTATCGTGTTAACCACAGCTCACACTTAAAGGCAGGTAAAAGGACAATTCTAAAAATCTCACTTGAACTGAGGAGAATATAATCAATCAATAATTAACACTTCACATCCAGCAAATCCAAATTCCAGCATACAGAATGTTTCTCTTGGCGTATCATGCTTGTCAGCTCCGTTTTCAACTTGAGCTGGCAGGCACCGATAGCAACAGACACAGCAGGCCTTCTGCAGGGTTTGTGTCTGGGGTGGGCACTCACTTTACTGAGCAAGGACACAGGAATAACTCAGAGAAAACAAGAATTCCAGAGCCGGACTACTGGGACGGGCCTCTGGATAATTACTTTTAATACAGATTGCTGACAAGTTAAACTGTTCTGTGCTAAAGGGAAGGTGTTTAGGAGTGCGAAGGAGTAGCCAAATTACTTGGTGCATGTACAGGACAGGCGACTGGAGGCTGGGGAGTGCAAGTGGATTTTTCCAAAGGAAAGGCAGAGCCTGACAAGTTTTTCCCACCCCGCTCCCCCG
>VWZU01006582.1:1221988-1367741 GCA_013397095.1 Sterrhoptilus dennistouni | reverse complement strand
CGGGCCGCGCCGCTCCGGAGCTGCGCTGCTTTATGTTTTAGCCTCTTTGTTTCCCTTGTCCTGCTGCCAACAGGGCAGACAGTGCAGGCAGTCAAGGAGCAGCTGCCTGCCGGAGCCCGGAGGCTCACGTCACACAGGCAGGGCTGCCGGGGCACAGCAAGGCAGCCGGGGGGTGAGGTTAGGTGAAACATTAGCCACGTTGTCTTGGCTTCCCGCCAGGGCCTTTCAAATATTTCTTTATGTGCTGCTGATGCTGTGCTTGTTTGGCATTTAAAAGCTATGCTCCGACAGGATTTCACAACGAGCTGCCATTTTACGGCTCAAAACAGATGCGAGCTTATCACCCATGGAAATGTGTCTCCGTGAAGCCCTTCCTCTCCCTCCCTCGGGGCTTACAGCAGAGCCACTCCGGGCAGATCAATCATGAGGACACTGTCAGCAGCTAAAAATAATGCAAGTCATAAAAGTCTGGAAGCTGTTGCTCATTTGGGGGTTTGAAGATTGAAATGTTGGCCAATACCAATGACTGTGTTATCTGGACACTAGTAGATAAGGGTCAGATGTTCTTCTAAGGTGATTAAAATGATTTGCAATCCCTTTCCTCAATGCCTGTTGCCAAAGTGTGTCTCTTCAGTTTCCCATGTTGCAGGGAATAGGCGGATAGTCTTGACAGTTCGCCACGAGCAGAATTTCATCCTAGATTCGGAAAAATTGTGTTGGAAGACAGAATGAACTGAGCCTGTATCCTGCATCCTGACAGATGCCAGTCAAACCAGTTCTTAAAAACTCCACCAATGCTGCAGGCAACATGTGGCAGTGCTTCCTTGTCCTTTCTAAAGCTTCTCTTTATCCAGATGGGAGCATGGGCTAGGCTCTTTATCTACCTGTCCAGCAACATACAGGTGGAGCAGCATGTTGCAACACTGCTGGTGACTTGCAGAATGTCCTCTAGACAGTATTTCCTCCAGGTCAGGGTGGGGATGGTGAGAAGCATAGTTTGATAAAGCCTGGAGTGTAAATTCAAATGACTGAAATACATCTTGTGCTCAGGCTAAACAACAGAGAGGTCAGAGAAGTGAGCAAAGCAAATGCAGGCATAAGCTTTCACAGCTTGTATATGTTTGTATCTTAATTTTGCGCTGGGATTTGTAATATCATTGTCAAAGGAGACTAATGCACTGAAGATGACTCTCATAAAGTACTATTCTTTAAAGAAACAAGAGATTTGAGTATTAAGGGATCAAATATTTTGTTTAATCTGAGCTGGTTCTTCAACAAATTTTGTTGGCTGAACCATCATGCTGGTGCTGTGTTAATGCTATGAAAATGGGCAGAGGGTCTTTTTATTATTATTTGTAAGGAATAGGTAATATTCTGATTCTAAGCAATTTGCACTGGTTTTGAGCTCTTTTTTTTTTTTCAGCACCTGGAAGATATTCAAAGAGTAGCTTGAGAAGAAACACACACACACAGACACACACACCGGAACCTTACCAAGAGAGGTCACTGCAACATCCTCGGTGGATGCATTCAGAAAGGCATGAGACAACACTCTCAAGGTTGGTCAGAGGAGATCACTGCCTGCCTTGTAAGGTTTGGATCTCACACAGGACTCTAAACCCCAGAAGTGAAGAAAACAGCATTGTCCTAATCATGGGAATGATTTTAATATCATGAGGTATTTTAAAAAAATCAATTATTTTTTTTTCTTGTGTGTGTAAGAGAGAAGGGCAGACGAAGTGTGTTGCCAGTTCTGGATGGACAGAAAGTGATACCCTCTTCTGTAAGAACTCTCTCCGGACTCCTGAGAGTAGGAAGTTTCCAGCTGGCCCTCAGACTCTTAATTTCTAATTAATTTATTTTAGATCCTACCAACACACATCTGCACTCTTCTCTTGCTCAACAGTTAGTTATGCAACTCAAGAAAAATATGGTCTTAATAGCTGAATTTCCAAGCTCTGTTCCTGCACTGAAATCTTCTTGCCTATCTCTCCCACTCCTGCTAGGCCTGGATTCTGTGTCTCAGGGTGGAAGAAGGCATTGCTGGAGATGCTTCACTTGGCTGACACTGCTTGCAGACCTGGTGCTGAGGGATGGAGAGTGAAGGGGCAGCAGAGCACAGCATGACCCACTTTTCATTGACTGATATCCAGAATTAATCAACTCGCTTGTCCTTCTGCATAACATGGATCAAAGGGTTTCCCAGCATTTGTTCCTGTTTGGACTATTGATTTTTTTTGCATAAACCAGCCAAGTTTAATTAAATTATGCACAGTGATAAAGAATCTACCCTCTGCTCTGTGTAAGTTGTTCCAGCAGTTAATTTCCCCTCTCTGCTGAAACCACATGCCTTATTTCTAGGGCAGATTGTCTAGACAGATATGTGTGAGAGCCCACTCCAACATTTTGCTTCAAATACAGGTACTCCTAAATTACACTTACAAGCCTTTCCCTTTGCTCTATTGAAGAGCTTCAACTCTTGGAAACTCTTGCTTTAAGACACATTTTCCAGTCCTTAGTCATTCAGTGAACTCTCATCTGAAACCACTTGTCTTGTGTGTGTGCGGCCAGGACACTTAAACTGAGACCAGTTACAGACTTCGTCCATAGCATCCAGAGTTCCCAGGTTCATACACACAAAAAGAACTCTTTTTGTTGAAGCAAACTTTTCCTCCTGTTGGATTATCTGCCCTGGCTTCTCTGCAGACTCACTGCTTTTAAAGGCTCCATTAACCTGTGAGGATGACCTGAAGGATTTGTCCTCTAATGAATGATTTTACTTTCGGCTGCACTTAAGTTTGTATAAAAAATTTGTTGCCCGTGTGCAGTTTTCCAAGCATGTCACATTGCTGCTACTCAGGGACCTGATTTTTTCTTTATTGAATGCTTATCACTTCATGTGAATTTGGGTGTGTCCATGCTCACTGAGCTATCCAGAGACTTCAGATAAAATACTTAAGAGGGTAGAAACAAAGACCCTCCTGTCCCACCAGTGTTCCGGAAGCACAAGGCTGAATCTTAGATTTACTTTAGTTTTGTCTGCCTAGCAGAGATAACAGAGCTCTGGAGGAGAACCTTTAGCTCATCTCTCCTAATAAATGACCAAGTGCCAAATTTGCTAGGCATGACTAACTACACTAGTGGCTTGTAGGCTAATGTCAGCCCAGGTGGCATCGCCATCTGATTTTTCCTGGAAGAGATGGGGAGTACCACTAAATTACCACATGAAACCTCCTCATGCTGCTGTAATGCAGACTAGAGAGCAACCTGCATCACCATCTCCCCAGCTCTGGCTGCAGCCTCATGATGGATGAGGGTGGAGACAGCTTTTTGCTTCAGGGGATGGTATCTGCTCGTGTGGGTTATGTCACCAGAATTAAGTCCCAAAGCTGATAAAAGTGAAATGATGGTAATGGTGGTTAGTGGAGAAGATATTGGACTCCCCTGCAAGGCACAGGACCCTGCGTGTGGTCTGCATGAAATTCAGTACTGAGGTGTATTCAGAGTGCATTGATGAGACAGCCCTTCAAGAGACCTTTATGCTAGGATTCCTAGTCTGGAGCTGCTGCTCAGCTGAGCATGAAATACGTACTGAGAGGTCAGTACATGTGAGATGGTGGTGAGAGTGGGCTGCACAGAAGCCCAGGAATGCTGAGATTCTATAGTGAGGTACCAAATGAGTTTGGGAAATACCAGGCTTGGCTGCAAGTGCCTCAAACAGTTTGAGCATTCCTCCTCCTTTTTCCCTCCCAACAGACACCTGTATCCTTTATAACATCTAGCCATGGCAATTTTGACTGCAGACGTTAAATATTGTTTCCATCCACACTAGGGCTCTACTTGTTCATTTTTTCACCATCCATTCCTCTTCAGCCACTTTTCATCACTTCAACCTTTTACCTCAGAATGGTACTACTATTTCAGGTCCTTGTTAAAGTTTAACTGGTCATGAACACAAGTCAGGTTGTGATCTCATTTACTTCTGTAACCTTAACAGAGTTTCTCTGCACTTGTAGTGATGCACAGGAGAATAGATCTTCCACCCTACTGCATATTTGCTAAGTGCTAACAGCATATTTGGCTCAGTACAGAATGCAGACAATAAAAAGACTGATGTGTAATAGAGAGCTGTTTTCTCCCAGATGCTGTTGCCTGGGCTGCTTGCACTGAGGACTGTAGTTCTGGCAGGGCCTCCTCCCACAATGCCCCCACACGCTCAAAATTACTGAGAAACTTTTTCCTTTAAATACCCTGCTAACTTCTAGGTGTCTTGCTGACTTGCATGCAATCAGATTGAAACGTCAACATGATGTTAATATTTAACAATTATCACCAGGAACTTCTCACACCTTTTCCTTAGAAGATATGAAGAAGCCCAACACCCACCTGTTCCTAAAGCCCTGTCATCAGTTTGAAGCAGATTCAGGTGATATGTTGGACCTTTATCAGTTACTATCACCTGCAATAGCCCCTGGCATAGGACTGCCCTAAAATATACTTTACCTGGAAGCCTTCCAGATTTCTCCAATTGCAATCTCCTCACAAGCCAAAGACAGCTTGTACAATGCAAAACAAGAAATGGAAAAACAAAAGCTGAGAGGACAAAAATAGCTCAAATGACTTAATTTCTGTTTTAATTCCAAGAATACATGAGGCCCCTGACATTTCCCACATACAATTCCTTTCTCTGCAACACAAAGAGGCTATCTTTTAAACAGTACTGTTTAGTGAATTATATGTTGCTACTGGATAATGGTCTGCTGTGGAGAGATAATTGTTGAGACAAAGCTGAGGTATTTATTGAAGATAAACATTGAGTCAAAGCCAAGATGTTTATTTTCTAAGCACCAGACCATAATGTAGAAAAAACATATAATATCATTAGCATTATTCCTAATGTGTTGGAAGCCTGAACATGCCCCATCACAAACTCTTGTTAACTTGGCAGTGGCAGAACTGGGACTCAAATGAGAAATGCACCCAGGCTGATCCAAGTACCGATGCCAGAGGGCAGCTGTGTTGACTGTATGGGGGCAGTGCCCAAGTGTTGCCCCCCCTTGGCCATTGTCTGCCCTTCCGTAGCTCAGGGAGACAGAAGTGCTGCCTGCAGACCTGATCACTCACAGGTGAAGCATCAGGAAGAATGCATTTCTTTTTCATTGGTTCAATGAGAAACTAAAGCAAAACATTTCCTGTTTCTTCAGATTCATTTGAAGTAATGAAACCATGGGAGATTTGACCAGCCTGTTGCCAGATCAGTATTTTACAGTTTTCAATTTTACAGATACTTTTGAATAATTCATGCATGCGTTTGTATCTGAACACTGAACAGGCAGCTTCAAGCAGAAGCAGGGCCTGCTCCCATGTGGTAATGGAGAAGAATGGGCTCTATGATACACCTGGGCAGTGTGTGCAGCTGCCCTGGCATGTTTGGGTGTGGTGGGGCTTCTCTGGGTACATGCTGGTGCAGGTTTGCTGTTGTGAATGTCCTGTGGAGACTGAGAGCTGTGGCTGTGTTGCCTTCTAGGAGGGGATCCCTGCAGGTGAGGGATGCCCTTTTATCCTAGCTGTATCCACACTATGACTTGCAGCACTACTGAGCAGTGTCCCCGCCTTGCTGTTCACAGCAGTCACTGGTTTTGGCATTGCCTTTGATAGCTGTAGAAAGTGGTATCAACAGACTCTTTTCCAATATTATGTCCTGGGTATGTGAAGATAATTAAACACCCAGCTCCTACTGATTTGTATTGGTCATCAGGCACCTAAATACATCCATGGACTTGGGCATAATTGCCTAAACTCATTCAAAGAGGCCAGCAACATTGCTGAGTATTACCTGATCTGAAGATGTTTCAGATTGGCTATAAAGTGAATGTGTGCACCTACAGGAAATACCACATGCCACTTTATTATGCAGAGCAGAAAGATGATACAAATTTCTTGCCAGTATTTTACTTCTCCAGACTGTAACCCAGATCCTTTTTTAAAAAGATAACTGAAAATTAGGCCCTGATCTATCTCGTGTCTGTGACCTGATTTTGAAAGGTACTGAGCATCTAGGATGGTCTATCAGCATCAACTGGAGGAATAAAAACTTCTGGGATCCCCATCCCTTTAGAGAAATGAAACCATTTCCAAACAATCCATCCTTCCTATATGCATGCTGATATANAGATGACAGTCAAAGGCTTTCAGAAGCCACAAAGGAAAAGATAATTGTGCCAAATGAATCTTTGCAATGAATCTAGTTCTTTTGCTTTGCACTCTCTCCTAAAAAAAAAAAAAAAAACAAAAAAAAAAAACCCTAACCCTAAAGAAAAACCCCAAGTAGTTTTTCATTTGGATGGTGGTGGATGGCTATGTTATGTCTCTGTCATCAGTATTTTCCTCACTAAACCCAAATCATAGCATTGTTCTGAGAACTGCTGATTTGGTTCATGCTGCTCCTGTGGGATTAACTACTGTGTAGCCGTTTGGAGCTCACTACAGACTGGCTGTGCTCCACAGTGACCTGCTGCATCTCCCTTTCTGACCATTTTGTGGGTTTCCTGCAGTAAGCCAGGCACTGAGGGTGATGGTCATGCCCTAATGCACCCTCAGGTTGCAGCCAGGTGTCCCTTCAGGACCGACATGGAGGGGTTTGCCAGACCTGCCCCTGGAGTATAGTCAGTGTTACTGGTAGCTATGAATTAATCCTAATTGTTTGCAAGGCTCTTTGCAATGTTTGCATATAAAAAGTTGGCCATCACAGGGAACATTATGTCATTCATGCTTTTACAACACGTGTGATAAGTTGACCTGGTTACAGATTAGTATAATTCTAGCTTTTATTTTAGTTTTGGCAAACTCCCTAAAAAGTTATAATTTTGATTTTAGTTCTTCACTGAAGAAGCCATATCTGATAGGTAGATATTAATTATTATTATTTATTTTTGATTATGTTAGAAGTCTCCAAGAAGATCAGGAAAAATCACTACATAGTCATATATACAACAACTATCTTAGACTAGCTACAGTTGTCAAAGAAAACTGAGTGGAAAGATAATGATATACAAGCTAAAAAAAAAATTGCAAAAGTAAGGTTATTCTCATGATTTTGGCATTTCTATAAATATTCATATATTGAAAGAACAAATTCACAAGAATTATAGCATAAGAATAAAAGTTGTATGGGAATTTCTGGTAGTTCTCTGAGTTTCAGACCTTATGACTGCTTGTACTGTGTTATCTCCCAAGTCACCTGTGCCTGCCATGCATTTGACAATACATGTTTTGTCAAGTCAAACAGGCTTCCTTTACTGCTCAAGTAGGATTCTCTGTATTTAATGCTGAGGTAGTAAAAGCTCTTTAAGGATCTTACTAAATACAATTTACATGATGTCTTTCAGAAGTGCATTTACAAATAAAGACATAAATGTAAGTTATCTTGCTTTTGAGAAATCTCAGGGTTGTTTTGCTGTCAACTGCATCAATAAACTCCAGATTTGAAAAGGAAAATGGTAATTACTGGATTACTTGGTACTAAAATATTCAATATTATGGTAATGAGAAATTAATTTAATATACCATTGGACTGAGGATTCCCTGACTTCTAGACTCAAATTCACAGAGCCTTTAATTGAGTCTTCAGCAGAAGGCATATGGATATGTATTAAGGCACTTGCTTAAGTTGTCTGACAACATTTTGTCTAATGCTTTCAGCTTCCATACCCCAAAAAGTAGATGTGAGTCTTGCCCTCTACTCCTGAGCTGCATAGATGGAAAAAGTAAGAATAAAAATAGTTGTCATTTAGGTGTGACCAGGACACTATAATGTGAATCGTTTTACTGTTGGTGTTGTAAAAACTGTGCTTCAAGTAGGACAAATGTGGCGATAACTTTTTCAATCCTTCTTCAGACAACATTGATTTCCCTCATGGGTAGCTGAAGATAGTGAACAGCAGAAATAGCACACTAGCTGGAATTCTCTAGTTGGAGGGACAGGACTGTACTTTTCTCTTCCAAAGTTTGTAGATTTAAAGGATATTTGCATTTTCTTATTGGCCCTTGCAGAATATTTGCTGTTCACACACAACCTGATCTTCCACTGAGCCTTGGCAGTGTGCTTTGCAGCAGTGGTGAGTCTTCTGTAGCAGTCTCTCTTGATGGGATACTAGCACTTTTTATTATTGTTAGAAAGACAAGGTCAAATGCAGTTGGAACAGGAAGTTCTGTGGTTGTGGTGGTCTTCAGCTTATTGGAAGTTCATTCTTCAGATTCAGAGCTCTAAAAACCAGTTCTACTTCTGCCCTAAATAGCTTTTTCTTACCACAGTTATTTCTGTACCTCAGGGGACTGTGTCTGAGAGCGCTGAAGCTGATTGTAGTCTTCACTCTGCAACTCATTGTGATCTCTTGTAGTGGCCATGAAGGGTCTCAAAGGTAAAGAGCTTCAATGATGCTTGAAATGCCATATATGACCTAGGCAGAGAGAAGGGACAGAGCAGATTCATTCATAGCCACCTGTGTCAGATGGAGTTTTCTTGTAGGGAGAGAGTCTGGCAAACATTTCCTGCAGAAGCTGCTCTGTGTGAATAATGTCAGTCAGGAGTTCAGAGCTGCTACCAGATTAAAGACTGACGTAGCTAATAGTGTACTCCTACCATTACCATTAGCTGCACAGTGGCTACAAGTCCTTAAAAAAATGTTTTCCTCCATTTATCAGAACCTTCTCTTCCATTGCAAGTCAACTTCAGACATCTGTTCTTAAATACACAAAGACTGCTGATGCCACAGCTGAGGACAAGAGGCATTTTGATGTTGATTTTATTAAGTCTGGGTTCTAGTACCCTTTGCCTGTGTTATTGTGCTGCTTCTTCATCAAGACATGAATACAATGCTTGCTGTTTTTGAAAAAAGTATGTTAATTATGTGAGCCCAGCCCAAAAATCAAAAGCACTTGTAGGTGCTCACCTTCCCACTTTGCCACTGGAGGTTTGCTTGACAAAACCAGTGGTCTGTGCTTTACCATGCATCACCATATTCTTTGTGCAAACTTCTGCTGGTTTGCATATATGTACTAGATCTGAAATACTTACAGTTCCCATAGTTCTTTCATAAATTCCTAATTCCAAAATGCATGCTTCCATAATTTCCATAACTTCAGTTAATACTAGAGTTGTTTTAATTATTTGCATGTTGTGCTCTGGTGATCATAAAATGAGAAAGATGTTTCAGTTCAAGAAGAGGGAGTGGAAAGAAAGACCAGAAGTTGCAAAAGTTGAAGGAAAAGAAAGAAGTGTTAAGTCTTTTTCTTCAAGCAGAAAATAATTTATAAATATTTACTAGAAGGATTCATAACAGATTTAAATGAACTTTCACCATCTTAACAATGTCAGGCATTTACCAAGCAGAGGGGCAGTCCCCATTTCTTTTGAATTTAAGCCTACTGATGGTAGTGGCTGTGTTTCTCACTTACCTGTTGTGAAAATTTAGGGCACAAAACATTTTGCTCTGTGTCTCCTAAGGATTTGAAAAGTCACAGAATTAAACAATTAACAAAAGTGACTCCTGACTGCTTCTGAGGTGTGGGAAGACCTCAAGACTCCCTTCCATATCACGTTCGAGCCCATTTTCCTAAATTGCTGCTAAAGCTCCAAAGGGAATAAAAGGCTGAAATGAAGGGACTATCTCTTTTTAGAGAGTGTAACATGTTGTAAATAGTGCTCTGCATTGCTGACACTTTTAAGCACTATTGGAGGCGATGCTTTGGACCCATTTGTCTCTCTTGAAATGAAACTATTGGAAGCATTAGGTGATAGTTTATTCTAAGCAACATCAATTGCTGAAAATGACAAAATTCCAGAAGGCTTATTTAAAATACAGTGTATTGTGTAATTCTTTTTATTTGTCTGTTGCACAATGTATTTGCTGATACTTGTTTCTCTCCCTCCCTCTCTCTCCCCTAGGCTATCAAACAAAGCTGCCCAACCTTACACTCATCCATCATCCTTGAGTTATTAAGAGAGTAGCTGCAGAACATTTACAAGTGCATAGGATGGATTGCTGGCTGCTTTTCAAGAACACAGTCAGTGCTACAAAAACTTTGCAAGATGGCAAATTTTCTCATGTTTCCTGTTCATTGCTCTGCTAGGACCTGCTAGAAGGAATAGTTTCTTGAATTTAGGGTTACTAATCTAGGTTGATGCCAAAGCCATTACTCATTCATGTCTAATACCAGATTTTAATTTTATCAGAATAAAATATTTCTTTTTTGGTAACTGTGTCTTAAAGAGGCTTTGGAGTATATAGGAAAGAAAGGAAGGAAAGGAAGGGAGGGAGGGAGGGAGGGAGGGAGGGGGTCAGGATAAATGCACACATTGGAGGGCTAGTGTTACAAGACTTTCTCAAGGTTAGGCTTAGAAAAATCAATGCACAAAAGTAGAGGTTAAGAGATTTTAAGTGTCTCACATGAGGAGTGTAACCAAATGGAGGTCAAATAGATGATACTGCATGATGACTTCTTAGTGATTATAAGAGAGAGCTTGGGATGGAGTGGAGTTGCCATGTAAATCTAAGACTCTGATCAGCAACTTAGGGTGTGCACAAAGGTGTCTATGCTGGTGCAGTACAATTTATTCCCGCAGCTTGAAGAGCTGGGAAACACAGTGCAAAGGCTCCCTGCAGGCCAGCACTGAACCAGACACGATGTAGCTCTGAGTGCTGTGCCAGCTGAACGCGATTATTCCACCTTGCAGTCCCCCTTGGCATAACTGCACAGCACTTTGCTGTGCTATGTGGACTCACCAGATGAGCTCAGTGCTAGCTTGGGGAATTCTGCATCCTGTTCTCTGCAGTTTACCCTTTAAAACGAAGCTAATCTGTTGGACTTCTAGAGGGGAGACTCCTTCCTAACTAGCCAGCATTAGTCTAATCAAGTGAGACTACTGGAAGACCAAAGCTTGTCTGTCTGTACAGTGACATTGGAGACAACAATATTTTGGCAGGCACTGACAAGCTGCTCCATTTGAGCATCCTATATACTGCTCAGTGAAAAGCTCCAGGCTTTTCTTTGCTGGTTGTGATACTTGCAAATCCAGAGATCAGCAAACAGTTGCTCCCAAGAGGATGCAGTCATCAGTCAGGAGCTGCCACTGGGCACAGGACAAGGTGGGGAGAGCTCTACTTGCTCTACTTTAGCAAGGCTGTTTGCTGATGGACGCCACTATGCTGGTGGAGGCAGAAGAACTGAAGTTTAGTCAGGACTGTGAGATACTTACATCTGACAGCAGGGAAGTGGAGCCTGGGAGAGTCATGGGGCTTTGTGGCAGGAGATGTGGAAATTAAGAGCTTGGCACTAGGAGGGGAGGCATTTGATCAGGAATGTAATTTACACAATTATAATGACAAAATGTATGAACTTGCATTTTTAAATTCTTTTCTGTGCTAGAACAACAACTGACCACAAGCTTTTGTTTATCATCCCCAGTAAATTTGGCATGTCAGAGGGCATTTAGTATCAGGAAAAGTAGAATAGTTATACTACTAAAACATGAGTAATTTTACCAGCTTCACATTGTGAGTTGCCATGCAATAACAACACTGCTTGGTGACTCCACCCTGCTTGCACAGCAGTTATCTGGCTTTTACCACTCTACTTCATGTTGTGATGGACCTCAGCAATCACAGCACAGAACAGCATTAAGGGAGCATTTATGAAAGTTGTTTGTGAAAAAATATCACAAACTGAGCCACAATGACATAAAACACTGAGGATAAATTTCAGTGATAAATTTTTCTACATAGGAGGGAAGCTGAACTGTGTAGAAGAAAAAAGCTGAAAACTGATGGTTCCTCTCCCTATAGCTGCATCCTTCTCCTCTCTTTTGTCATTGTGATTCATATCTTCTCTCTGACTTTTCTTCCTATTGTATGTTGCTGTGGTTTACACCACAGCTGATACCACCCAGCCTTAGCAATCCCCTGCCTTACCTTCTGGCTCTCCTCCGCTTCTTCCTCTCAGTGACTTTTATTTCCATCCTGAGACTCCATCTCACTAATTAGGCTTCTCTCTGCCCACCTCGCCTCCCCCCCCGCCCCATCCTGATGTGGCCTTCAGCTCTAGCTCAGCATTTCAACAAAATCCCTGTTTATCAATCTGATATTCATCAAGCACATTTTGCTTCTCCTTATTTAAGTCTCCTCCAGTACAAACCTTATCCTTTGCTTTACTCTTAAGTTCTTCTATTACTCTCAGGCCATGAATTCCCTCAAAGCTTTCTTAGCACTTGATCTAAGTCTTCAGGTGCTGTTGTCAAGCTTCTGTGTTGCACTGACACCCTGAGTGCTGGCTATAACTCTATGGTTTGAGGAAAAATGTGTCCACAAGAAGCACTGAATGTTCATAGAAGTTCACCCTGATTTTAGAGACAATTTCCAGTCTCTGGCTGGCACATCTGATTCAAAGAAAAATCAAGTACTGGTTGTCTACTTCCAAGTTTATCTTCTACACATTATTTCAGTTTATCCCTCAGCAAAACATTCCTGCCTTTTTCCTTACAATACTTGGGAAGTAAACCTATTTTATTGGATTATTCTGCTCACTCTGATTCTTAGGGCAAATGATCTGCCCAGGCAGTCCAAGAAAAGTCTGCTCCATTTAACCCTCCTAGGTTAACACCAACTCAGGGACCAGATTCTTAGACTTCACTTCTTTGCAGTCTTCCCTTGTCAGCTTCTTTGTCAGTCAGCTTCATGCTTTCATCACCCACACAGCAACTAGTGGCAAGGTCACTGTAAAATTTATACATCTGCTTTCTTACAAATTACCCCATATGGTTGCCTCAAAAGCAGTTCCATGTACCTGTGCCTAGAAAGGCAGTGAGGCTTATTCTTTTCAGGACAAGCCATGCCAGGCCAGAAGGGAGCAGCACATTTTGTTTTGTCCTTTGAAATTCTTAGTATATCAAAAGGATCTTATTCTGATGCTATTTTCTACTATTTTCAGATTTTTTATTTCCACTCTCTCTATAGTTTTTCTCATCTTTCCCTTCCCTTTGAGGTCCAGAAACATTATCATTGTTTCCCATATGGGCCAAATTATGCTAAGAGTCAGGAGGTATGGTGGATGCTAATCTGGGTCACACAACTTTCACTCAATTATCTAGGCCACTCAGTCTTGACTCATTTCAGGTAATGAGTTCAAGATAAATCTCTAAGCCATTGAGAAGACAATATAACTGGCTGATATCTTGTTTTCTCTGGGAACAGAATTCCTAGGAGTGTTAATTTCCAAGCTGATATTAGGGGGGTTGGGTTTTTTCCATTGTCTCATAGACTAGAGCAGTCCCTTTCCATGCCAAACCAAGAATGGTTGCAGGAATTTCCTACAGATTGACCATTGACATAAAATAAATGCATCAGGCCTCTGTAAGAAACAGAGTAGATTATTCTTGAAGGCAAAACAACTCACTTGATATCTTGGCTGGAACTAAAAATCATGTTGTACAATGCTAAAAACTTGAGCCACTTTCTACTGAAAGTTATTTAGGAGAAAACAAGGTTCTAATTCTCATTCTCCCTCCCTTGTTTTTAAGATGAATTTAACTCTGTTAGAGGGAGCAAAACTGAGAACATCATACAAAAACGACTGGTATGTTTTCTGAGAGTGCAAAATCCATCTTGCTGTCTATCCTTGGAGGACACAATCCATCCTTACTTGGTTTGTACCGGTTACCATCAGAGCCGTAAGCTCACAAAGACTTACTGTCACTATGAAAATAAGCACATTAAAATCACAAAACACTTGAACAGAAAAACATAAACCTTGATTTGCTGTTGTCAGTCCCCTGAAGTGCCTGATGCTGGCAGAACAGGTCTTTTAAAACTGTAGGCCAGCTGCTCGGCTAGTGTAAATCAGCATAAGATGTTGTGAAGAGGAAAAACATTGGTACTGCTTAAAGGTTGTTTTAAAGAGATCAGTGAGTAACTAAATGTTTAACATGCCCACTGGGATGTGTATAAAACAAAGAGTCTAATGTGCAGAGAAGATTTAAATTATATATGAAAAAAAGATTATCTAGTGGCTAAGCAGAGGCAGGCTGTGCTGCTAATCTCCTTCACTGGGGGTTTGTAAGAGCTAGTTAGACCAACATCTGTCACACATGGATTCTGGATTCTGCTCCAGTGGAGAGGCTGAACTGTGTGTGCTCTGGAAATCTCTTCAGTGCTTGCAAAGCATGAAGACATGGACCTTAGCATTGAAACAGTTATCAAAACAGCTTTGTCTTCTTGCTTCCTGTTCAAGACAGACCACAAGACTCACAGTTTGGTTCAATCCCATGTGTTAATCCCTGTGTTATTCAGCCTGCACTTAATTTCTGAGCACAGCTAAGAGAATAGACATGAGTGCATTTACAGAGTGCATGTAAATCATTCTAGCAAAATCACTAGCAAATGTTAAATCAATCCAGTAAAACTTTAATACTCCTTTTCATGCTAAAGTGAGCTATAACTGCTATTTAACTTTGTAGTTAACTACATTATATAAATATCTAGTTATTACTGTAAAACTATAAACATATAGTTATAAAATGGTATATGGTAGTTACTTATTAAGTAGCTGTAACAGTTGTAGGGTTTTTATTGAGAAGGTATTTTACAGAGTCAAAGCAATGGAAAAAGGTCCATTTGCTTCAATGGAAAATGTGTCAGAATTAAAAGGAGAATATTAGTGTATTTTGACAATTGGTGGTAGGCACAGCAGAGCCGTAGTGGTAACATGTAACAGTAATTCACAGTGTACACTCTTCCAATGGAATTTCCTAAGCATGTTACAGTAAAAAAATATTCTTGTACCTTAGTCTACCATTTGACATTTGCACTAAGAAGTTATGAATATTTTAGTAGTGCCTGAGGTAGATCTTAATGGTGTCTCTTCTATGGCATTCTCTGACCTGGCTTGGCAGTCTCCTGCTTTGTGTGTAGCTTAAGGATTTATATGAGAAGAGGGATAGAGGGATAGGACAACTGTACTTTGAGAAGGGCGTTGTAATTTCTCCAGATTCCTGTGCTGTTCAGACCACTGGAGTGAAATTGTTTTGAGGTAGGAAAGTGCTTTACCACCTACCACAGTTAAGGGTGAGACCAAGCTTGTGCAAAGGTTTTCTCAAATTATGCCTGTGGGATGGGTTGTGCAGCCACAGGGGCACTTCTCAAGGCTAAGCCCCAAGGCTTAGACACACCACACTGATGTGCACAAAGGAAAGGTATGAGTACCAACACACTGGTTAAACTTGGTGTATCTGTGTATGACAGACATAGGAAGTCCAGTGAGTGGAAAATTGTGCCCATCATAAACACACAGAAAACATAATGTAGCTTCCCAGGTTAGAATGCAAGCCCTTTTTTGAGTTTTTTAAAAGTATCCCATTGGTAGTTGACCCTGACACATCTCTGCTAGATGGTTATACCACCATCTGTGCACCAAAAAATTGCCAGGCCAGTTAACAATTAATTGCCTGCTGGCGTCTTGGGGCATTATTCTACTAGACAACAGAGCCAGCTGGGGATCACCAGTGCTTATAAGTTTAGGAGGAATGTCACACAGGCATTAGCTCCACTGTTTGCAGAGCCAGCTCTGCTCTGGCAGAGGGTTCTCTGCAGTTACATTGCAGAGTCTGAGGAAAAAATTAAGCAGCACACCTAAAGTGAGCTTACCAGTGTTAAACGAGGCACTCCTGTTTCTCCCTCCTTCCTATTTCCCTACTGTCCTAGTCCTTTCCACCCTGTTCTTTTTCACCCTGCTGATAATAAAGCCTTTGTCTTCAGGAACCATGCTTGACTCCAGTGGGCTACCTGCAGAGCCCCCTTGGGTCCCTATTGCTTTCCCAATACGAGGACTGCAGAGCAGGTACACTCATGTCTGGCATCACTGGTATTAAGCCCAAGATGGTAAATTCAACCAGATCATTGAGCATTGGGGAAAAAAACATCTTGCTCTGTAGTGGGATAAGTAGGCTTGTTTTTAAAATGGGACCCCAAAATAGGTAACTCTGAAGTAGGAGTCTGGGTGTCATTTTCATTTAAACGAATTTGTTTTCTGAATTTTTTTTCTTTTTAAGTCAAAATGTTTCCAAAGCAGAATCAATTTTGTCAAGAAGAGTGAGAGACAAAGTAATTGAAGAAGTAGGCACACATCATGTTCTGTGACAAGGGAATTAGATAATGTCCTAGACTAAGATTCTGACTCATTCCCTGCTTTGCTGTAATGCAAGTGTGAAGGATGGAAGGATTTATGAGTCCCACAAAAGAAACTTGGTTGGGGACACTGGAAGACCAATGTCATATATGCCTTCCCAAGTGGAAAACCAAGAGGTTTAGTCTGCAAACAGATGTCTCAGCACATTTCTGACAGAAGAGTAAGTTGAAAGACATTATTTCAATCTCTGAAGAACAAAATAAAAAATAGTTTTAATATTTAAATTTTAAGATTTAAAGAACTTAGATGGCACATTTTGTCCCTTTTGTCATGCTACTTTTGTCATGGGATTGTAGTAATACTCAATTGGAGCAAGTGAAAATAGTAAAATAATAAAAAAGAAATGATTGCGCATGGTGTACGGCAGAAGGCAAAGGCAGAGCTGTAGAGAAATTTGGGGGTCAGAAGCTGGTAGAGGCTGGGGCTTTTTTTCAGTCTAGACCTGAAGTTATTTCTATTAGTTACAGGGATCTGTCAATCCCTGGGGGTCCCTCTGAAGCAATCTGTGGGTCTTGGGGGCTACTTGAGCAATTGGAGTGCCTGGGACACCTCTAGTCACACAGCCATGTGTCCTGCCATGCCCAGGCAGGTCAGTCTGCTGGGGAGCTGTATGGAGAGAAAATGCCCACTGAAAAGAGTGTATGGAGAGCCCAGACAGAGGACAGGCACCATGGCAGGAAAGAAGGGATGAGAGGGTTTAGTAAAAGAGAGAAAAAATGGATTACAGAGCATTTGAGATGGTGGCACAATGCCTACAATGCCCAATTCAAGCAGAGCACTGGATGTGAGCATTGACGTCCAAAGAAGCTGTAGGTGTGTTAATTGGCTGTGTCATAGGGTATGTTGAACGTCCACCTGTCTCCAAATCAGAAATCCAAGAAGACTGTGCATCTGCTTCCAAAGGCTGGGGCTGCCTGTGCTCACAGGGAGGTCCTGACACAGCCTGGGCACCTCCAGCTCTGTTTCACTGCTTGGCCAGAAGGACCACAGCCTACGTGGTTGTGTCTGGGTGCTGGGAAGGGCGGGATACAGGAAACTGTCTGCTCTCAGCCCCACTCCCTCAGGGCCCATCTCATTCCCTGTTCCCAGAGCACACCTAATGCCCATAGGTAAGTGTTTGGCTGCCTGCTGAGCTCAGCAATGGCTAGGCTCTTTGAAAACAGGCGCTGGTTATGATAGAGGAGGTAAAGGGGATGGCACAACCATGTGGGGTTTTTTTAGTTAATGCCACATGGAGGTTAAGGGTGCCTGCCCCGGGTAACAGTATTAGGTCTTCCTCAGTCTGGAGAAGCTCAAGTGTACATTTCCCAAGAGAACCTAATAAGCAGCCCATGTGTGGGAGGGGAGAAAACTTGGAGCTTGTTTTTGAAGCTGGATCTTGACAGAATAAATTACACATGAGTCAAAGGGCCAGGAAGGGAGCAACCAGGAGCAGTGTGACTGCAGCCCAGGGGCTACAGCAGAGCTGGGAAGAAAATAAAGCCTGGCATATCCCCATCTCCATGGGGCTGTTTCTCCATCTGAGCCCATGCAAAAGACAGTCTAGAATCAGATGTGAAGATTGGAGACATTTTTTCTTGGAAAGAGACATTAACCTTTCACCATAGGCTTAGGCTCCTTCATGTCCCTGAGTCTTTCTTCAGATCCTTATTTCTTGATGGCTACCCTGCAGTTGTTTGGATCCACTCAGGTCACTAAGGATAACCATTTCTTGGGAAGTGCTTTAGGCAGCAGGATATCCTAAAGTACTTGGATACTGGCATCACCATTGTCATGAGTTTTAAAAGAAACTGCTATTCTTGCATTTTCCTTTTTGAGGAGATGGTTACAGGACTTCTCTTTGGGAGAGACTTCTTGGGGATGGGTTCCAAATAAACAAATATTCCTAACTGAATTTCTCCATGAGCATCCCAGACTCTGGACAGGGGACCATAGAAACACAGGACAATGTAGGTCAGAAGAGACTTCTGGGTGTCATCCAATCCAACTTCTTCCTCAAACTGTTATCAAGTACAGCAAGTTTCTCAGGGCCACGTGAAGCTGAGCTTTGAATATCTGCAAGAATTGAGGCTCCACAACTTCATTGGGAAATCTCTTTCAGTGTTGGATTAGTCTCACTGTGAACATTTTTGTCCTCACGTCTAGACAGAACTTCCTTTGCTGCAACTTTTGATGATTGTCATTGTTCTTCCACTGTGCACCTCTGAGGGAAGTCCGCCCTACCTCAGGTAGCTGATGGCAGGAATTACGTGTCTCCTTGCCAGGGCTTTGCACTGACATAATTCCCTGCTCAGCACTGCCATTCAGAGATGCCTCATCTTCCTGCACACTGTGGTTTGCTAGCTAGCACAGCATCCTGCTGTTGGTCCAGGGGAGCAATCTTCTAAGTCTGTGTTGGATTTGGCACTGCTGTGGCCTAACTGTATCATGTGCCATTGAATTTTTATCTATCCCCTCTGTTCTCTTGCAGTTTCCCCAATTCCTGTTTAAATTTGCAACACTGCCTGAGTAAAGAATCATATAGAGTGTGGCCAGCTATTATTTTTTATTGAAAGAAGCAGATGCTGTGGAACAATTAAAAAACATTCTCGACACCATAAATGTTTCCAAATATAAGCAGATACTCAGGAAAAGAGAATCTCAGGAAAAGAGAATCTGTTTATTATGTTGTCACTTTATACAGCTAAACCATTTCTTTTGTGCTTTGTTTACACTGAGATATGGATCTTTTGTAGGTAGCAGTTGTACACCAGCTGTGCATGTAGCTCCCCCTGTAAAGATTACAGAAGGAACTCCAGGCTGCAATGCAGAAAAGGAGTTTCTCCTATAAGGTAAAGATACAAAAGATGTGCTGGACATTGTCTGTCTGCGATCCATGCAGAGATTCCTCATTGAAGGTGATGTAACTGTGATCAGCCAGTTCCAGTGCCTCCGAATGGGTTACCTGGTCATTTAGTAAATGAACTGTGGTTTTAGGAGTGCCTCAGCTGGCTGGTGTATGGCTGCAACTGGTCCAGAAAGGTTTTGACTGAGCCTGAGCTGACAAACCACAGTAAACTCGTGTCTGCTCTTTGTTGCCACAGAAGTGGTGTTATACAAGAGCAGCTATCTTGGGCTGACTGCACTACTAGGACCAGCCCTGGAGTTCCTTTGCCTCCTGCTTCTGGGGTGGAGACATCTGCAGTGGGTTTGGCTACCTTTGAACCTTTCAGTTTATGCATTTACACACTGTTATGTTTGAGCTAAAAATCCCTTTCCATTAAAATAATTTAGTCCTTTTCCATTAAACTACCCATTTAAAGTAATTCAAAATTATACAAATTATACATCTCTGTGACATGAATAGTAGAAAGTTGATTGTATGGGCTTTTTCTTCTTATCTTCTAAGCTTTATCCCTTAAAATAAGCTGGAAACCAGAAGAAAATTTCAGGGAATGTGCTTCTGTTAAATGGGGAACTAGGGCTTGATGGCAGTAGCAGCAAATAATTCACTTCAAGATGGTGGAGCTGCTCATGAGAGGAAGAATTTGAGAGTGGGAGCTTAATGTGATTGTGGACCTTGTCCTACCAGACACACACTGTGGAGATCCAGACAGAAGCTGACATATCTCACATCTCAGCTGCCGTGGAGTTTTCCAGCTGTTCCATGCCTCAGCAGAGCTTCACCTACTGCAGAGTACTCAACCAGATCCTCTCTCCCCTTTGCTGCAAGGTTAAAAGCCAGTTTCTCTGCCAGGTGAGTCTGCCAATCCTCACTCCAAAATTATTTTTATCACCAGTTTCTTATACTTTGAAGAACTCAATGTATTTGGTATATCAAAACCAAAATGAAAATCACAAAGGAACAGAGATTATGAAGAATATAAAAATTACCAGACCCAAACCCTCATACCTTATGGCTGTGAGTTAGAAACTGGTGGTGAAAGCAATCCTCATGACAGCAAATCTATCAATAACATGTAGTCCTTTTCTACATTGTAGTGCTTCCTTTCTGATCTGTTTCTTTCTTCTTCTCTCTCACATGGGCTAATTTGCTACTGTTTGCCTTAAGAGTTTTCTGCAGGATTTATCAGCAGTGGATTAAAAACCGGATTACAGGGCATGCAGCATGGGTATCCAGTGGCTGCCCTATACTTACAAGACCAGGTGTACCTTTCAATATATACAAGCACTCAACAGCAAATCTTTTCTTCTGACTGTCTGAGATGCTTCAGCACTAAAAGATGCAGTCTCAAATACTGCCTTTTTCTTCTTGAGCCAGAATTTTATCATTCCTTAAAGAAACCCAACCCCAATTACAAATGCTCTTACCTGATGTACCATGCTGAATGTGTGTAATGTTAAATTAGCCTTTGTGGTGCTTAGAGCTGTTGCTTGGGCATGGAGACACCAGCCCTGCTGTTAGAGACAGTGCTACTCCAGCACAAGATCTGATAACAGAACCTACTGTCACCCCTCCTTGTCTCTGACTACCTAAACTTGTGCTGGTGAACCAGAAGCCTAAAGCCTACTACCAAATATTCTTAGTAACTTCACAAGACTGGCTACACACATTCATTTGGTGACCTCTAGAACTTCCTAGGAAAACCTGAATGAAATATAAGACAGGAAATAGGATAGGAAATATATACTACCTTTTTGGCAGTAAGAGCCAAGCTGTGCCTGCTTTGTTTTAGAGAATCAATTCTTAATGTGGTATTTGCAGAAGTTATTCTGCTATTCTTTTCTAAATTAAACTGTCACCTGTGCAGCTTCCTGTACCAATACACAATTGTTTTCTCAGGAAATAAGTGCTGAAAATAATTCAAATATCAGTTTAAGAAAACAAAGACTCTTAAAAAGGAACTGGATATGCAAAGTAAAATGTTGTAAGGCCACATTCTTTCTAAGGGTAACATCTAGGCTATGATACATCAGGTTAGGAAAATAATCAGCCACATATCCAAGGAATGTTCTCTTCTTCTTCATTTGTATAATGCTTTTTGTCCTACATGTAAAGACAGGATTTAATTCATTATGTCCGGAAGACCAGCTGAGCCATCTTGCTTCTTTCACTTTGTTTTTTAAGTCACAAAGCCAGAGGACCGTGGCTTTGTTTTATACTTTGCTATAGGACAAGGAGAAGTTTTGTGGACATGATCTTTGAGAAAATCAATTTCAAGTAATATATGTTGAAAGTTGTGGTGAAGCATCCCCAGATGCTTTTGTTGTGTACTGACCCCTGCCATTTCAAACCAGTATACCTTGAGCCAAAGGGCTGGGGTACCTGTTAAGGCAGTAATATCTTTTGTTTTACCTGCACTTTCTTAAAAACAGTGGGAAATTATAAATATATTATCAAAAATTATATATATAATTTTGTATCTCCCTGGTGACTCCTGCTTATGCATTTTTTTTCCAGATCTGAATGATGATCTGACAACACTTAATGGCCCTGTAGCACCTTCTCTTTCTCCCTCCCCGACCCTCCAAATATTTAGATTGCTGCCAAGCTCTGTTTTGTTTTCACTGAGTGCATTACTCCTCAAATTTCCTTAATGCGACACATGGCATTTGCTAAGGTACCTCACCTGCTCCTTTGAATTCAGCCAGGAAATCTGCCCTGCTTGTCTCTCAGCAGCTTTTGCCTCTGCTGCAGAGGGCTGTGGCTGCTCAGGAGCAGTTGCTGAGCTGCCATAAATTAGAAGTAGATGTACTAAGGGAAATTGAAATGGATCCTGGTTTCCTCCAAATTTGAGTTGAAGCTCCTTCGAGCTTCATGTACTGCTGAGTTACCCCTGAAGCAAAAGGAATAACTAACTACCAAGAGAAAACAAGGGCAGGAAGCTGGGAGTGGAAACCACCAATGTTGTCCCAAACTAAGCCACCATTACTAATGAGTCACATAGGTTTAATGATGCTCATTTAAAAAAAAAAAAGTAAAATGCTGAGTGTTTAGAGGCAATAAGGAGGAGAAGTTTAAAGAAATGATGCAGGAGTTCAGGAAACAGTTGCATTACTGCTCATGTAAAAGCTGGAACCACAATTCTAGTTAGAAATGGATGAAAGACGGTTTTAAAATTGTTTTGTAAGACACAAAAGGAACCATTTATGGTATTTCTTTTCTTTTTAACTTGTGAAAATTTTTGATCAGTATTAATTTTCCTCTTTTAGTTTCTTCTTTTTCCAGTAAGAAAGTAATTGCAGGCACGTTTTTATTTTCTTCCCTCTCTAAACAAGCAAACCTACAGTTTTCTCTCATTCCATACTCCAGAACTTCAGTCATTTGAGAAGGTAAGAGTTAGGTTTTTGGGTGGGGTTGTTTTGTTTTGTTTTGTTTTGTTTCCACTTCCCGCCCCTGAATTTTGAAATAAAGTTTTCTGTCTACTTACTAAGATTTTGGGGGGGTAAACTGTGAACTTTCAACATCATCTGAGACAGCCATATGCTGCAATAACAAGGTGTAGTGTGAAGTTGCTGCAGTTTATGAAGTAGTATTTGAGATATCACATGCCCTTACTTTTCCAAAAATGTCATATTAACCCATAGATTAAGTCAGTATAATTCCTTCCCATTGCCTCCAGAAAGCTTCGGATAGCTCAAAATATCCAGTTAACTATGTAATTTAAATGTAACTGAAAACAAAGAGGGGAGGGGCAAAACCCCTCCAAAACTGCCAGATAAGGAGGGGAAAGGGAAACAAATTCCAGTTACAACAAAATGCCTATTTTCATCCTCACCTTTGCTCATTGTTCTCACCTTGGCTGTCATAGACACTACCCTGGCAATGATGTAAAATTTTATTTCTGACTTTTGAAGTCAGTCTAATGTTCCGCCTTACAAGATAACATCCTCAGACTCATTTATCTGTACTTCCTGAGAAATTTGTGGATTTGAATATGAGGGAGTCAATAGCCTGAGAAAGATTGGGCTGTTAGTGAGTCAGGAACTTCTTTCTCAATATTTCCAGTCTAACCTGAAATGGATGGGACCAGAAATTGCAGAAGAAAGCCTACTCCTAAGGAATTTCTAGAGACAATTTGCAAATGGAGTTTAACTCATAGAAGACTGAAAAAAGGCCCTTTTCATGCTTTGTCTAGAAGCCTTTTAGATTATTACTGTTATAATTTTAAATCTTGCTGCTGCCATTCCTTGTGACCTCCTTGTATTTCTCTACTTTAAAAGAATCACACTCTTGCATTTAGTATTAGAGACTTTTTTTGTCCCTCCTGGCAAGAGCTTTTCACCGGTTTGAAGAAGAGGAGGAGGAGGTACTGCTGCTCCTTCCCAAGCAGCCCTGGCCTCGCATGACCTGGAATGCCATGGGATTAGGCAACACTTCTCAACTGATTTAATATCAGCTGAGCAGCTTTTTCTTAAACAGTCCTGGTATTCCAGAAATCTTCACACTCAGCCGTTGTCTCACCAAAATTTGCCAAAGGAAGGGTGGCCTCTGTGCTGCCTGAACTCAGGTCCTGAGGGATTTAATACCTGCACTTATGTGAGCCTGTTCTCATCTTATGATGGGATAATGTTTGCTTCTGGTATTGTTTATTCACACCCATTGTGAATAAACACTTGTTTGGGGGGGCGGGGGGCGGAGGGGGCGAAAAGAACTAATTGAAATAATCTATGGGAAGAGAGCTCACAGTTGGTCCTGCAGCAGTAGGAGATATTCCTATTTTTCTCTAGAGATTAGCACCAGCCTCAGGCAAAGTCCATTTTCCTTTGTTTTACAAATACCGGTTGAATATAACACTGTACCTGCGGTGAAGCTTTTAAGAAAGGCACCTACGGCACAATAGTTGAAGCAGCTCACTGGAACCCTGGGGATGGTGGGCACTTAAAATTCAGTGGGGAGTTTGCATAAGAAATAGCATCGACCTTCTTGGCAGCCCATACTGATCAGTGGCTGGGCTGCTGTGTTGCATCAGCTGGGATTTCTTCATTGAATCAGGGGCAAAATACTGAGAATTATGGCAGGAGTAGATGCTATGGCTGTCTAGGAGGTTTTCTTTACCTCAGTAATGGAAAAGGCATATTTTCTTGCAGGAGTATGAATTCTCAGCAACAAGGGAAAGCTGAGAAGATGGACATTGTTTTGATGCCTCAAAGGCAGAGCCATGAAAAGTAACCTCTTTGTCAAAGACAGGGAGTCATAGTGCTTCCACGAGAGCTTCTCTAGCATTGAAAGACCTGAGAATATGTGAGGAATGAATTGACACAGAAGGAATATTGCCCCAAAATATTATTCTCAATAATATTCTCATCCTCATTGCTCTGCATAGCTTTCTACATGTATTAGGCTTGAATCTTTTCTACTGAAATGTGTCGAGTGCAAAATTGTTTTAATAGGAGAAAAAATTATCCTATTTTATAGATTCTATTGGTCTGCATAAAGAAAAACCTGAGGGCATGGCATAAAATTGTGGAAGTCAGTAATGACAAATCTGTTTTCCTGTTCAGTGTTTTCAAAAAGTATTTATAAGGACAGATGGTGGACAGCAGCAGAACATGCTCAGTTTTATCAAGACATTTGGCTAACAAGCACAGACTGAAATGCATTTATTTCCATCTGAACTTAATAGTTTTAATTAGAGGCAAAAGGTGTGGTAGGCTCATTGTCTGGAGGTGTATGTGCAATATTGTCTTGGTTGGGCAGGACTGGGTGGGAGAGAATATTGCTGCCTCTAATGAAGGGTGGTGCATATCTGTGCAATCTCAGGGTTTTTTTTTTATTGTCTGGTAATCTAAAAAATGCAAATTCTAAATGTGCTCTTGCACAACATACACAGTGATACACTGAGGCTACGCTTTCAGTTAGTCAGAGGACAAAAACATGGCTACAAAATGTGTGCAGGTAATACTGTGCCACTGCAGAAAAATGGCTTTTTAGCAAGTGGTGGGACTTGTTATCTTGAGGAGAAGTTTTCAAAGCTACCTATGTAACTTAGCAGTCTCTGGAACTCATTCACTATTCAAGTGCTTTTGAAAATCTTACTTATTAACAAGCCATTTTGAACTTCATATAATCTCTCTGTAAGGACATCAAAGTGTTCTGGAAGAGGTAATTAGGGATCCTATGCTCTAACTGGATCTAATGGTGTTCATTTACCCTACTTATCCCAGGCCACATTCTAGCTTTTTTGTAAAGTTGCTTGCACAGATGAGGTGCATTTTGTCCTTTACCAGCTCTCCAAGCCTCAGTCCTGGAACTGCTTCTCCTGCTTTTGGTACTGCACTGGGGGGCATACCAGTATTGGGCTGGTCCCCAAAGGAAGCATTGAAATGAGATTCATGGCCTGAGCAGCCCCTGGCATGACATTCCTGTGTATCTCCTCTCTCATGTATGGGTTATGGAAATATTCAAAATGCCTTCATCTCACAAATATCCTTTTGTTAAGACCTATGTGCTTCTAAGATTTTCTGTGGGAAGCTAAGATGTTTTCTTGCTTTGTCATCCTCATTAAAATGTCTGTCTATCTGCTACATCATAGTATTTATGCAGAATACTTTCTAACTGTATTCTGGGCTGCATCATAAGAAGTGTGACCAGCAGGTTGAGGAAAGTGGTTCTGCCCCTCTACTCCACTCTCATGAGAACCTGCCTGAAGTACTGTGTTCAGGCCTGGGGACCTCAACATAAGAAAAAATGGACCTCTGGGGGAGGGCCATGAAGATGATGAGAAAGACAGGCCCTTTCTCCTAAGAGGAAAGGCTGAGAGTTGGGCTTCTTCAGCCTGGAGAAGAGAAGGCTCCAGGGAGACTTTATAGCAGCCTTCTTGTACTTAGAAGGGACCTACATAAAGACTGGAGAGGGGCTTTTTAAAATGGCATGCAGTGCCCTTTCAAATTAAAGACAGATAGGACAAGGAGGAAGGCCTTTAAACTGAAAGAGAGTAGGTTTAGTGCGGGGATCCGCTGTTGAGCGGCTGACAGCCCAAGTGCTGCTGGCACTTGTCAGCCCTGACACCTCTGCAACACAGGGGTCTTGAAGTCCACCTGGCAGGACCACAGCTATAGGGTGAGTGAAGAATAAGAGACGGGACTCTGAGAGTTCCAACAGCAGAGGGTTTTATTCCCCTGAGTCGGTTCTCCGGAGAGACCCCGAAACTCAGGTTGCACCGGCTTTTAAACGGGGTTGATACAATAGGGGGTGGGTAAAACAAGGACCAATAATATGCGAACAGGGAGTGGCTCCATAAACGTCAATCAACTTAACAACTAATCATATAATAAGGGGAGAGGAGCTCCTGACCCCATCCAATCACTCCCAGCCAAGTGTCGAGGGTTCTGGAAAGAGGGGAGAGGCTTGGAAGTGATGGACAGAGCCAGGAGTTATATAACTTATGATTGACAACTAACGACTTTGGGGTAAACAACTTAGGAACATACCAACTGAGGTAAAGAGAGGGGAGAACTGGGGAAAACCATTAAACAGTAGGAATAGTTATAACTTTTCAACCATGAAACACAACAACCAGGAGAACCTTCAGAAACCACCTTGCACACCTCCACAGTTTAGATTAGATATTAGGAAGAAATGCTAATTTCTTAAATGCTAATAAAAGAGGCTAATGCCTCTTTGCTATGAGGGTGGTGAGGTACTTAAATAGGTTGGCCAGAGAAGCTGTGGATATCCCATCTCTGGAAGTGTTCAAGACCAGGTTGATGGGGGGCTCTGAGCACCCTGGTCTAGTGGAAGGTGTCCCTGCCCATGTCACAGGTGTTGGAACTAGATGATCTGTAAGGTCCCTTCTAATCCAAACCACTCTATGATAAGACTCTAAATAAAAATCTTCCTCTGGATTTGGTGAAAATATTTGTTTACCATGACAGTAAACCAACAAAATTTTATAAGATCTTATTGAATATTTTCCCTTACTGACTGAAGCTCACATCTCGTGAACTATTTTAAGGACTGTTATCAGCCTTGTGGCTGTAAAAAGGCAGCACTTTTATCAGTCATTATTTTACTGCCTTTTAGTTGCTACTGTTTAGAGGAAAGTTCAGTTCTCTGTGCAAAGCTAGCAGAATTATGTCCCTTTATGATTAGAAACTTGTATTTGTGTCCCTTGTGAGTATAAGTCTCTGAGATTTGCAAGAAGTGGCAGGCTGCACTGCACAACATTTCATTACTGCCCAGTGGGGAAAAATCCTCAGCGGGGAAGCACAGCCTAGATGACCCTTGCTGCCTGGACTCTGCATTTCAGGGCAGGAGCTTGAGCAATAGGAGATTCCCTGCACACTGTTCAAATGGGAGAACTGAGGTTTTGTGCCCATGCACAGCTCACAAATTGCATCAGCTGTCTGGAAGGATTAATGTTCTAGTCCTTATAGTCTCCCCAACAAATGATATATGGTCCAATAAACTATAGTGGTTTGTTACATAATACATACTTTCAAATTTTAAGTACATAGGTTTTGGCAAGGAGGATTGATAAATTGCCTGATTACTAGATATATCAGAGAAGTGAAAGCAAAATAATACAATTTCCATCACCTCTTCTGTCCATCATAAGCCTTTCCGAAGTTCAGGTGCATGATCGAACATTTGGAAAGAGGCAGCTACATTTTCTTGTAATGGTAGCTCTTTGGAAAGTGCCAGTCCTTGACACTGCAGTAGACTGGAGGCAGCAAAGAAATCAAGGCCAACCTCTGAAAAAGATACATGAACAAGATTCCTAATGTAAAGCCTCCTGCATTTATCAAACCATAACAATACTGTGTAGTTTACCTGTGCTGGTTGCCTAAATTGTTAGAGATCAATTATTACAGACAACAAATTGGAGACAGATCAGAGAGTATAGTAACTAAATCTGAGAATTTCAGTCTTGGTTTACTTTGCTTGTCTTGGGACAATACTATTTTAAAAATGGCTGTATATTAACACGTGGAGGCACACATGCTTTTCTCTGTTCAAAGTTTTTAGATAATAAGCTATCAAGATCCTTAGTCAAAGAACATTGCTTTGTGATCCTAGATCAGGAAACCCTCAGAGTTTACAGCAGATGAGCTTCTCATTCTCTGAGGAATTATTATGGGCTGGTGAATGCAACTCCAGCATTAAACTAGGCATGGAGGTAGGCCTGAACTCCTCCCTAATGTGCTATCCCATGATTTGTATCTTTCCTGAGAGGCACAGGGACAATCTGAAAAAAATATTTAATTGTGGCTTATTTCTGCCTTCTTCTGGATCTGAACTCAAGGAGAGCAGAGCCGCGGGGTCGCCAATAAACTGTGCCACTGGTCTCAATTGTGGGAACCCCACAATTATTAACATATAAAAAGGACAATTCTTTTGAACTGTGTGTCTGTTGGTAACATTTGATTAGAACACCAGGTCACTGTGCTAAAATAATTTCAATTTCAACAATATGATATCATTTCATGTTTTATAATGCTTATAGTGTCTATAAGGCAATTTTTTTCGATGGAAAGCTGTTTGACAGACAACATAGTCTATGTTTCATGGTTCTTCTATTTGTAACAGCTTAAAAGTCATCCTAATACATAAAATAGTAATTGTAGATATTAGTGTAGATATCTGAGTTCTAGATAATAAAAACCCATGTTCAAGTTCAATATGTTGCTCTTAATTGAGGAAGTGCTCTTGATGGAGAGACCTCTGGATTCATGACTCCTGACAAGGGAAAACTTTCTGCACAATATGTTTTCTACATGCTTTGAAGGCCTAATTCTGTAAACAGGCAACTTTACATTGCTCCTATAGGCAGACCAACACATGCATAGAGGTTTGTAGATCTGATCTGAAATAACACAGCTGGCGCTGCTCCACTGCCTTGCGAGGAGCTGCTTTGTCTTACATGTGGTGAGACGCTGGCTCTGAGCATCCAGCATGGTTCATGCGATTACTCTAAGATGAAAACGTAGATTTTACTGGCTTACAAGAGTAGGAAGGAAGTATCTCCTAGAGGGAGTGTCTGATCAGTTACATTTCATAGATGTTGTGTACAGTTCTTGCAAAGATAAATGCTTTGCTAGTAACAAACCTGTCTCACCCCATCTAATTACCTGGAATAAAAGCTGTTGAAAACAAATTTGCTCATTCCTGTATGTCAGAGTATCAACACAAACCTTAACCTTTCCTGGGAATACAGCAGTCTTGTCATCACTTGTTTTTGTTGCTTCTCTTACTGATCGTGTCCCAATATCAGTAAAAAAATATCTTCCCAACCATAAACTGATTTATTGGTAAATGAGTCAGATTTTGCATGGCCTCTTTCCCTGCCCTTATGCCCTTAATTCAAGCAATATACCACTCTGCAAATAGATCCTCTGACTTCATACCACCATTATGATGTGTCAGGTCAGCGTTGGAAGCTAATTCATATGCTGCTATGCAAAAGGCAGCATGTGAATTATCTGTGAATTTATTTTATCTAAGTTGTTTAACACAAATCAGCTGGTTTTGTTTTAGGTGATAGGAAAAGAATGGATATTCACTTCTTTGGGGGATGTAAATTCTGGACTTTTGCCTTTCTGCTGTTGCCTTGGGGATGAGTAGTGGCATGGGTAATGGATCTGTTTCAGTGCTGTGAGAGTAGCCACCTAATACAGGCTATGGAGCATGTCCTACAAGCTGCTAGCTGTACCCTGGCTACTGCTTTATGTGTTTCTCAGGGGTTCTACTTCTTTCACTGCTGCTAAGGAAACACAAAGGCTCTGAATTATCAATTCTCTGGCCACCTGTCTTGGTGCTGGGCTCTCAGAGCAGCCCTTCTGCCCAGTCCAGGGCTCCAGTTGTGCAAGATATCCTCTGGGGAGCTTCCCAGCTCAACTTGAAGGGAACAGCTTGAGACTGAGCTTGTCTCCTTTTCACCCCATTCATTCTTTCCAGACAGGCTGAAAGGAGGGCAAAGTCCACAGAGGATGGTGCTGAGTAGACAGTTTTGAAGGTAAAGAATTCTTATGTGCCTGCATATTGACAAGTATCAGGTAAAGTAATTGTCTGTGACTTGACAATGAACCCTACATAATGCAGGGAAGGAAGACTTCTGGCATGGGGAATGTTGTGCACTCACCTGACATCATCTTGAAAAGGAGCAGGATAACAGCTGGATATCATTCCTTTAAGGGAGAAGAAAAAGGAAAATGGTCAACCCTGCAAGAAGCCATCAGGATAGAAGCCTAATAAGAACTATCTGAACACAATGATTAGGGACAGCAAAATGTTAAATTTCTCCTTTTATTACAGCTGACGGAATTACTTCCTACAGGAAGAGTAGGGCTGATGCATGGATACATGTTGGATCTAATCTCTAATAATGGGATGGGGTGACTGAGAGGCGTTCCATGCGCTTTTTATTTTATTATTAGTCTCAGTGAAGGTAAAGACATAAAAGATGGTAAAACTCACACCATAACAACAGAAGCCAAAGTTCTCTTTGTTACATGGCCTTTTAAAAGTTTTTAGCTAATAGGCTAATGCTAAAAGCTTACAAACATCTACTTAAGCCAATCAATAAACGCTACACATACACCTTATGGCATACAGTAGTTGCTTGTTTTATATTTTTTGCAGCTCAGAAACTTTCTATGCTCCAAATATTTTAAGATCTAAAATTCAACTCTGTTTCAAACCTCTGTCTATGTAAGCTTGTTGCAATGCTGTGAAAATCCTTTGCTTTTTCAGTTCCCAGAGGTACAGTCGATGAGCTCTGCCTCTTTGAAAGACTGGGCTAATACATTCATACTCTGAGAGATTCTGACTTGCTCATGCTCTCTTTCCCTCTCACATGCATCCAAGACTGACTATCAGAAATTCCTATTCACTGTCTCTCTGACTTCATCTTTTTTCTTGTACAATTGCTATTTTTACTACTAGTGAGCTGCAACTATTAGAGCACAGGCTGTTGGGTGTATAGGCAGTAGAGGTGAACAGGCATAAACCAGAACATTTACGTTCCAGTAAGTACCACATCCTTAATCCACTCATGTCCATGCAACACATATTGCATGTGCAACTTCTACAGCACTGTAAAAATATTTGGCTCTCCTCATATTATGCTGCACAGGCAGCTTTCCTTCTGGCATGATCTCATGTTTTGTGCCTTGGAAAAAGAGGCAGGACAGCTGACTGGGAGCCCAGAGAGGAGAACTCTACAAATTTGACTAAACTAGCTCTAAAGGATGAACAGTGGTGGTTAATTTTTGGTTACTTGCATAGTGCACACACTAAAAGCTAAGGTAATATACAAAGCACGGGGGAGAATTTCCCATATAATTAATTTAATTCCATTGCTGATTTAATGGTTGAATTGTCAGAGGGAAATCTAAGACAACCTAGGTAAATATAATTGATTGCCCTTGTTAACTTCCGCAATTTTATTTTTTAATATTGTCATTTCAGGTATAGATTTCAGCTACCAGAAGGAGTATAGGAATTAAGCAACCATTTGGCTGAGTTTTACATCAGATGTATAGCAAGCAGAAAATTTAAGAACCACATTTGTAACTTGAGAGACTAAGGAAACACTTGTTTTATTTAAAAAACCCTTTGGGATGTAAATTCCTATATTCAGTTATATTTATCATCCTTATTATTGTGTGATATTGTAAATTCCTATATTCAGTTATATTTATAATCCTTATTATTGTGTGATATATGAATGGCATGGTGAAGTCATATAAAGAGTGTTTCCTGGATTTTTACACTCAGCTATATAATGTATATATACACATTTGGCATGCCCAAAATATTAATTATATTATGTAAAGTAAACACTATATATTGGAAGAGAGAATTTAACTTGAGTAAAGCATAATAGACATTAAGTTAATTTCTGTAATTTATAAAATGCTTCATTCATGAAACTCTGTTGCTAGTACCCAAAAGAGAAGTGTAAATGTTATGGCAAGCTGGTTGCAAAAGCAATTAACAGTCTATATTCCTTCCAAAAGAAGAAAAAGTACAGGACCCAGTAACGTAACTTGAAACACATCTTACAGGCTGAAAATTTTAACCTCTATTCAGTGAAAAGAAGATAGCCAGTGTTTATCATCAGTCTATGTTAATTTTCTGTCTGCACAACTATCCTTCCTTTCAATGGCTCTCAACTTATGTTCCAACCAGGCAGCTTCCTTCAAATTGAAGGAAGTAAAGGACATGGATGGTATGTTTTTCAAGGGGAAATGGATATCTTGAAGAGTCAAGAATGATTTTGAAGTGGCAGGAGTCTACAGAACATGTATAAAACAAAATTCATGTGAGAAGGTTTAGAGAAGTTACTAAACAACTGCTGAGATGAACACAGTAGTGAAATTGTGGGAGTGGAAGCTGTTATTTTTGCCAGAAAAAGGCTAATGTTACATCTGTCTGTAGTCAAGGCAAGAAGGCAGACCTCGGAAGAGGAACTGTAGACAAGTAAGGCTCACCTCAGCCCTGGAAAGATCAGGGAGCATGAATCTTGGGGATCATTTCCAATTACATAAAAGACAGAAAGATAAACCAAGGGTAAATCCTTGATGAATCTGATTGTAGTCTGTAAGGAAATGACTGTGTATACTAAAGGGAGGAGCAGGCTAGATGGAGTATTTATTGACTTTAGTCAATAAGATTTTGACATGTCAGAAGCAAATGAGAAAACTGAATTTGTCTGAACTAGTAGATGATACAGCATGTGGCTATGGCCACAAACTGGAGATTCAGACTGGACATTACAAAAACATTTCCACTGTGAGGGCAGTGCAGCACTGCAAGAAGTTGTCTGGAAAGGCAGGGGAGTCTCAGTCCTTGGATGCTTACAGGACTTGACCAAAATCACAGCTGACCTGTCAATCAGCACTGGTGGCAGTCGTGCTTCCAGAAAGAGGCTGGAGTCAATGACTTTCACAGGCCTCTTTTAACCAATGTTTCTGTGACTCTGTACTTGCCAGTGATCTTTGAGTAGTGCTTCAGCAAAGCCAGCAGTGCTGCTTTGAGCATGACACCTTTATTGCTTCATGTAGCTTAGTGCAGACACGTCAGAACTCTTCTTCAGACTTGGGCCTTTGCTATTGCAATCGTGACATTTCTGGCTCAACTTCAACAGCCCTTGGTGTGGATGTAAGGACTGCTGAAGTTCCCTGTATTGGACTGCAATGGAATCCACGTGCCAGGTAAGCCAAGAAAGGAACTCAAGGCTCCCTCTTCCCTCTAACCATTTTTTATCTGCAGCATCAAAGGGAGAGTGGGCTTCCTCAAGATGTCTGCATTGTCGAGTCCCTGCTCTCTCCCGCTGTGCAGGTTTGCAGGACAGGGCAAGGCTGGGTGGGCCACTGATCCCTGCCCAGCTTCTTCGTCCCTGTGCCTTCCCCAGCACACAGCACACACAGCCCCCGCAACCACGAGAGGGCCACGACACTGAGTGACACTGAGTGCCCAGATGTGCTTCCTTGGTTGTTTGGGGAACATCATTCCCTTGCCGGGGGAAAGCTGTGAAGCAACAATGCAGCAAACAGGAAATGATTCGCCAGTTTTCTGCACACATCTCAGGCAATATTTGTGCTGCAACAAATACACCATTTAATTTTGCCCTACAAAGTGCTTATAAAATTAGCAACAAAGAAACACCATTTTTTGTTTTTAACTTTGAAGAGCTACAAATGCCTATTTTAGACTGCCCAGATACTGCCTGCATTAAGTTGTTTACTGCAACACAGTGTCTTATTCTTCACTGACTAACTTTGCTTACAGAGACTGCCAAGCACAAATTAGGTCAACCTAAGCAGCAGTATGAAATGCAATTAGCCAAAAACTTCTCTTAATTAGTGCTGTTATTCAGGGTGGGGAGAGCTTAGCTCACAGTGAATTGGCGTAGGGCACTTTGATAGAGACTCCTTCTAAAGAAAGGTGGATCTAACACTGGATTTCTGCCCAATATATTTTGAAATTTTGATTGCAATCTTTTATAACCAGAGTGAAGATTGTAATTTGTGCCTGTAGGGTGCTCTGCATAGCACTACTAGGCTGCAAGAAAACAACAAATAATCATTCTTATGGCCAACACCCTCTTGCAACTAGAATCAGCAATTCTGAGTCTTCAGGCACTCTGTGTCAGAGCCACAGAAGTGTTGTTAAGGGACTGTTTCCCTCCTCCCTGAAGCTCCAAAAATGTATTGCTGCCTCTCCACAGCAGCTCCCGTTAGACTGCCTGCCAGGGCCCGGCATCCTTCACACTGTGGCTGTATCCCCGGGCTCAGTTCAGGAGCCCACCTTGCAGGGGATGCAAAAGACAGATGAGTATGGCTTCCAGAGACCAAGCCCCCACAGGGCTGTGTTTGATATTATGGGCATCTTAACTCTCAGACAGGCCTGGGACTAAAGGGGTGATTAAGTTAGTTTGATACTTCTGAAAATAGTCAATTCAGGAGAAAGTTGTGCTAGCCCCCACCCAAACAGGATCTGAATGCAGAGATTTCTACTTTTTGTCACTGAGCAAATTTCACATTCTCTCACCTCTCCTCTGCAGTCAGTATAAGACACTGACCAATTTTGCTTAAATAGAAGGAAAAACACTAGCCAAGGCTTTAATTTCTGCTACTTGCTCAGTTTTCACCCTTACAATCCACCTCCCATTTGGAGTGAATAAAATGATTTGCATTTTTCCATGTACAAATTCTGGTGTGTACTGACGCAGGACAAGTTACTGATTAATAGTTCTGAATAATATATAATACACTGATGAGAATCTCCTGGAGTAAAAGGCTAAATATAATAATAGTAAGCATGGACTGTAATAAAGATCATGCAAGTGCCAATATGAAAAATATGCTTGGGAACACCAAACAAAGCTCCAAAAATCAATAATTTTTGCACTGGCTTGAATCAACTAATTTATGAAAGCAGTTTACCTACATTCAGGCAGGCAGTATTGCTCTAATAAAGCTGGGAGAGGCATGATAATAGGATAATGTATGCAATAATGTATTCCCACTGGGTGAATTCCTTGTAGTGCACAGCAGAACCCCACATCTGTACATAAGGTCCTTCCCTGAGCTTTAAAATATCTTTCTAAGTGTGGCATAAATTTTACGCTGATCAACCACACAGAGGTTTTTGGGTACCATTATCATCATGAGAGTTGCATTTTAGCTGGAAAATTCACATTGCTTTAAGGATAAAGCATCCATCTTCTACTGAAATCTCAACACCTGGACAGTTCAGCAAGCCTCAGGGTTTGCTGCAGTCCTTATCATGACCTGACTTACTAAGAAAAAGTGTTATCATATATCCTAGAAGTTGGACTGCATTCATGATCATATTCTTTCAAAAACTTAAAAGGTGCCTATTTTAATACATAGTGTGGAAGAGCAAAGGAAATCTGGTTATAAAATGGCAACATCAGTGAAGGATCAAAAATTTAATCAAGTTAATTACCAAGATAATAACTTATTTAGACTTAGTTCAGTTTTGTATAAGACCTACACCTACAGCCATGGACACTAGAAGCTTGTCACAAAATGTAACATTGTGTGCACATTTTAAAACTATCATCATTTGAATTTATCAGTGACTACTGTGCATCCAGTTACCAAGAATGAATGTGGGCAACTTAGAATTAAATAGAATTAAATATATAAATTCATATTTAATAAGCAGATTTAAAAGGCCTGATGTCCAGATGAAGAAATCTAGAAGATGGATTCAGAATCTCTCCCAGAACCCTCTTCAGGCAGGAAACAATTGCTTCCTGGATTTTCAGCATTCATTCATAAGTGAAAAAGGAGGATCAGTAAAGGAATGGGATCTTACTGTGTGGTCTGCCTGAAGCGTCTTTATGCCCTGGTAATGAGATCAATTTTGTTAATGGAAATTTTCAGTGACTTGAACAGTGATTAAAACGCAGACATCAGGAAGAAGTAGTGAAATGTATTCTGAGAACCTAAAAAGTATTGTTAAAGGACCTGTTAAGAGATGCTCACCAAAAAAGAGAGTGTTAATAACTAATTTTTAGTAACCTCACAATAACTTGCTTTTTAATAGTCTGGGAACCTGTAAAAAGAAGTTGATTAATTCAGCAAGACCTAGTGGACATTGTATATTTAGTTTAATGAAAAATATTTTACAGAAAATGTAGGAAGACAAAGATAGTGCAAAAGGCAATCCTGCCTCCAATAAATTGCAGCTGTGTTAATTACCAAAGAGTGGGAACAGCCTTGCCCTCACAGCTGGGTGTGATAAAAAAGTGAGTTAGTTAGTAGAGAGTCAGTTGGAGTTTGCTGGCTGTGCTGTGAGGAGGAAGGGATAGGAGGGCAGGCAAGGGATAGATAAGGTGCGCTGCTGGATGAGGGACAGACAGTGTCAGGTGGCTGTGCCAGGGACAGGAAGGAGTGAGCTGCAACTGCAGAAGATACAGAGAAGAAGGAGACAAAGAGCTGGAGCTGCCCATAGGTTTGCTACATAGAAAAGGTATGAAAGACTTCTAGATAACACAATGCTGATACTTGAGGCCCTCTGAAGTTTTTATTGAAGCACTCTGTGTGCAAGTGGCCATCTTGACTATGACAAGAAAATACTACATAGGTATGCAAAAATAGGCTGTTCTGTGAATACTAACAGTAAAAATGAATCCTTATTTCTGATTTTAACATTTTTTCATTTTATTGTTAAGGCACGAATGCACCAAAATAGATGTTAGTTGATACTTCTGCAGTTTTATTCCTGACTTTATTAGGTTATACAGGCATGTTACTTAGGAACATGGCTTAATGGTGAGTATGGCAGTGCTGGGTTAATGGTTGGATTTGATGATCTTTAGGGTGTTTTCCAACCTAAATGATTCTATAATTCTGCCTTTGTCTTTACAAAAATGCCTCCTAAAACAGACCTGTCATCTAACTCTGACTGTGAGTGAATGTTTCACAGAGAAACAAACCGATTTCTACTTTGATCATTGGCTGTGAAGCAGTTTTGTGCTCAGAGTATATGCATTTTCCCTTTTATGTAAATCTACCTATCATTTGCATCATTTCTGATAATGCTGTTCAAGCAAAGCATATGCTTAGAAACACAGAGCCTCCTTGCTTAAGGTGACAGCCTTTTTATATTAGTTTAAAAATCAGTCCTTCCTCAAACTGAGGATTAGCCAGCTACACAATAATGATCAGTTTTGTAATATGTAAAACTTGTCAAATCTAATAACTAAAGTTTGCCTAAACAAAAGAATGTGTTCAAAAAGATTAGTGGATTATTGAAGGCTCACACAGTCTGATGCCACTTTTCATGCTTCTTGGACAGCTTTTAGCATGTTTCAGCTGCTGCCAGTCAACATGTGCTGTTTAAGCATGAAAAATAATGCAGGAGTTTATAGGAGAGCTTTGATCAAGATGGCTATTTGGTGAGCTGAAGTCATAAAAGGCTTTCCTCTTTCATCAGAAGGATTTTCTACAAAGCCTGGGAGAGATCCTGTGCTTCAGTTAAACCTGGTTAATACATATCATCCCCATACAGCTACTGACTGCAGCAGGCTTAACCAGCAGATGCTGATGTACTGTTTCTTGTCAGGCACTGTACACGCTGCTCTCCATTCAGAGCTGCCTTAGAAGCTGCTGCCAGAGGGACAAGGTGCTCCCCGGGGCTGGCAGCTCACGGCAGCACAGATAGTACTGCTCAGGGTGCATGCCCTCAGCCAGAAAAAGAGAAGGGTCGGTGTTAGGCTAGCCAACACATGGACCAAACAATATCTCATGACTACAAAATCCATCAGCTGTTGTGGAAGTACACAAGACAAAGAGTAAGACAGACTTAATCAGCATAGCTGGTTTGATAACCAGGATGCCATGGCAGGAACAAACAGAACTCTGAGATTACAGTACTGAAGACCAGTAGAATTATAATACTGCTGCCTTATGATGTGTGGAGAGTTTTATTAGCACTGCATCTTCAATAGCCTGCTTTGATATACTTGAAGAAGTGCTTCTAAGTGATGGCAAGTGTCTACTTAGTGTGACATCATCACAGATATTGATAGTTTTGACAAGATGCTGTAAGGGTTTGAGTTAAAATGGTACACTCTGCCCTGCATGATTCACTTGCCTAACCAGTTTTAGGAATTCCGTGTGGGGATGTTGTGGCTATTCAAAAAACAATTGTCCTTAAACTTGAATTATTCTTTGAAACAGGTTTCTGAGGACTAGTGGTACACACTTTGCAGGAGTAAATTTTTCACAGGGCAGATACCTAGCTTGTAAACGTTTCAGTGCATAAGGAAAACCCCTGCCATCTCATATGATCACTAATGGACAAAGCATTGAGACAGATTTGGATGTGTTTTCCTAGTCACATTTTGGTGTCTTTCCCTAGTCTATGTACTACTGTAGGTAGCTGACATGCAGGTAAGTTGTTATTAACTTGTCTTGGAACTTCAGGGTCTCACTGTGTTGCACAGGACCTACAGAATGCTTGCAGAAATCCTTTGCAGTTAATCTAAATCTAAAACCACTATTGTTGTAATTTCAGTTTCAGCTACTGTCCTGCAATCACTGTTGTATCAGGAGATAGTGGGACTATTCTACTTTATTTCTGCACATGAGCAATTTGTCAAACATGAAATTTAAATATTGCTTAAAGTTTATTTTAAGTATTGCTTTTGACATTGTTATTTATTAAGTTTGGAAAAGAAATACAGCCACTACTGCCAATACAAGAATGGACAAGTTGTAAGATAGTCTACTCTGATGCTATCAAGTTCCTGCAAATCATTGAGTGATTGCCAGCTTTCATGCCTTCTGTATGCTGCTTTTAGAATTCTGAAAACCTGTTTTGCTCAGGTTGCCACAATATTTTTGAATCTTGATTTTAATGTCAATTTTAAAATTGTGTCCATGTGTGTCTCATTGGTGACTAAGGCTGTGGGCATATTTCTTTCTTGTGGCTGTTGCTGTGGGACACTGGAGTCTGCAATGGGTACTGTTGCACAATGTTCCAGTTGTGCACTGAATGAAAGAATACATTTCAGATACACCTATGCAGTCTACACCATCCAAAACAATTAGGCATTCACAGTTGTTCTGCTTTTCATCTCCCTGCTCCAAAGTTCAGTAAGAGGAAACAGTGCCATTAATTTCTAACACCAAACACTCCAATTATATTGGCCAGCTAATTACTGATTAGATAGTAAGTAATCCCTATTAGACTCATGAAGTTGATCACCTCTTATCACATCCTAGGTAAATGCTGCTCAGTGTAAGTGTGTGCTCTGTTATCACTATTTTTATTTCTCTTCTTTGTATACCAGTTACTTTGAGCACTGAGAAGAACAAGACATCATTAACTATGACAAAATGTTGGCCTTTCCTGTTTTGAAATGTCTGAGGAAAAATGCATGAGGATGGGCACTTTGATCCTGGGAACACGAAGACTCCTCTCTTCCAGTGAGCATCTTCAAGCAGTGTTGAAGGGGCCACCACTTCCCCTGGACTGTAGCTGTGGCTTCATGGACTCTGGTGAAGGAGCAGCCCAAGGTTTTGGTGAGCCATGTGTGCACCAGGAAGCAAACCCCTGTCGGGGTCCCAGAGGAGCTTCAGCTGGAAGGACACATAAAGCAAAAGACAGCCAGTCACCTCCTCCTGGCATGGCATCTCATGAGCTCACTGCTCAGTTCCTGTGGATTTTCCATGGATGCAGCTTTCTGTTGCAGCGGACATTGGCCAAGCTGGCTGCTCAGGGAGGTGGCTGCTTCAGCACAATCCCTGCAGGTGCATTGAGGTGTGTTTATGCCCAGGCAGCCAGGATCAGAGGAGTGGTGGGAGCAGGGGCAAATGTTTTCATTCCCAGATGAAAACTGGTCAGTAACTCCAAATGGAAAACACTCAGTCCCTATCTAAAAGCTATGAACTTTGCACCTTTTTTGTACACCCTTTTTTGTGTGTGTGAAATACCTACAATTTTTTTCTATTAAAAGTTTGATTTGTTGAAATACAATTTTCCATCAGAAGTAATAAATGATGGATATGTCCTTAACAGTAGTCTTTAGAACTGCATAAAACATTCCTTGTGGTATTGGTAGGCTAATGCAATATACTATAATGGTCATATTCAGAAAAGGATATTCTATACTGCATAGTCTTGGTCTTGGAAATTAGCTCAAGCTAAGTCACTACACTAATCATTCCTTACCCTGTGTGCTCCCTGACTTCTGCAGGTTACTGATGGTCAATAAATAATCATACTTCCTTAAGTAGAAAAGTATCTGCTGTGAAAGTAATGTTCTTTGATTTCTGTTGATAATGTAGGAATAAGTCCTTTAGTAGGCAAAACTGTCTGAAGTAAAAATTTTCACTTCCTGGACATGAACTACATAATGAAGCAATTAATTGTAGATTGCCATTGAAGGGAGGCAAACCTAGTTTGCTCAGAAGCCATCTACAAAGCATAAGGTGTGATTAAAACAATATATTGTGAAATAAGGTGAGACTAAAACAGTCTCTTCTGAAAAGTCTTTAATTCTTTCTGTTTTCAACTACAAACAATACTAATTACAGGTGGAGCAGAGAAGTAAATAATAGCAGTTACCCTAATTATCTGGAGTCTATTTTCTGTTGTACAGATGCTTCAGGTGTACTTACTATCTGTTTGATTTCATTAATGATACTTCATAAATTATATGCAAATAAAGAATGCAGATGGGAATGATTTCAGACTAAGTATGAGAATTTTATTGCTGACTATCAAAGACCTTCTAAAATGCTAATTTTTTAGACGTAGTCCTTTGATCACTACAGATAGTGAATGTTAATCAAATAAAACTGACATTGTTCTTGTGATTCTAAATGGGAAGTGAACAGTAGTCTGCCAAATTTTAATTGTTCATTTGGGCTATACTGCTATCACTTTGCAAATCTCAAAGCCTGGTATTAGAGAATATCCTTCTTAAGAAGAATAATGTATTTCTGGAGACATGCCTGAATATCACTGTCTTGAGAACACAAGTATTCCTCACTTCTGAGAGCTGAATTAATACTTCCTCTGAGTGCTGCAGTAAGTTGCAGTGCTGGGTGTATTGTGGGCTTGCATAAGGCAAGACTGGACAGAATATTTCTAGGTTAGCTGGAATGTGAGGTGATATGAACTGCCTCCTCTGACAGGCTGAATGCAAAGCTGTGGCATGGTTCCCCCAGCTTTCACAGAGCTCTTTAGATTGCAGAAGTGAGGCCACCACAAGATGCCTACTCACATCCCACTAAACCATGGGCACTATGGGCCTTGCAAAGGTCTCCTTTTGACACTCAAATCATGTACCCAGCCAGGTTATGGTTAACCTGAAAAAAGAAGTAAAACCATTAGGAGGGAAAGGAAACAACCTTGTTTTCTTCTGCCTAACAATCACAGGGATGGGGGAGCCATAACTGAGCGCCAAAGTATTAAGAAGTCTCTTTGATTAAGTATTAAGGGAAAACAATACACCCTGGAGGAAAAAACATTGCAAGAAAGAACAGCACTTTTTCTTCCCCTTTTCTTAGATTCAGGTCATGCATGTTTGCGTTGCTCAGGTGTTTATTTTACTGTAACTTAAACTACACTAAAACTGAAACAATTATGAGATGCTGTTTGTAGAATACCTTCTAACATAGACTTTCAGGTATGACTCAAAATACTGAGGGGGGAAAATAGTCATTCATTCATAAATATTAGGATTGTTAGCATCCTTCTGTATCAAGCTCTGATAAAACACTTGTATGAGCATTTTATGTGGATTTCTCCTGTCCTTTTCAAACCTCAGTTTAGATAGTTTAAGAAGGAATAAAAAAACTTTGTAAATACATAAACTTGTGCAGTCCTGACTCTACATCCACACACCAGCACTTCCCCGTGTAACAAAGGGAAACTTCTCAGAAGTGGCCCAGAGTGGGGCTGATTGTGGAGGAAGTACCAATCTTCAGGGGTCAGCGAGAAGTTCCTCCAAGCAGGGGCCGAGAGCCGCTTGAGTGGCTCTGGAGAAGAGGTTCTCTCTGTGAGCAGCTCGGGGTGAGGGTGAAGGGCAGAGACGTGGTGCTACACCCCTTAAGGTGCTGAGAGTGTCTTCCCCGCCCTCCTGGCACCCAAGCACGGATCTGCCTCACAAGTCAGGAATCTCTGTCCTCAGGTAAGTTCCTGCCTCAGGCAGGGGCAGGGAGCAGTGGAATGGGAGCAGTGCCCTGCAAAGGCACCCATAGCTCAGCCCGGGGCTGCCGGAGAGCCAGGCAGCTGCCAGTGCTGAGAGGAGGGGCCACGAAATGGGAGAGGCAGGAAAATTCCAAAGGTTCAAAGTTATGTTGAGAAGATGTGGGGACGCCTGTGGAAAAGACTTGGGCATAGCTCTCCCAGAAATTATTATTACTATTTATTAGCTGAAGAGCAAAGGCTCTTCTGTGCCTCTTTTCTTATTTCAGTGTTGAAGAGCCACAAAAAGAAAAATAATCTTTAACAAAGAATACTTCAGTTTTTCCTGGGAACTCTATCATAATAATGGTGTGGCTGGGTGTCCCCTGAGCAAGTCCAAAGAGGGAGGCACAAGTCTTTCCTCACCAACCCTAGTGATACAGTCAGAATAGCCTTTGCATATAGTACCTGCCATGAAATGTGCTAAGAAGAAACACTCCACTTTCCTGGACCCCCTGTGTTTGCAAGACTTCAGATCTTGCCAGATAAGCACAAGAGAAACTGGTATTTCATAGAGTCACCAAATGGTTTGGGTTGCAAGTGGCCTTAAAAATCATCTAGCAACCCTCCTGCTATGGGCAGGGAACCTTCCACTAGGCTGGGTTACTCAGAGCCCCATCCAGTCTAGTGTTGAACATCTCCACGGATGGGGAGTCCACAAAATTTCTGGGCAATATTTTACTTGAAAATGGAAGTGTAAAGCCTTTGCAGAGCTTTTAATTACAAAACAAAAGTTGCAGGCTTTTTGTCAGAAGTGGGCTCTAAACCATTTTGACAATGTGAGTGCACAAAGCTCACCTCCTCAGAATCCCCCTGAGGTTCTGCTTCTCTGCACACACCATAGCAGGATTTCTCTGTCAGAGATTTTGTAATCTTCAGCCTGGAGAGGAAATTTTCATTTCTTTAAATACACTGGCAAATTTTACAGTCAGAATAGGGAGGATGCTTAAAGTAAGGTTGGGAAAATCCTTCGTTTGTGTGCAAAATATTATTCTGTCACATACACATTATGCAGATACACATCTCCAACTGTGGGGTGGTTCATTATTGCATTGAGCCAGGACAGTGTGTGGACCATGGTCCATTACTATTCTAACACCATATGAAGCATTAATTTGTTAACTGGCAGCAGTGGAAGTGAATGAAGTTTCCTGAAAGGCTGACTGCTTGGCATTCATACTGTCCTTGAAAAGTCCTTCACCAGCAGACAAAGGTGGCAGGGCAGATAGAGCAGAGGAAGATACCTTCACTACTTTTGGATGTGTGCCATGAAAAGCACCCATGTACCAGCAGGGAAGTACCAGTGCTGGCCCTGGGGCACACTAGAAAGAAAGTGCTCTAGGGAGAGTAGAATCCAGGTATGGATCACTGCAAATATGTGCAATAGTAAGATCTGGTAAGAATACAACTGAATGTGGGATTATGTGTTTTCCCCTTAAATAGCTACATGAATAAAGATGTAGTCTGCATTAGAATGGGAAAACATGTGATAGATAATCAGATTATAGTTTTCAAATAAATCTTATTCTGGCTTCATGCACCGTACCTTTTACTTTCTGCAGTATATTTTATTTAGGTAATGTTTAAGACCTCCTGCAATAGACTGGGCATCTCTTTTGCAGAAAAACAAAAACTCACAAGATTCCCTACTTGGGCTCTGGGTAATTTTTTTCTCCTGCATATTTTCTACTACAATCTCCAGGAAGTATACACATGCAAAAGATGCTATTTGGTCTGTAACAGGGATATAATTGATGAGAGAGGTATGATGAAAATTCATGAAAATTTACATCTGAGATAATGCTGGAGTACATATAGTTATTATCCACAATGAATTTAAAAGTGTGAAGGCAAGGATGATTAACATTTCTGGCAAGTTAATCATATTGCATACATGATGGTGTAACTAGTGCATAGTAACAGCAAGCACATAACCTGTGCTAGAAAGTAAATGATGGCACAGAAAGTGCAAAAAACCAGCAGGTAGTTCCCCAGTTCACCATGAATACTGTCCTTCCCATCCAGTAACAGTCCCTTAAACTTGGCTGAAATGTAGCTCAAGCTTATTATAAGGACATAAAATCTTAATTGGAAGCAAATTTCTGTTTTCTCATTTATTCTACTGACAAAAATAGCTTTGTAAAAGTCCATTACTCCTTTAACCATAGTCTATAAATGCTTTTAATTACACCACCTTTCATGGTATGACATTAATTACAGATTTTTAAATGCTGTACATGGCTCAGGTATCACAGAACACAGTTTCTCCTGAAGTGTTATCAATAAAAGCATACATGACAGAGCTAGAGATATATGGCAAATAAATGCTCATTTTATTTTTGCTAGATATTATAAATGTATTGAGATGGTTAAAAAAGGTTAAAAAAGTATTTGTTGAAGGAAATTTCCAATACAAAGGAAAGGCTTTTTTCCACTAGGTCTCAAAAAAAAAAAAAAAAAAAAAAAAAAAAAAAAAAAAAACCCACAATCAAACAAACACCAAAAAACCTCCCAACAACCCAAGAAAACCAAACCCACTGGAGAATAGGGGATAAAAGCCATTTTTCCCTATTACTGCCTATGGATAGTGTCCCACACACAAGACCAGTGCTGGGCACAAAGATGTAAAGACATCTGAACTCTCTTGAATAATGTAAATGTCTTTCCTTTCCTTCTAGATCAGGTATAAACTTGGTACAATCAGGGTATCTGTGAGAAAATAATTATAAGAACCATCTGTGTATGGCCATTTGGAGGAAGTAAAATACTAAACTTGCTTTTCTTGCATATTTGTGATAGTAAGATCACTCTAAGTCTAATTAATGATAAGGTATTATATCATGGGAATAATTTCTCCTAGTCACAACCATCCTAAAATTCAAATAACAAATGATGAAAAATATCAAAATGATCCCTTCCAAGTAATATCCAGTAAGAATATTTTTGAGATTTCCCTTTTGCAATAGCTCTTTTGTGAACAGAAAACACTGGTTTTTGTGCAACAGTGCTTATAAAATGGGCAAATTTTTGATTTAATTGTTCATTTAGAAGTGGTCTTGGAAGCAATTTTCAAGCAGCTGTATTTCTGTGGATTATTCCCTCAGGGTTGTTCATGACAAACGGTATTATTAAATGTCACAAATCATCCTGGGACACCATGTATTGTACAGTGCAGATTATTTATTTTACCAAGTCCAGGTTTTTCTTTCTTAGCTTTAGAATTTGGAAACAATCCCGAAGGTAATAGGGAAGTTTGAGAACCTTCTCTTAAATATGCCTCTTGGCTAGTTCCCTTTCCTGTTTTCTTTGCCTCTCCAGGGAACACATAATCAGTGCTACTCATACAGTCCTTATGAAGTTGCCTACAGGCCTTCTCAACTTCTTACATTTCAGAAAAAAAAATTAAAATTGAGCATACTGTTTTGAAAACTAGGCTTTTTCTTTTAATTCACAAAGTCTAGCTGCTTTACAGTGCTGGATAATGAAGCTACATGTGAGTGCTCCCAGCTCTCCCACACCTGCAATGTGAAGGGTTATAAATCAAATGCAGTAGTTTGCCTCATTTTGCTTCTGACCGGGTCAACCTCCCCCCAGAACAAAATTCCAGAAAGCAAAGAACCATAACAATTGGTTCCTGCACATAATGCTTCTCTATCATTACATAAAGAACTTCAGAATAATCATAAAAAGCTGGACTGGTTATTCAGGGATTTCACAACTAGAGATAACTTGAGGTATTTCAGTTTGTCTGCGCTTGGATGCTCCTTTCAGCTGTTTACATTTTGTTATGATTTTGGTGAAAAAAGGGTTGGTTTTTTTTCATATCCCTTCATTTACTAAATTAAACTCAGGCCAAAAGGCATCGACAAAGTCCAGTACAAAATTTGGATTGGTTTATTTGTTTATAGTCAAGAGGGAGAATGAAAGCTGAGTTCCAGCAACAGCTACATGTTTACATGAATTTGAATCTAGCAAAATGAATGGGTGTCTGCCAATTTAAAAATTCACCTCTCTTAAATCTTATTGGCTTAAAACTCATTTGTCTATAATCTTATCTTATTTATGACCATGTACTATAAAAGAAAAAACATCATTCCTTCAGTTTCTGACGGTGTTTGGATTTCAAAATCTCACCTCTGTTGCTTTTACAGCTGAAATAAGCACCCTTTGCCTGGATGTCAGATGATGTCCTCCCTCATATCCTGCCTTTCACACCCTCTCCCCACTAATATTGTGCAATACCAATCTTGAAAAGAATCAGCTTTGCTTTGAATGGAGCAGAAAGCCTCTTGAAAAGCAGTATGTGGTCATGATGTTGCCAAAGAGGTGAATCAAAGACATTTAGGCCTTTTGCTAACTTATTAACCTCCTAAGCAAGGTTTTGGGCTTTGATCTTCCAGCCTTAGTGGCCTTTTAGCACTGTTTAATCTAATTATATCAAACCTCACTGGAGCCAGCCAGAGTCCCCACGCACTGATCATCATAAAGTGAAAGCACTGTTTTAATTACACACTTATTCCTATATGTGGGCAGGGGTCACAGGTGTGGTTGTCACATCCTGCTAATACCCCAGACTCCTCAGTGCAGGAGTCTTGTCAGCACCATTGCTGTGAATGCCATGGCCACAGTTCTGGATTCTGTGTTACCAAATAACATAAAATTTGATAGAGGATGAGAGCCTCAGTCCAATACTGCCAGATGAGCATCCTGCTGGTGACACCCCCAGCTGAGGTCTGCTGACATACATGTGAGAGTTACTGAGGTAACTGCGAACAGGGATTTTATGTGGCCCCTGCAGAAAGACTCTCTATTCCTTCAGAGCTTGTTTTGTGCTGTCAAGAGACTCTGTAAAGAAAGAAATTATCTCCCTGGTGCTCTGTTGCCGAATCATGTTCAGCTCTAACAAAAGAAAGCCATGAGGAGAGAAAGTCTGAGGTGCTGGGGTGCAGGAATGTGTAGAAGGTGACTGGGAAGGACATCCTACACAACCCAGGGAGATGTAGCAGGCTCAGACAAACATTAGCTTTGGTTTGGAAGGGGGTTTTTGTTATCCAGTGAAAAGGGCATTAGACATTGTCAGTAGGGCTGGATTACACATTGTCTGCATTGCTGCCAAGTGCTGCTGCTGTTTTACTCTGTATTTCCTTGGGTCGTCTCTCACACTTCTGTTTCCTGTCCCAAAGTCTGACAATCTGATCTGGCTTTTAGGGCTCTCCTGATGCCCTGATTGCCCTTGCACAGAGCAGTCCTGACCCCAGCCTATGCTTCCACAGCAAACAAAAGTGATTCATGCCCTTCTGAAGGTTTGAATTCACCTGTGGTATATGTGGACATTTGCAATGCCTTTTCTTCGCTGTTTTAAATAATTTTCTTCTCTAGGAATAGAAGTGTTTATCAAATAAAGACTGAGAGCAAAACAGAAAAAGTAATTAATTTCCAGATTTTTTGCTCATGGTGGAATTTACAGCCATCAGAGAAGTGATCACAATAACTAATAGATATATTTAAATTTTTTAAAGATTTTGAAGCTTTTAAGTAATTTTGCTAACTCTATGTAGTAAGGAAATCTTCACTGATTCAGGAATTCCTTTAAAGGTCTTAAGCAATTAATAAGATGAACTGAACTCATGAGTCTGTTACACTCATAATATTGTCCATGGACACAGAAGAAGCTTTACTTATATAAGTAAATCCAAAAATTGTTAGTATAGTGGAAAATATATCAATCTAATTCTAGAATTGTTATTAGTCCAGATCTAATTGGTGCTGAAATAGAATGATAATCCTTTCAGACAAAGTCTCAATTATAGTTAATAGGGTCCCTCTCTTCTCTCAGGCAACCAGCAGTAGGACAAGAGGACACCTTCTAAAGCTGTGCCAGGGGATGTTTAGGTTGGACATTTAGGAAGAAGTTCTTCACAGAAGGAGTGACTGGGCATTGGAATGGGCTGCCCAGGCAGGTGGTGGAGTCACAGTCCCTGGAGGTGTTCAAGGAAAGACTGGATGTGGCACAGGGTGCCATGGTCTGGTTGACAGGGTGGTGTTTGGTCACAGGGTGGACTTGATGATCTCTAAGGTCTTTTCCAACCTTATCATTTCTGTGATTCTGTCACACTGAAATCATAACACTTGCAGTTCTCAGTAGACATCCTTTTTCTCAAGGTAATGGTTACCCTTGCACTGGACCTTTGAGTCCTGGAGTCAGCAGCTTTGAGCTACTGAAGAGGGTGACACAGTAAGTCATCAGCCTCTGAAGTGCCTCTTTAGGAAGAGGATTTCATTGATACAATTGGTTTCTTCTTGCTCCTTCTGGGATCCACCTGAGGTACTTTTGTTAGTTTGCTAACATATTTACACACTTTTATTTTTCTTCTTTGGTCTACACTATCACATTACATCAGAATTTAATAGATATGATGCCTTCTACATAGGTGAGTTTCTTTGTTCTACTTTCCCTAAATAGAGTTTAGTGCAGCTCTGTACTTTATCATCCCACATATGTCTTTCTCTATGCCATCCCGTGTCTCTGCTTCTCAGGGCCTCTGCTGTTGTATCAGACCCATGTTTCTCTCCATCATTGTATTAGAGTTTTCAATTAATACTTTATTCTACAGGAAATGACTGCTTATCATGGCTACCAATATAAAGCTGAGATTATACCATGCAATGATAAAATATAAATTATCTATAGGTACCAGGTTAGTTAGAAAAATAGCTGCAACAGCTAAACTCAGTAAAACAAAGCTTCAGGCAGATGAGGGAAAGAGCAAGCTGACAAGGCTCAGTCCCAAGGTTTTACAAACTCACTGCAAAAGTGATGGTCTGTCTGTAGTAATGATGTGGCCACATTATGGAGTTACAGGGTTACCAAGGCCCTAAAGTCTTCTGCTCACAGGTAGTAAGGCTGTCCATGTCACTACAGCAGCAGTGCTCCTTATGCAGTTGTTTAGGTCAGAAGGTACCTCTGGACATCATCTGGTCCAATGCCCAGCTCAAAGCAGAGCCTTCAAAAGACAGCAATGGCTCTGCTCTTCAGGGCAGAAGAATAATTAAATAAAAATAAAATATTTAATAATTAAATAATAATTAAAATAAAAATAATTGTAATACTAATTAATAGTAACAAAAAGAATATTAATAAATGAGTGCCAGTGGGGCAGAGTGGGAGGATAACAAACAGAAAAGTAAAACCCAAGAAAGATGAGATAAAAATTGAAACATTAATTGGAGGTGAAATTCCTCACCACCAATCAAATGATGCCCAGCCAGTCATCAAAGGGCAGTCCCGCCACCTACATTATTGTTGAGCATGATGCCATATGGTATGGAATATCCCTTTGGTCAGCTGTGTTCCCTCCCAACTTTTTGTGCCCTCCCAGGCTACTTGGTGGTGTGGTGGTATGAGAAACAAAGAAGGCCTTGGCTTTGTGTCAGCATTGCTCAATAGGAACTAAAACATCCCTCTGTTATCAGCACTTCTCAGCACAAATCCAAAACACAGCCCTATACCAGCTACTGTGAAGAAAATTAACTCTACCCCAGCCAAAACCACCACAGGTGCCATAAGGTAAAGAAGCCAGAGTCAATGGGCTTAATTTTCTGCATGAAATAAAATAAACCCCTCAAGCATCCTAAAACTATTACTCTCAAAACAGATCCTACTGAATAGTCATGACTTTAAAATAATCAATTTCAACTTTCAAAATCAACTTTCTTTATGCTATACGGTTGGTCTAACATTATTTTAGTTCAGCAAGATGGAGAAATAAGAGCCTGGGCTAGGTATTGCTGGCACACCTTTCTAACTGAAGTTCATGCAGTAAACTTGCCAGTCAAGTAAGAGGCCATATCTCTGATGACACTGCATCTATTCCTGTGCAGAGCAGGAATTCCTTGTGAGATGGGGGTTCCCAGAAGCTGTGTCTGCCTGAGTGAAGTGTGGAGCTCAGCAGCCTGGGGGAGAGCAGGGTGGGGGAAGTGAACAAGGAAGAGAATGCTGACATTTTGCTCCCTGGGACCCTTGGTGAACTGGGAAAAAATCTGGCAATGAAAGGTGCTGTTTGTCCAGGATCATCAAAAGCAGCTGCATTTATATGCTTACCTTGGAAGTATGTGTTTTAAAAGAATTTGCTCAATGTGTCAATCTACTCAGATGGAAATAATCTGCAGGGGTAGTGGTGTTCTATTTAAACGCTCTCCTTGGTTATATTTCATGGGGATATATATGCTTAAATAAGTCATAGAGGGGTTACTTGAGTGAACCAGCCAGTGGCTGATGCCAGAGCTGAAAAAGAGCAGAGACATCCTGCAACCCTGCTTACTGAGCTGACACTAGGCCAGTGTGCCCTTCTTACAGTCCCAAGGAGAGTACTCTGTATTTTGAAAAGGAAAGTGAGTTCAATGTGGCAAAAGTAAGATAAAGTTCAAAGGCTGTGAGTTGATGTGGCGCAAATACAGCCTAGAAATATATAAAGGGAGGGTGCCAAGAGGCTTTTATCAATGGTGCCAAGCTATAGGACAAGAGGCAAAGGGCAGAAACTGAAGCACAGGAAGTTCTGCCTGAATATAAGGAAGAATTTCTTTACTGTGTGGGTGACCAAGCACTGGAACAGATTGGCCAGAGAGGCTGTGGAGTTCACTGGAGATATTCAAGAACCATCTGGACACAATCCTGTGCCACATGCTTTGGGATGATCCTGGTTGAGCAGGGAGCCTGGACCAGATGACCCACTGTGGTCCCTTCCAATTTGACCCATTCTCTCATTCTGTTAAATTAATTTCCAAGCAGCGATAGCAATTAAACATGGAAAGGATTTAGATGTCATGAGCTCTCCATCCCTCATTTCTAGATAAAATTCTCTGCTTAAAAACACATAACCATTTGGAAAACAAATCAGTCAGGCAAGGCTTTGACCCATCTTGTTTACAATGTAAAATGAAAACTTTCCCAATAAACAGTTTATAAATTGATCTATACATTTCCCTCTAGTGGCAAAGAGACATAGTCACTACTTGATCTCAGGTTATTAATTAATCTGATGTTGTTTTGATTTGTGGCAGTTTTTCTTATCCCCATAATTGAAATTAACATGTTCCGGATCACTATTTGTGATATTCCAGGAAGTGAAATTACTCCCTTTCTCATTCCTTCTTTTTTTTTTTTTAGTAAAATATCAACCTTATTTGTTTATTGTCCCTAATAACCTTCTTAAATTTTCCTACTTCAGATTTCCTGTAAGAAAAACAGTAATGAATAAATGTTAGCTATCAGCTCTATGAATCTCAGCCTAAATCAAGTGTGTAGACAAAGTCCTGATTGATTTATGGTAATGCAGACATTTTTCATAATCTCAAATAAATCTAATCTTTCTTCTTAACAAAATTCTTTGTTGTTGTATCCTTAAATGACCTACTAGTAAATAATTATATGTTTGTCTATATAAACAAGTTCTTAGTAAGATATTAGCCATAGACATTTGTTTCTCAGCTTGCTCCTTAGCCAGTTTATTCTCAGTTGTACAGTACCATGCACTAGAGATTACTGACCAAAATGTTGATAATAGGCCATACAACAGGTCCTAATGTCCCACCACTCAGTCATGTGCTACCTTTAAGAATTTTAGATTTTTGTTGAAAATTATATAGATATTCTAATAATTCTCCCTCAGAGCCTTATCATTCCAACTTATTTATTTTTTCTGAGGCAAATAGCTACACTGATGCATTTTATAAATACTTTTACTCAGTTTTGACTGGACCAAAACGCAAATAAGTGATTAGGGTTACTTGTGACTGTACCACTGGATTGCATGGATATGGGCTGCACAACTGTTGACTGAATTGAAAGGAAACAAATGTAATGAGAGATTCAAACTAGGAAAACCATGAGTTCATTTGACTGAGCTGGGAACAAGATAGAGAGGGGCCAGTTGATGGATGTTGATGGAGGGGAGTTTAGAAAGATGCAGCTGGGCAATGTTAGCTCAGTGGGAGGGAGTTATGGGCCTCCTCCCCCCCAAGCTTGGGTCCACATTTGTAAAATCTCTTTTGTTTAATTCCCACCATTTCTTCTACACACATTTCTGAAAGCCTGTCCTTTGTCATGGAAGTGGTGATATATATCACACATTTGACTTGTGAAGTAATTATCCCCTTCTTTATGCCTGCCTTGCAGGGCTCCTCCAAGAACAAGCTCAGTCATATCTGCTGATGATCTATTTGGGGAAAACCTTTCTCAGTCCCACCCTTCTGGGTGTTGATAGGGCAGCAAATTAAAAATTCAAAGCCTCTGGCATAGGAGTGGCTGTTTCAGATACAGCAGAAATTGAAGATACCTCCCCTCCTATCTCTCTGATACTAATCAGTTATCAGGACATTGGCAGGTTCCAGCACCTTGTCTAAACCACTGATGCCATTTCTACAAGCAGGCTTGAAGCCCTTGTCAAACCAGCCCTGTTTGTTTCTCCATCCTTAAGAGCTCTGTTATTGCTATTCCAATAGCAATATTGGATTGAAATTCAAGGCCTTTGGAAATTCAGTTGATGTTAGAACCAAATTCAAAACTCTGAAGGTCTCCATTCCTGGACACCTCTTGGGGCAGTGACCTGAGCATACTTCTTGTGCTAGAGCTGGCTTGCCTAAACACCACAGGCAGCATGAGTGACCAGGAGCATTTTCTGGAGCGTCACCTTGTCTTTGGCTAAGCCATAAAATCTCTGTAAGAGATTATACAACAAAAATGTGACTGTAGTTGAAATACCATGAACAGACATGATTAGTGGATCAAGAATTTCTCACTTTTCTCCCTTTTCTTCTCTCACAAAATACTCATGCATTACATAAAAACCCTAAAGCCACTTGCATCCACTTGCCATGTGAAAGAGCTTCTCACTTCATGCCTTATCCAGTGCCACACAACTTTTTTCAGGCATATGATTTTATAAATTAATATTTATCCATCAGTTCATCATCTCTATTACACAGTACCTTACCATGACCAGAGACACTAAAATGAAGAAAACCATGTCTAATTCATACTTGCTCAGAGACCCTACCTGCTCTTCAGTGACTCCCTCTATATGTCAGCTTTATACTCAAGGTAGTGGGAGAGTGGTAGCATTCCTCTCTCAGGGCACAGTCACAGGAATTCCCAGGGTGCTCACTGCTCAGAAATGGCAGGCATGGCAGAGGCTTACACACAAGACCAAGATGGAAGTAAATAAGCAGAACTATATAAATAAGCAGAACTACTATTTAACCTTCCGCTTCTAATAGCTGCTTTAAGGAGGATCTTTGGTATGAAAATTCTCTAGAGAGGATAACTGGAGAGGCCCCAAATAATCTTATTTATGTTTGCCAAGTGACAAAAGCCAGCAGTTTGCTGTTTAAGATCACTGCTGAAATGCAGCTGCAGAGGAGGTTCTTGAGGCCTCCAATCTCCAGTTGGGCAGGAAAGGGCAGGCTGGGTTGAGTTTCTCAAATGTATGGGGACACTTAACTTATGTAACACCGACTGACTGCTGACTTTTACCATCAAATTATATATATTTCACTGAAACTTTCATTCTTTGCCATTTTAGAGACAAGGGGAAATTTAACCATTTGTTTCTGCAGAAATAGGGTTTGGCTCTTCAAGTATGTGTAGAAATGGAAAACTGAGCTTGATCCTGCTTTCTCTGCCACTCCTTTAAGAGTAGGACTTTAGGCTCAGTAAAAAAGTTTCCTGGATTAAAAAAGTAAAAATCTGGTGCTTTAGGTTCAGTTCTGAAACCATTGTAACAGAAGTAAATGCTGTACCATTTTCTGGGATAGGACAAAGATTAGGAAAGCAACCCCCTCCAAAACAAACAATGTAATTACAATGGCAGAAGAAGCCAGGTGAATAAAGCAAACTGGATCCACCAAATGAAAACACGATGATGCTGTAACACTACCTTCCTTCACTGATCTCACCCAGTCCAACGTTCACATACATCAGGCAGGGGTGTGCCTGAGAGGCATTAGTTCACTGAAGACATCTGACCCAGGTCAGAGACTGCATGATAAACAGGAGCATGGCTCCAGGCACTCACCTTGGGATTGAGCAGCAAGCTGCAAAGATATGCCCGGCTGAAATGCATCCAGATGATCTGGTTCATCAGGTCAAAATGATCCCAGCTTCCCACCCCACCCTGTGTTCCACGGGCTAACCCATAAGCAAGGCTTACCATCCCTTCAAGCTCCTGGTGGCATGGGGCTGAGGTAAGCTGGCAGGAGGCTGCTGGGCAGCTCTCTTACAGGCACACGCTCCATTTCACACAAGGCAGCAAAGTTCACACACACGTGGCATTTTCAGAAAATCTGCTTCCTAAGTCAACAGGAGAATCCCCACTGATGTCAGCAGAGGCAGGCGTAGGTCACTGCTCAGTGCTTTTATGTTCATCCACTCAGCCTTGTAGGTAACAGAGCAGGACATCCTGGCACACACACATTCATCAGTGTGACACAGAGATCAGTGTCAGCCCTCAGCTTTAGCAGCTCTCAGTTCACCCCCAAAACAAAGGTGTGGAACAAACCAGTCCAGAATCTGCCCAGCTTGGTACTGAGGGAAGGTTAGCACCTAAAAGGTGCTAACAGCCTGATCACACTGCCCTGATGGAAGGAGACTCTTCCTGGGAGATTCCCCACGGAGAAATGCCTCAGGAGAAGCTCAGGACCTGACTACTTAGAAAAATTAGATGAAGATCCATTTGTCTTACTTCATATGATGGAAGGTCATTTTTTCCAGTAATTGAAATCCATTTTCATACATTTTCTAAATAAACATACACAGTGAGCAGAGCCTTTTCCTTGTGAGCATCCCCTTACATTTCCTCTGCAGCCAGTCAATCCACATCCTTTAATAAAAACATTGATAGGGCAGTTGAAACCAGCAGTGCCTTTACATGTGTTTTCTCACAGTGCACAGACAAAAACCTCTTTTCTAGAGTTAGTTCAGGCTGTTTAGGATGGAAATAGTTGTTGGGATAAGTATATACCAGAGCTCTACCTTGCATTAGTCTCTAGGCAGGCCATGCTTTCCTCCTCCCCTCACCTTTCTCATGCCCTGGGGAAGCCTCTCTGCCTGCCTCTTCTGCTCCCACACCTGACTCAAATCCTCACCCTCCATCCTTGACATGATGCCATATCCCACACCCAGTGCATGTCCTTCCCTCCCCTCACACAGCTGTGAGGAAGGAGCTGTGGTCTGGCTGCAGACATGGCAGGCTGGAAAGTCTCTCTGCAAAGCAAGAGATGAATGATCTTGAGATGAATGCTATAGCAATATCTCAGGTGAAATCTGCTCTTTGCATGTGATGGTCCCTTGTGGTCACCTCTGAAAAGGTGACTCCTGTCTTTCTGAGGAACACCCAACAGATATTTGTGTAAAGAAGATCTGCCTGATCTTACCTGTACTGAGAGAGAGCTCAGGGAAGTGGTGGCTCTCCCAGCCAGGCTTTCTCATGCAGCTTCAGATTGTGTGAAATCCAGCACTTAATGAGAAAATTCATATGCTTAAAAACCTTTCAGACTTCACAAAAATAAGAGCAGTCACTTAAGTTACTAGCATAGATTAACTCTGCTGATGGTCCCTGGAAATGCCTGCATGTCCGTCTTGTCAGCGGAGAATACTCAGAGCAATTTCACCTGAAATCTCCCTAAGACTAAAGAGGAAAAATAAAGACAGAGGCAAGTGCATTGGCAGATGGATGGGACGTAAGGAAGTTGTAACTGTATGACACTGGAGCATGAGAAAGCACCTTTTAATGCAATTTCAGTGAGGTATGTGATGCATGCTAGCCAGCATTGCCCCAGAAGCTGTCACTGCAGCACCTGGTGCTGGCTGCCTGGCAAGGAGCACTGTGATATGTTTTGTTTCTCTAATAATTAAGAGCTTGCTCCTGTCAGCTGCTGAGCATGCCCATCTTGTGTCCCTTCGGCTGAAGGTAAGGACAGTCATAACTGCATGACAAGAAGCTTTGGCAGGATGACAGGTTTTGAGGGCCAAATTTTCATCAATAAGATCACATTAAACATTTACATGGTAAAAAAAAAAAAACCCTTTGAACTAAAATAAAAAACCAACAGCTCTGTCTACCAATGCACAAACCTCTTCATTTTCTTGCCATGCTCTTGATCTGGGTTTTAAAACGTGCTCAATTATGGGAAGCTGTTCCAGACCTGCATAATGAAAATACAGTCTGTGGAACTAATGAATTGCAGCTTAGCTGCTAAATACAGGACATCTAACCTTTACTGCTGCCACAAACTTCTTGGCAAAATTTGGAGAAAATAGAAAATGTTGTACAGGAGTAGAAGGACATATATTTAGTAAATACCTCAATGAGAAAGCTTATCTCTATTTCATGCATGTTCTTGTCAAGAATAGTCTGGAGAATTTGAGACAACCAATGGATTCCCGATTTTGAAATTATGTCAAATTCAGAATACAGAAATACAGAAATAGCAATAGGATTCTAGGATCTTGTTATGGTCATCTACTGTACAGAGCATCCTGTGGTATTCAAATAAATATACACTTTTTATAATCCCTGAAAACACATTTGATATGTGGAGAGTTGGACCGTTAAGGTTTTGTTAATAGCTCAGAATGTTTCTTATGTTGCAATTGAGAAAGCAGCTTTAAAGTCATTCAAAGCAGAGACTACTTTGAGATAAGCAGGTTTTTGAACACTGTTGCTACTTCTTCCATTCATTGACTGAGGAATATCATTGGCAAGGATATGGTGAACATCAGTCAAAATCCTGGAAGACCTAGATTTCACAGGTGATATGTGAATCATTGACCAGACATGATGGCATGTGACTGCAGAGACCGACAATGGGAGGAAACTGAAACACACAAACTTACAAAGCAGGAAGCTGATAGAGCAGGGAAGATAAAAAGGATATTGAATAATGTAGCAAAACAGACTGCAGAAGTAGAGTCATTCAGGCTGAAAACTTTGTGAGTTTGATGCTATGACATAGAAGGAGATAATAGTACTGGGACTGGAGGGGAACCAGTTGCTTTTACTGTTTCAAAGTGATGTGTAAATTAAGATTAATGGAGAAATAAACTTCAATTCTAAACAGAAATGTAAAGCAAATTTTATTGAACAGGTCAGAGACACTGGGGACCACAAAGGAACTGATGAGAATACTTTTAAACATTGCTATGCCTCCACATTTTAGACTGTAATGGATGGTTGGATGGATGACAAATGAGAGCACAGTACAAGGGAGACACATCAAAGCTACTATTAAAGAAAGTGGAAATGGATTAGCCACCGTCTGAGAAAATCAGATATCAGACATAGCAGTCAAGCCATGGAGTGGAGTCTACAGGGAACAGAAAAAAGTAAGACCATAAAGGTTTGTGCTAAAGATTTGTCTGGCTTGGAAAGATATCAAACAGCACTCTAAGAAAAAGATGAGTTATGGATCATCTCAGAGGCCCTAAGTGTCTACTAGATAAGTAATATTTGGAGGAGACTTGTCCAGTATGCCTTTAGACAAGTCTCTGTCAATTGCACTGGAAAATGGAGCTGTGATAAACAGGTGGTTTACATATGTTCTCATGAGGGTGACACTTGACTGTGCACTGATGATACACTGGCTGCTTAATTGATATCTGGTATGGCAACTGTAATTTAGGACATTAAAAAGAGTCAATTTTTATTTTTTGCTCTGTATTACTACACTGCTGATGGCTGCTAATGTCCAGAGCAATTGTGACAGAGACACATTTCAACTTTTACTTACCCTGTGACAGCTGTGACCTCACTCAGCTTTCTTCCCTTCTCTCCACTGAGTGACTCTCCTGTTTTCCACTTTGTTCCACACCAGCCAAAATTTTTTCTCAGCCACTTGTTTCCCCTTTACTGTAGCCACTGGTTTCCCTCACTGCCTTTACATGAATTTTGTTGTGACAAAAAACAAGAATCACAAAGTGGACTTCAAGTTATATGGAGGGGAGGAACAGACACAAGTGGGGACCAGACACAAGGACCAGTATCTTCACAAGTTTTGTGGAAAATACAAGTCTCTCTCCTTCATGGAGGGGCCAAGCTTCCCTCTTAGGAATCTACAGCAGAAATTGCTTTCAGAGGAGAAGAGAGAGAAATGTTTTGTATTGTGTATTGGCCTAAAGTTAGCTAGTAATTAGCTGGGGTGAGCTGACCAAAACATCAAAAGGAATGACATAGAGCATACACATAGCTTTTATGTCAAGAACCTTGCAGAGTGATTGCACTCTTAGTGCTTATAAGTCCAGGAAACTATCCATCTAACCAAAACACAATCTTTCATCAGGCAGGCTACTGGAACTAGACAGATTTGGAATTATTGACATTTAGAAACTCATTTTCAGAGACAGGCATCAGCCAACAAATGGGAAATATCTAAGCCAAAGAGACTATTGTAATGTGCAAAATAAATAATGCACACACTGAATTATTTATTAATTAATTAATGTTGTCATAAACAAACTTTTACTGCCTAGCCTTTCAAAAAGTGTAAACTCATCTAAGTAAAAGACAACTCAAGCTAAAAGGAAGGGAAAATTATTCTGGATAATGAAAGCAGTGAAGTTAAAAATCCTAAAGAACATTTTTGCTAAACTTCCTACCTTGGGGTTCACAGACACTGGAGCTACCAAAATACTGATGAAAAAGATTGTGTCTCTAGTGTAGTGATTTATCAAAATACTTCACAAAGTTCTTAACATACATTGTTCTTAACATACATATTCCTCAATGTCATTTCAAACTAGTTATCCTAAGATCCACTCATCTTTAATTGCCAGTGACTTCACTCAGGACCTGTCTCAAAGAGTAGCAGTGGCACAAATATTTGTTAATGCAAACCTTTTCTCCTTTAAACACACCAGTATTAAAACAAGTTTATATAAAGTGTGCAGTTTTCTTACCTTGGAATTTGCTTACAGAGAGTTAAGTTCTTTCTCTCCTTGTCTGCAAAACTCACAGTCCAAATGCATCCCAACCCAGTCTCAAAGAGAAATATCCTTCAGCTCAACTTTTTAGAACCATGGTTTTTGCCTGAAAATGCTTTAGGGAGCTCTATTCTATTACAAACTCACACAGTGATGCAGGCAAAATATGAAAAGCCTGAAATGAAGTACACCCAACCATTCCTTGACCCCACTTAAAGTGAGCTTGACACATGAAGACTTAGCTGTTCTGGCAATTTCCTTGGCTGCTTCCTCACATATTTTCTGAGGAATAGTATCTGGTGGAAAATAGTTTCTTCCTCCCACAAAACGACAAGACTTGGAAATCTTTCCTATTCTGAGTTGGACGAAACTCAAGACTTTTTGAAGCAGTTTGTAGAAACCAGCCAAGAGCCTGGTCTGAGGTGTTCAGTGTTGATTGTCCCTCTCCCTGGGCTAGCAAGCAATTTGTGCCACCCGCCCCAAGGTGCGAGGAACCATTAATCAAGAAAAGAAACAATTATGTCTGCAAAACGAGCAATTTTCTATAACAAGCATAGGAGCTTTCACAGAAACCACCCAAAACACATTCCTTATCACTCCCCAACAGAGAAAACACTTGGGAAGGAAAACAGTGAGTGCTGTTCCCTTGGCCTGGAGCTGGCAGGGTATGTATCCAGCCTTGGGCTTTTTTCTCATTCCAGAGGAGGGCTTTAATCCCAACCAAATGGGATATTATGACCAAATAGCCTGTTCTGTCCTTACAAACAGTCTTCTTTCTCTCCCTTAAAATATAAATAAAGAAAAAGAAAGGGGGAAGGGAAGGGAAGGGAAGGGAAGGGAAGGGAAGTTTGTTTGACACATACACATCCTAGTGAAAGATTGTCAAGCCTGACCAGAGCAGGCAATATCTGATCAAAAGCGTTTGGCTGCAACATTCATGACCAACTGTATTTGAAAACTGCTATTCAGAGGCAGCTTTAACCACCACCACCGCTCTCTCCAGGCTCCTCCGTATTTGTTTTTCCGTATTCCCTGGTAAATTTGCACAAGGGTTGAAGGTGTGCTGCGGCGCAGCCTTTGCCGGGCGCGCTGGTGAGAGTGAGCAGGAGGCTGCAGGGTGACCTCGGCAGCGCGCCCGGGGGAGCGGGCGGTGCCCAGAGACCGCCCATCCCCTGAGCAATGCGGGGCTGCCGGGGCTGCCTGACCCTCCGGGACAGTTCCTGTCACTTGGCCCCCGAGCACGCAGCTCTGGGCGGATATGATTTCTTGGCTTTGCCCCCAGCACGCCTTTCCTGCCAATTTCTCCGCATTTGCATTCTGCTGGAGCTCCCAGTAGAAAAGGCGCTGCTCCCGCCAGCGCCAGCCACACCTGCTGGCGGGTCACAGTGGCCCAATTCACAGCGCAAACCTTCCACAACTTCAGCCTCCCCTACTGCACCTTCTGCAGCTGCCTTGAGGACTCCTTTGTGGTGAGCTCTCCCAGGATAAGCCCCCGTTTCCTTTGCCCCTCTCCCAGTAGCACACTGCATAAGCCAGCACGTCTACAAAAAAAGCCTCCGGAAGAATATTTTTTAACTCTGTGTAAGTTACTGTTCTAAATGTAAAGAGGACAAACTTTCAGATCCTTGGTAACAAAAACTTTGTTGAGTCTACAACTAAATTATTAGGGAAAAACCATCAATAAATGAGATTTCTTTGGATGAATAGAAAGCTCTATTAAAAAAAAAGACAAAATTGTAGTGGGGTAAAATCAGGCAACTAGAGTGAGGTGAAATTCACAGTGGGATCAAGTGGTTGGTAGTGACTAAATTAAGAGGACATAGCTGAAGAAACATGATATTTTAGGCTTCATTTTCACTAGTAGATACAAGCAAGTATGCATGGAAAGTAATCCAAACTCATTGTGCACCAGCTGCTCTGAGTGAGCGCAGTAAGGACAGCCCAGGCACTGGTACAAGTTGTACACAGCCCTAGGGGACAGTCTATCCACAAGTCACTTCTGGCTGCACTTCTTCACACCACAAAGGCAATGCAATTATGTGTGCTCTTGCTTTTCCTCATCCTTTTCCTCGCTTTTCCTCTTTTTTGGTTTTCTGTCTTATTGTCCTTAAATTCTCAGTCTGTAACTTAAAATAAGGATTACATTCCTTAGTACAATATAATTAGCCTAAACAAGGGAAATTGAATTTACTAGGAGGAAATCCTGGTTTTGCTCTAATGCTTCCTGCTTGTTCTGGATATTAGGTTCAAAAAGATCAGAGGGAGAGTACCTATTTCATCATCATGATGTTTTTCCTTAAAAATCTCTGGACATCAAATGTATGCATTTACTTTCCTAATTATCATAGGTATTTATTCATAACCTTACTGACTGGCATCTAATGACATAAAAAATTCAACTTATAGCATGTGACGTACATGGTTTAGCCCCTTCCAGTTCTTCTGCAGGAGGTTTGCCCCAATGGCCTACACCAATTTCAGTAGTGCTGCCCTACTTTATTAGCCCACCTTTTTCCTGTACAAGCTTCCTTCCCTCAGCTCACTTTTCAAAGCACATGGATGCTACAGGTGAGGTATTCAGCTCAGCTTCACCTCCTTTACCTCCTGCAGGGAGTTTATGTTGTTGAAGAGGCTCAAAACAGGTGAAGTAAGGGTGCAATGGGGATAAGAACTGAGGGAGCAGTTTTTCAGCATCTTTTGTAGAAATGTGTTGCATTGGGGTGCAGCTTGCAGCTGGCCAGCTGTGCTGCTTCAGTGACCCATGGAGACTTGGAATGTACCTATTTATCTCACACCAGTGTTGGGACTGCAGGTAGACTCCCCTATACTGGTTTATGTATGGGCAGCAATGGAGAGCTCTGCTCCAGCTGCAGAGTTGTCCAGAAACAGGTGTTTAGCCTGTGGGAAGCCAAGACATGAGTTTATGTTAGGCCATGGTTCCTTTGCCAACTCCATGAATGGTGCAAGAAATTTTGTTGCTATCACCCTCTCCCTGGACTCAGCATGGTTGCTTACAGATAGCCAGCACAGAATCTCACCACACTTGTTCTCAGGCAGAGGGATCTCAACTCTATCAGTCTGCCTTTTCCAGAGGTGTTTCCTGCTTCACCTGACCTCATGTGTTTTGTTCTGCACAGACTATAACAGGATGTATCTATCACTCACTCAGTCTATCATGCTGTGCTCTAAGGCACTGTCCCTCCAGGATGAACAGCCAGTGACACAGGAGAACAATCTGGGAGACCAGCCTGTTTCAGTCAGTATCAGTCATGTCCCAGTGGTGCCCAGTGGCTTTCACATGCTGATGCTTTTCTCAAGGTTCCCTCTTGTCTTGAGTTACTCTCCTCTGGATCTGCCACCCCTGCTCACACCGAATACAAAGCTAGGGAATTTTGGAGGGCACTGCTCAACAAAATCTGGCTCCTGCCACACCTTGCTCCAGCCCTGCCCTGTCACAGTGGTACATCCCTGGCCAGTCACAGTGGCCTCACAGCAGGCAAGGCATGTTTGCTGTCCAGGGGTGCCCTGCCCAGCCTCTCATTCCTCGCTGGTGCTGCATATATGTCTCTTGTTGCATGGGAAAAAGCATTAATCTCGGTGTTCTTGGGTTTTTTTTAATAGAAGTACATTAATTTGAACAAAGGAAGTTAATCACCTTTCCCTAAAAATAGGGATGACTGCTGTGAAGATATAGCAGCAATATAGATTTGTGGTGATTTAATGTTAGAGCCCACTCTTGGAAGAAGAGCTAAATATTCCAGCTTTCTAAAGGTTAAGACACATGTCTAATCGTGATCTGTTTAGAGAAAATAGTTCAGACATCTAATACGTAGCCAGAAGTGAAAGGTACTTCTTAAAGTCTTGGATGGCAAGCAGACTGCTGCCTATCCCTATGTCCTAGCACTACTCACAGCCTCCCCAGCCCAGCAATAACATTCAACATTTTCTGCCTCTACAGTTGAGCTTCTTTGTCCTGGCTCAGTGCCACTATGCTCTGCACTTTGATGAGTTTATGCCCGGGAAAGGCAGGGCTATTTCAGGGTGAGAGTGTCTGAGTGGGACTAAGAACTCTCCAGCACCCATCTCCCTTCTGCCTCTGCTTTTGCAGAGCATGGTGAGCCCAAACAGAAACTGTTAAGCTCATTATGTTTCCAGCACTGTGCTTACAAAGAGAGAAAAAAATGGGACATCCTCTTCAAGGCACTTGAAAAATCTGCCGATGAAAAGTTCTGTAGAAGAGCAGAGAAATGGAATAATGCTTTCTAACTAGCTCTTTAGTAACAGAGATGTAAAATTGCTGGATTCTAATTTGAAGTGATAAGTTGAAAACATGAATCTTTTTCTAAGTAAGATTTTTAAAAAATTGTTAAATTACAATACAAAGTATTAAATTTCATATTGAAAGATTATGAACATAATAAGATGCAGTATAACACAAACATCTTACTCATGTCAACTTAAACAAAAAATCTGCATTTTCAGATCTTTTCTCTGCATGTATCTATGAACTGAGCAGTGACCCAGCAGCTATGCCATGTGTCCACAATGTGAAACAGGTTCTGCCCCTCACACCTGACTCAGAAGAAAATTGTGAGGTCAAGTATTACCTTACCTCTATGAGTCTGACATCCAAGACATTCTGATGCCCCAGAATTACACAGAACAGCAGGTGTAAATTAGGAAAAAAAGCAAGGAAAAAAAAATCCAGCTCTCTTTCATGTTTTCTCTGAAAAAAGCACATTTAGGTTGTTCTGCCAACAGTCAGGCATGTGCATTGTGTGAAATTGAGTGGGCCTTGTGGGTTGCTGTCACCAAGTATGGACAGAAATTTGTATTGTGTATAGAAGATGGGCTGCCCAGAGATTTTCTTAGGGGTTTGTTCTGCAAAGCGTGTCAGAGGTGCTGCTCTCTTTCTGTGTCCAGATGATCACAAAATGAAGAAATTTCTGCTCTGCATAGCTAGAAGCTCAAGAAGGTTGTAAAGGTTATAACAATATAATGTGAATCTTAAATTATCTTGTTATGTTTCAGAGTCACTGTCATCAGCATATATGTTGTGGTGTAATGCAGACTGGCTAAGCACGATGGACTCATCCTTCTTGGTCTTTAGACTTCAGAGACAGTTTTGGCAGACAGCACCATTTAGCATCTTTAGGAATAACACCACCTTTGCCTTTTTAAACTAAGGTCCTTCTGGCTTGTGTGATTGCTACTCAGCTGGGGACAGAAATAGACACAGCCACAAGAAGGTGTCTTTGGTGGGGAGGACAGCAAAAGCAACCAGTGTGGAATGCATGGGCTGCCTAACCTTCCTTCAGTTCCTCCGTTGCAGCTTCCTGCCTGGACAAATGAATGCAATCTAAGCCCAGAAGCATATCAGATGTGTCAGCTCTGATTGAAACTATTACCTCTCAGAGTAAATGTTGCCTCTTCAGATAAGGGACAGGCACAGCAACTGGCAATGGGACAGTACCCTTAGAAGTGCCTGCAAAGACTTCCCAAGTGTGAGATTCATCTCATGTCTCTTGAGAGAGGGATAAACTTGTTTCTCTGATTTAAGCAAAACTGACCGTTATCCATTATTCCATCTAGCAAAGAATAAGAAATACGAACCCAAACTTGAAGTGCAGGCATTACGTTTTTCTCTTCCAAATCAAATGGTGCCTTTCCATAACTGTGTAACAATCAGAACAATGTCTGTAGCTAAGGCTGGATTAATTAGTTAACAAAAATTAATGGAATCATGTTGCAGAACTATCGAAATCTGGAATTGCTTCTTTAAATTGAACCTCTCTTGAATTTTCCTGGGTGGTACCTTTCTTAATCTCTTGTTCCAAGTGAAAGGTGAAAAGTCTTTTTTTAAACTTCACTTTATTACTAAAAATAAAACTAGCACAGATGAACTTTGAAGTATATGTAATTGAGTCTCATGTGATCAGAGGATCCAGTGTTGACAGGGACTCTCTTACTTTACGTAAGTTAAACGATGATGTTCTCAGCCAGTGCTAGTGGGGAGCAGGTAATTGTTTGCAAACAGCATGAATCTGCTTTTGATTTGCAACATTGGTGGGTCACCTCAAAGAAACAGACTGAACTAGTTTTAGGTTCGTATTTGTAATACATCAGTTTAGATCTGTCAGCACATTCCAGCAAAATTTAATGTTAAGGATTTCACTGAATTTTATGACAAATCCTAATACAGAAGCTGAAAACCTTGGGTTTCTAAGGTGGAAACTGTGTTTAGCTTTAATGCTACGCGCTATTTAAAGACTTTAAAAAACATTTTCCAGAGCTGCACTGGGCTGTGCTATTGCCTGGGGGCGAGCCTGCAGCTGTTTGCTCGCAGCACACGCTGGAACTGCCTTTCTTCCTGTGGGGCAAGTTGGCGCCTTCTTGTTTCATAGCGGGTGTGTTCTGCTGAACGCAGATAAATCAGTCACGTCTGTGTGACAAGGGCTGCCCTTTGGTGCCGAGGGCAGCCCTGGTGCTGGGTGGGCAGCCGGGTTCCCGGTGGGCAGCCGTGCCCTGTCCCCGGCCCGCGGTCGCTCAGCGGGCGGCGCTGCCGGAGGGCGCCCGGCTGTGCTGTCACAGCGCCGGCCCCTCTGCGGGGCTGTGCCCACGGCCCCCACTGCGTGCAGGTACACCGTGTGCCTTCAGCAGGGCCTGCCAGCTCCAAACCCAGCCCCAGGGAGAGGGGGAACAGCGGCACAGTTGCTGTTGTGCCCCACATCCCGATGGAGACAGAGAGGTTTCCTAGTGCCATTGCAGAAGTGGACTTTTGCTCCTCTGTCTCCATTGCCATAAAAGGAGGAGAAGAGCACTTTTCTACTCGCCAGAAAAACTGTGGCTAAAAACAAATGAAGGATTTTGAGTCACTCAGTAACAACGATGGGTATCAGATAGCATAAAGCAGAGATCACTCTTCTGCATTCCCTGTCAATTGATTCATTGCTTTCAGACCTTTTCAAATTTGTTTCATGGACTAAGACTTCCATGATCCTAGTAATTACAGTACATACAAAGTTTTCATCTAAACCTTTTCAAACCAAAAATTATTTATCATAGCTAAAAACTTTTTTCTGCTTGAAGTCATCAAAAGATAATTTCTTGGACATATCTCATGGCTTCCGCTTTCTTTTGGAGTTGTTGGCAAGGAAGCTCCTTTAAACACAAACTATTTGAAACAACATTACCATCTAGTGGAGAATATCTTCCAGCACTGATGTGAAGTCCTTAATGCAGAAATATATGCTGTGTGTCTGTTGCACAAATGCTGAATTAGGAAGTCAATTAAATATGCATTTTGAAAATCAATGCTTGAAGTTAGCTGACTGCTTTAACAGAGGACTAAAAGAGTCATTGAGTCATACTGTAGAACAGTAATATTAGAAATGCAGGAAATCTGTATAAGAATCTCTAGATTAGTTTTAATTCCCTAAGTTTTCAGAAGAAAACTTTGATATTCATTATGACAAAGCAGCTACATCTTTATCTGGAAAAGAGATAGCAAAATGCAATTACTATCTCTATTAAAAATTATGTAAAAATTAGAGCTTAAATTTAATCAATACAAATCAAATCCAAACTCTCATCTTTCAGGTTAGTGTAAATGGAAATCTCAAGGCAGACTCAGCCACATGGCTTGTTCTGGAAACTTCCTGAGGCCTGACCAGCTGTCCTTTCCCTGTCCATCCCCTTGTGTGCAGGCTGTTCAGTGTCTCTGGTGCTGAATGCTGTGCAGCATTTCCAGTGGCCAGTGGCAGAGGACAGGGCTGCTAGTCACAGGGCTTTCACTTCCCACACCTCCACCCTGCCCTTCCTACACTTTCTCTCTGATGCTCAGTTTGTTTATTGGGTTTATTGGGTGCACAGGCTCTGGTAAAACAGCCAGCATTCAGTGGGGCCTCCACAGCAAACCACAGCTCCGGGGGCGTGCAGGACATGTAACAACTCTCTTAAATCTGTCTGGTCTCATCTGTGTCGTTCCTGAACTTCCATGCTTCCTCCCTCACTGCCACATTTGCTTCAGCATTGTAGCTGAAAACAGTTTGCAGTTCTAGACTTGGCTAGCTTGTCAATTCTCTGTGGCCCAAACCCCTCTGATTTAGGCAAAAGTTAACTGTTAGAAAAACACATCATCCTCTGGGGACACTAACTTTATACAGTGCTCAAATGCCAAAGTAGAAAATTTCACAAAAAAATCAAGGCAAATGGATGGTTTTAAATCTAGCCATGATGAGGGCCACCCTTTCACTTGTTGCATAAAGCAACATGCACACGTGTAAGAAGTTACACTAGGAACTTGGTTCAGCTCTACTTTCCCTGCTGCTCTGTACAAGCTCTGGTATCACTGAGGAAAGCTGCATCTCGTGGGAATTGCTGTCTGGAGGAGATGGAAACACTCTGTGCACAGCCACAGTGGTTGCACAATACTGAATAACAGTGTTACAGCACCTCCTTTGCTTGGGGTCACAGCAGCTGCTTTGTTTTGGAGATTACAGACTTAGGTCTTCAAGGGTAATAAACACATTAAAAAATAACCCAGCAGCAACAACAGACCCCCTCCCCCAGAAGCAGTTTGTTGTCTGAGGTAGGAATAATCAGGGTGTCATCCTGTTCCTGTGGAATTGATGATCAGATTCCTCTCTGGGGATAAATTTAGATACTTTAATATCAGGAATTAAAAGGAAAGTAAAATGAGACAACAAAATATCTGCCAAAAGTTTTGTGAGTTTTCTTTTTAGAATCAAATTTCTTTCCTTCTGATAAGATGCAGCAGGTTAATACTTCACAATTGTTCGTGTTTCTTCACTTACACAGACAGAACATGCTAGATCTGAGAGAAGAAAGTCCTTAAAACTTGTAATTAAGAAGATCATTGCAATCTGCCCAGGGTAAGGCTATACTGAAATCAGCCTGATTTTTGTGATGGGCCTGGGTATGAGACCTGTTTAGTTTTTAAACCTTCTCTAGTAACAGCAATGGCTACATACCCAGGCTAATTGCCTGAAGATTTACAATCCTTTTGCAAAAGATGGTTTGAGAGAGCTGGAAAAAGCTTTTTCATTACAATCAGAAAATAGGAAAAAATGGCCAAATGAGTTAGGGCAAGGGAATGAGCTTGACATTTTCTTTGTGGAATATGCAGTACATCTTTTCGCAATTCCATCTAACCTCCAGTGAGACTCATAACTGCTTCTTTTTGCTTCCAAATTAGGCCAGTTTGGTATCCAGTGAGAACATTAGACTGGATGTCCAGGGGCTTGGTAAACTAACACAGCTGACAACTCATGAGTGCTTGCTTTTAAATGCTGCTCCTATCTTTAAAAAAAATGCAACCATGATCTCGTCTCAGACCAGTGCCCTGCCCATCTATGTAACAGTGGGGACTAGAAACAGGGGAAGCTGGGTGGTCTGATGTACATAATTCCAGACTGGGAACTTCAGTGAATCCTGCAAATCCCCACAGGGGAAAAAGAAATGCAGGTATAGAAGATTTTTTGCACAGATGATGTTTCAGAAGAATAAGCTTAGGAAGGTTTCTGACTGGTCTTGATTCTTATAATGGTATTGTGTCCTATGGAAACAAAATGCCTTAATGCAGTGGAAATAACATACTTGGTAATGAATTAATCTATGCCATAACTACAGAATAAGTCTTGGGATGATCAAAAATGACTGAAAAGACCTTAGGAGCCATGGCCATTGCCAGTAAATTTAACATGAGCTCCCAGTGGGTGCTAGAACAAGAATGTTATCTACAAACACGAAAATGAAGGACTAACCAGGGGCATGCAGAAAACCACCAATGGACCATCCCATACAAATTCTGTGCCTGTCTTCCAATAATTATGAAAAGTGAAAGGTGGTACAGAAGCCCACAACAGAAATGGTCAAGGGCTGGTAAAATGCTTTATATTGCCTGCATGCTCATTGTACTTTAGTGAAGAGAAATCTTGAAGTTGACCTGAAAACACTCAAAGTAAGTCAACATGGAATGGTGAAGGCTGACATGAGGGAGCTCTCCCTATACTCCAAGCTTGCTGAGCACAGGCTAACTCCAAACTGGGAATCATGTAACTGCCTTGAGCTGGGGGCTGCACTGAGCTCAAACTAACAAACTTGGCCAGGAAACAGAGCAATAAGGTGTGGGTTCTGGGCAAAATTAACTACCTCTTTTGGAAGGCTTAGTATATCTTAGATCACAGACAGCTTTTTGTAAAAAAAGCTTTTTGTAAATCTGCTTCTCAGAAATTGTGGAGATATGCCTTGAGAAATAGGCATATCAGGAAGGGAGGAGCTGAATTTGGAACCATTTGTCGGGAATGGTACATGGTCTAACTTACATCCTTCTTCCCTGAGTAAGAGAGCAAGATCTTGGTATGCATAAAAGCTTCCAGACTGCCTGTGCCCTTAGTTTCCTTAGGGAAGAGGGCTGGCAGTGCCAACAATTTCTGGGCAGACAACATGCTTGGTAATGAAGGAAATCTGGAAGAAAACATAAAATCTTTCAAGAACTCCATTCCAATGGTTGATCTACCTGACCAACAACAAGAACCACAAAATCTTTTGGCTCTACAGTCTTCAATGTTTTGTTCTTGTTTGACCCTTCTAGATCAAACTGTCATGGAAAGTGGAAGAGTCATCATCTCTTGACACTTGCTGGATCATATCCTGCTGGTTTTCCAGAAGAAATGCTTCACCAAAATACAGAGCTGGTGACTCTTGTGGACCTCACAGCTCACAGAGAAAAGTACCTTAGTCCTCAGTGATATTTTCCCTCTTGACTTTTTGGCTCATCAGGACAGGGTGTTCAAGTGACAGACAACACAGCTTGCAGATGTTTGGCTTAGGTTGTGTGCATGTCCCAGCTTTATGTTGCAAGATAGAGTAGCTGATGGGAGGGGAATACAGAAAAGGGAAAATATAGTATAAGCTTCTCTCTGAGAGAATTTTTAGTCACTGCAGCAACTCAAAATTCCCAAAATTTGTAGCCCACAGCAGTGAGCTGTTGCATGTTTTTTACTGGGATCTCTCTGGAGGTCATACAAAGGGTTTGGGTAAATCCCTGCTGTCAGCTCTTTGCTTCTGAAACTCTCATTTCCTCCTTCTCTCACATACACTTATGTTCCTTTAAACATAGAACTTCCTACTTTTTTTTTAAGCAAAAGCTGACAATGGAAGTTTTTATCTTTTGTTGAGGCATGAAGTTTTTTAAAAGGGGAAACAAGAACTTACTGTACTTGCAACACAAACTCAGCAAATAATAATTAGCACAGATCCACTCAAATGTACAAATATATATATTTTTAGATTTGTCCACAATTTTAATCACCCATTGCCTTAATTTGTAGTCATGTCTTTTAAACATCAGCCCCAGGTATTGCATTCTGGAATTGAGATCTGGAACAAATAAGGAGAGCATCTAAAATGCATTTTTTTTTCCTTTCAAACAAATGCTAATAATTTCGGATGCCTAAAGTTCCTCTGAGGATAGAAGATGCTAGAAGATGCTGTTTATACCTGCTTGATTTAGGCTAAAACTGACTTATTTTTCCTACCCTATATGGAACTTGGCAGCTATCAGAATATGGGTAATGGCTTGCTATGGCAGCTTTCATGCCACCCAGTACATCTAAGCCAGCATGCAGTAACAGTGAAGTCAGCAGTTATATATGACTCCATCACTCTCCCATTAAATCCTGCAGGAGCTTACTGGGCCACCTGGAGTTTCTGCAGCTACAATTTTTGTTCAGGCATGGTAAAACACCTACATATGTTCTGTCTCACCATCCTTTTCCTTCTTTTCCTGCACAGTCAGTGCATTAAAGCAATCTTTCTACTCTTTTGATGTAGTTTAGCAGTTTAATGCCAAACAATGAAGTTAAGGTCAGAAACATGACAGTCAAACAATAAACCCCAAATGTGTGAACAAATAATTTTCTCATTAAACGTTAGGTAAGGTGGCAGATATCACCAAAAAATGGTTCCAGCAGAGGCTGTATAATTATAGATCAGCATGATGGACTGGCTTTGTGTAGGCTCCAGCAAAGTTACATATCCTAAGTGTCTGTGGCTGAACTTGCTACTTAAATTATTTGATTTCTAGGTGCTATGGAAGCTTGTTCTCAGCATAATGATGATGTCAGTGCATCCTAGAGATGCCAGAAGCTCTTGAAAGATATGAAAGATATTTTTGTATTAACAAGTCTTTTATTTTCCATTCTAGCAGGTCATTTTGACCAGATGACTCGGTTACGAGTCATCAGGTCTTGACTTCCTCCACTGTTTGAAAAGAGCAGAACATTTTCTTTATCAGAAAAACCCTGCTGACACTGAAGCCTGCCTTTATGAGCTCCATCAGGAGCTGCAAAAAACCTGAAGGTTTTCTGAGTCTTATACCAATTATTTCACTATGCTCAGATTTGTATTGCCTCTCAGTTCAATGGATATTTGCACTCACATCTCTTCATGGTACGTCAGACATCCTACTGCAGGTCTTGAAAATGTCATGGCTTTATCCTGTCTGGCCCTAGATGCCTTCTTAATAGTCCATCTCTTTCCACTTTTAATAAGCATCTTAATTTTTCCTTCTCTCAAGAAGAACATAATGTTTATTAACAACTTGCTGGACACGTTTACTGTATTCAATGCACTTCAAAGGCTCTAGAATGATTCTGTACTTAATAATTAATTGCTATTTTGCCATTTGCAAGGTTCACTGCTCCTCTGTATCTGCCTGTTATCTCAGTCTCTAACCACTGAAACCACCATCTAAGATTCCTTATCAAAAAATACCAGAGAAAACTGGTGTACCAGGCCCTTAAACACTAAACAATGACCACATTTCAGGTTTTGTTTGTTTTGCAATCAGACTTTTTGTGATACGCCCTAAGAGAAAACTGTGAATAATGAGCTGGGAAGACATATGTATACCACTAATCCCACCAAGAATCCAGGGCTTCATGAGCTCAAAGTCCCAGACAGCAGCTGACCCCTGAAGCTACTCAGCTCATCTTAACTAATACATGGAAGAAATGCTCTTTAAGACAACCATTACCTTGGCACTTTCAAATCTGCAACATTACAAGAAATGTCACTATCTGCAGAGCCAACGACATCCTGTGCATCAAATGCTGGAAATGTGGAAAAAAAGAGACTGTACACAGGAGTGTTATTAGTATTCATTCATCCTTTAACAACTTAGGAAAAAAAATCTGAGAAAACAGAACTTGAAATTTCTTAATGCAGGTTAAACAGTCAACCCCTGCCCCTCCTCCGTCCCCTGCTTCCAAAAGAAATAGGACAATAGGATGAACCAAACTGTAGCAAGACTTTTTCCTGGGGACCATCTTGATTAGAATGACTTGCAGATAACTACTGAGAAATGAAAACTTGCTGCCTCACTAGTAACAGAGGAGCAGGCTGATACAAAAGAATTATAATATTCTGCTTTTAGCTAGAAAATGAAAAATGTATTTCTGTCTCCTTTGCAGACAAGCAAACAAAGGGAAAGATATTACAGAAGAGTGCTAGAGAGTGACAGAAAGAAATAGATATCTGGTTGAACCTAGGATCAATGGCTGTTGTCAAAACATTTTTGTCAGATGTTCCTAATCAAAACAGAAATGTAAAAATCTCTTTGGTTTGGAAATGATGTATGAGAAAAGTCAGGGATGAGGAGCTAGTACAAGCTTCTCTAGAAGCCCTGTTTTAATCAGCTCTATTCTCTCTGCATGAGGAGTTTCACTGTCTTTCAGCATCTATAGCCCCAACACTTTCCTAGCACCATGGAAATATATGATACAATTAGACAGAAGGAAACAAACATTTATACAAAAGAATAACTAGAGTCTTATACATAATGATGACCTTCTTGATTTGCTTTGGGTTATGCTGAAAAGGCCTACTTTGAGGCACAGAATTTTTGCAGCCTCAGGTTTGTCTAGATTAAAGGAACATTTTCTGGCAGCTACATGAGCAAATGAGTACCTAGTGATCCACCCTAATTTATGTTATGTAAAACTTAGTGGGTGTAAGCTACACGTGTGCCTTCTGAAGGCAATGACTGCACTCCCAGTGACTGGCCTGGCTGCCAGCTCTCTTCTCCCTCTCACACACCTGTTCTTGTAATGCTCTGTTGAAGAAAATGGGTGTGACACCATAGAAATGCTGTGCAATGATCTAAGGTGCCTCAAGCAACCATGACATTCATCCAGCTGTAGTCAAAATGTGTTATTTTAATTTCAGGCACTTTTTCTGGTGTCATAAACACCAATACTGCGTTTGCAAATATAGTGCAGTGTTTGATGTGGGAAAGAAGGTGGACATACAATTTTGAAACAGATGGGAGACTAGTAAGGGCTGTGTTACACAGAGCAACCATTGTGCTGGGGGTGCCTAAGCAGGCTCTAAGAGAACAGGCTGGCTTGTTCAGGGAAGAGCAGTGGCATGCACAGACACCTAAACAAGCCCTGACCAGCCCAGCCCCAGCAGCAGGGTAGATATGAAACCTGATCTGTGTGTTGGGGAGCAGCAAGGGCAGGGCTGCTCTGAAGGGGACAGTGAGCCCTTCACAGTGAGTCACCCACACGCTGAGGGTGACTGGCAGGCAAAGGGGACAACTTACTGACAAGGGGCATGTTCCACAATACCCAAAAAACACAAGCAAGACAGGTCAATAGTTCAGATGCCCAGTCAAGGCTGAGCTCAAGCAGGAAAGCCAAGCCCATAGGTCAGGATCAACAAGGGTACATAGCCAGATGCAGGTGTGGCTGCAACATACCCCAGGCAAGAAGCAAGCATGAGACTCAGTTTAAATGCATCTCCTAAAAGATGGTGACAGTGTGGGAAGCACCTGGGTTCTTCCAGCTCTCTGTTGAATGGTTACAAGGCCAGCAGGCATTGAGGCCCAAAGCTTCTGGAGGCCTGAAGTGCATCTAAACCAGATGTCTACATTATCTAATTAAGCAGCCAGCTCTCCAGGAGAGAGGGGAAAATATTGAGGGCACTGACAGTATCCCACTGACTTGGCTAATAAGTGGTGTGCTCTGCCATTTTGACATACCCGGCTGTTTTATTACAGTGAGATTGCAGCACCTATTGTAGTGGGCTTGAAATTAAAAAAAAAAAATGGACTCAGTTCCTTGCTCCATGAATGATGGAGTAAGATGTCAAAGGAGAAAAAGCACCAGCTCTCTTGTCTTCTTTGCCATGCAGAGACTACTGTCCTTCATTCAGAATCCTACTAGCTGCAGTTTTGTGACTTAGTCCTAAATAATGCAATTCTTATCAGATTATTATGTTTGAAAAAATCCCAAGAACATTGGCTGCTATACTGCAGTCCTTGTTGCTCAGGATTGCTGGCAGTGCCTCCACTCCAGTATCAGTATCCAGTATCAGCAGCCAGTGTCAAATAAGAGATGGTGGGTGCTGGGTACCTGCAGAGGAGGTACCTGGTAAGGACACAACATGTTTTAGTGGGACTGAGAGAGTTGCTGTTGGGAGGGAGGAATAGCTGCCAGTAAAGGACAAGGTTCAGGGGCTGCATTTCCCATTTTACGTTGTTTTGGCAGAGCACTGCCTGGCATACCAAGTACACGTTACAGACCTTCTGGAACCATCTTTCAGAAAACCAGTAAGACAGTTTGATACTACTCAGAAGATGTGGATTACACTGGATGTCAGCAACCAGTGAGAAAGTGAAATATTTGGTGCAAGTCATCACATTTTTTTGTGATTCAATTCTCACTCTAAACAAGGGAATTTGTGCCTTTATGAAAGTGCTTTGATCTTCCCACGATAGGCATTGTATCATTTCTCAGATTCTGTATTAAATAACGATCTCTGGAAATAGACAAAAGGGCAAAATACAGAAGTACATCAAACAGCCAGAAGCATGGGGAGTCCCAGGTACCTACCACAATCACTCACACTAGATGGAAGAAAACCAAACCAGAACTGGGTGACCACAACACACTGCTGTTCCTCCATACACACAGTGCTGTTCACTGCAGAGCTTACACTGCATCCTTTGCTGCCTTTGTCATGCACCTTTGGGAGACTAAGTTGCACATACCAATGAACTCCTTCCTTCCTTCTTCACTGTTTTTTTTTTTCTTTTGTTCAAAGATCAAGCATCACTGCTGGGGATTTTTATATGTAGAAGTGATATGGAGAAAATGTTGATTGTTTCAACTTCAGTTTTCCAGGAGTGGTTAATTTGCTATTTCTGCTGAGGGATTCAATGTATGGATTTTCAGGCGGATTTAAAAAAAAAAATTCTCTGAATCAGGAATTACTGTTCATATGGAAGACAGTATGTGATGACAATTTCTGATACTCAGAAAATAGGAGACCTAATTTTACACATTCTTAAGGATGCTCAGCTACAGCACAGTTGGAGTATCAAGTATCTGGGACTAGCTCCAGGCTCTATTACTTCTTTGTCATACTTCTGGAGGGAAAACCCCTGAGCTTTCACAAAGTTGAGAACTTGGTAAGTGGTATTACTTCCCTTCAACTTCTAGTCCAAAATCTTTCACTGAGAATTTGTGTAAGTCCACTATTAAGTGCACTTTTTGAGAACTAGAGCCACTGTTCTCAGAAAGCATGACTGGTAAATTGGTACTAAAGTAACTTTAGGCTTTTCTAACTAGATAGAAGCAACTGTTTAATTGTACCAAGGAGCTGAATGGAAATTAACAACCACTGAAGACAGTACCGTACTTTCAGGAGAAGTCTCATCCTACATGTTCTGAACTGGCATCCCACCAACTGTGGTTTTGTTCTTCAGTGTCAAAAAATGTAACAACATAGATATAGGCATAGATTTTTATTCTTTTTATTGCTCTTGTTAAAAAGTCAGTGTATGAACTATGGCCCTATGCTGTAAAAATGCAACATTACTGAGTGATCTAAAAGTATGAGGTCCACTGTGACAAGATTTTAAACATGAAGCATAAGCTTCACTATGGATTTCCAAATTAAAAAACAATCTTAAGAGGTAAATGGATTAATAATAACTGATGTATGTGGAATTTCAATACTAAATGAATACAAAGTGGACTTGCAAAAACCAAACATACAAAAATCACATCCTGGGTGAATCTCCACTATAACAAAACACCAGTGCCTATTAACTCAGTGTTTAGGGACTGAAAAAAACTATGGCAATATTCCTAATTCTGAAGCAAACCCAAACAACAGCATATCCATGAGTATTATTGCACAGTGTTGCTTTAAGTGGCTTGCAAACTACTTTTGCATTAAGGAAAGTGAGACTTACTTTTTTAGATATGTAATCTTATTTGAAAGATGCATTGCAAAAAGAATGGTGTCCTAATTAGAACTTATATACCCTTTATGAGACAGTTTAAACATATCTGGCACACCATGAAGCTCTTGAAATGACTCCACTTCTTCAGAAAAAGTCTACATTTCTCAGAGGATGGGTGGGCACAGAATAGCAAATAAAGGGAGAAGAATGACAATGGACATTAGTTTCCCAGCAAAAAAAAAAAAAAAAAAAAGTCTTACATCACACAGCTGATCATAAATAAATAAGATGAAATTTGAGGAGTCTGAATATAAATCCTTGAATGATCCTGCAAGAGTCACAGGCTTCACCAAATTAATATCAGTGTATTTTGTTAAGAATAATGCAGTTACTATATACAGTGTGTTTATCAGATAATGCTAACTAACAATACACTAAATTAATGTAGTTAAACAAGAAATATACTAAACTAACATACTTAAAAAAAGGAAGGCAACCCCCAGTTATGCATAGTTCCTTATGATAATGTCCAGCTCCCTGGAGTCCAATGGATTGACGCCTTCAAGCATCAAGAAGCAGTTTTCTGAGGTGTAAACAACATAATTAACAGAACCCAGCCAAGCTGTAAAGGAATTACACTGTCAAAAATCTCAAGTCTAATCACAAATCACCTGTAAATCTTACCACTGCATATCTGCAATGGGGCAGTCATCCATTCAAAGGTTTTACACTGGCATGTTTCTTCAAAAGACCTTCTAAAGGATGTGCTATTTAACATGGTGGTGATCCAGACACAAACAAAAATTTGACAAAACGCAAAGCACTTAGGGTTTAGAAGCACTTATTGAAGAATGCATACCATGTTTACAGTGTATTATGTATGACTGCACACACTAGTAAGTTTCTCTTGTTTACTACTTCTTATGTGGCCTCTTACTCTTCTTAGTATTTCTACATACTAAGAAGAGATGTTTTTCCCCCAAGAAACCAGCTTCTCTGATACGGAAAGTCACCATACCCATATCTTGCTTTGCCACAGGAAGGCACGTACAACGAACACAACAATGTCAAATCCCCATGGATCATGACAAAATGACTCAGTTCTTCCCTTTGTTTCTTGCTCAGCTCCTCTGCTCCCTTACAACTGTGCAGGTCAGTCAGCATCCAGTTCTTCTCTAGTAAGTAGAGGTTTCCCATCTGTATCACCTGTCTTTTTTTGCATCTCTTCCACAGCTTTCAGCAGAGCTGCTCGCTCCTGCTCAAGAGTGAGAATGGTCTGCTTCAGTTTGCCTTCATTGGTCAATAAAAGCTCTACTGTAGCTTCAAGGTTTTGGATTTTTCCATTAGCCACCTATCAAAGTAAAAAGATAGGAGGGGAGAAAGGATGGGAAGGGGAAAAAAAGGTAAATTCATTAAGTACTGAAACCATCTTTAAACTATTTTTTGAGATACATTAATACATATAAAATGCTTTAGAAATTATGATAAATTAAGCTCAGAATATAATGCAAAGTAATGAAATCAGAAAGTTACCAAATCTGCAAATTTTATACCAAAGAACTGCAGGTTAAGATAAGCTTCTGTATGGGTCAGTTGGGAGATATTTTTGGCCAGCCACACTTGTTGCTTTGGAAAACAAAGACAACTCAACGTGTTAGCTGCATCCTCATTTCATCTCAACTTTGAGTCCAATGAATACCAGGTTTGAAGGTAAAGGAGAAGATTTAGAGCAATATGCAAATGGAATTGTGAAAAATTTCAAAAATTCTCCCTCAAAAGGCTGCACATACTGGCATTCTGATTTATGGTGAAACAAAGTATTAGATTGCTCAAACTCATTATGTGAGACCTGTAGGTACTTTGACAACATCAGATATCTGATGTTGCTTCTGACAACATCAGAAGCTTCAGCACTGGATAACATTTGGAGACATGAGTACGGGGTGGTCTTTGCTTTCAGGAAAGTATTTGCCTTTCTGATGAGCCCACTACCCATGATGTAATTATGATGAGTTAAAAAGTTCACCCTTTGGGGACAAAATACTGACATATAATTTTGACCCACATTATCTGGTGATGCATTTTCCTCCCGTCAGCAATGGATCACCTTCCCTGCTAGGAAACAAAGTCTGATGGAGCCCAACTCCAAGACAAAGGGATTGCTCCAAAACTACAGTGTTAGATAGTTAAGTTCCTTGCTGTGACTCCAGCTGCTGACTTGCCAGCACTCAAGTGGAGATGAGCTTCACAATAAACTGCTTAAGGCTGTCAAGTCTATAGGGACAGGAGTGGGTAGAAGATCACAGAATCACAGAGTGGATAGGGTTGGAAAGGATCACTGGAAGGCATCTAGTTGTAACCTCCCTGTTCAACCACAGTCCCCTAGAGCATGTCACTCAGGACTGTGTCCTGACTGCTTTTGAATATCTCCAGTGAGGGAGACTCCACAACCTCTCTGGGCCACCTAGGCCAGTGCTCAGTCAAGCACATTGTAAAGTTCTTTCTCATGTTCACGTGGAAGTTCCTATGCATCAGTTTCTGCCTGTTCCCTCTTTTCCTAATGCTCTGCACCCTCTGAGTGGAGCCTGGCTCCATCCACTTCACACCTTCTCTTCATATACGGATGACCTGTTCCAGGAGCTCCATGTCTCTCTTGTACTGAGGAACCCAGAGCTGGACACAGAACTCCAGATGTGCCTCACCAGGGCTGAGTAGAGGGGCAGGATCACCTCCCTGGACCTGCTGGCAGTGCAGTTCCTAATGCCCCCAGGATCCAATTGGCTTTCTTGGCCATGAGGACACTCTGCTCATGGACAGCTTGTTTTCCACCAGGACCCCCAAGTCCTTCTCCACAGAGCTGCTCCCCAGCAGGTTGGCCCCAGCCTGTGCTGCTGCTGGGGGTTGTTCCTCCCCAGCTGCAGGACCCTGCACTTGCCCTTGCTGAATTTTAGATGATTCTTCTTGACAGAATAGTATCCTTGCTGTAATAATGTAGTGACTGAAAATGTAAAAATGAAGTTGAAAATGCACTTTATTTTTATCTGTCTTCTACAAATATGATTTTAATTACAAGAGAAGAGGCAGTCTGTTGAATCAACTTTTCACTAACTACAAGTATATGCTCTAACCACTCCTCTTTTAGAATTTCTTCTGCATGTAAATTTTGAGGGCTAAACTAAATAAAACTTTTAAGTGGCTACATTTTATATTCACTAGACCAAACATCAATCCCTCCTATGATGTGGTGTAGGGCAGCCTTTTCTGAAAAGGTGTATAAATTAGAAAGTGAGACTGTTAATCATATATGAAATATAAAGTGTACCTGCAGTTCTTCCAGGAGATCAAAGTTTTGTTTGCGCAAGCTACTGTTTGCCTTTTCTAATTTATCCAGTCTCTGATTGTCATTTAAAGATGAATCTATAAGCTCATCCTGAAGCACATGATATTCAACTTCATAAGCTTGCAACTGCTTGGCAATATCCATTTCAAATACCTGTAGTATATAAAAGTATTATTAGGTGCTGTGCAGATCAAAAACATTGCTATTTCAAGGCTTGAAAATCTATTGATCTAGATCTAGACTTAGCTATTTAATCAATGCATACAAAAAAAGGACTTATTTTTTGGCATTGACATTTCCTATTGTGGAAATGGCAAGTCTGAGGCAGTAGAGTGCAATACGTTGGCATTGGATCTACTTAAAAACTTTGCTACTGATCTGCTGCCTGACTTCAGCAAAACTACTTACACTAAAGGTTTCAAGGCTGTGGACTTTATAGGGTATTCCCCTTTTCAAATTTAATACATCTCAGTTTGGCATAAACCCTCCTAGTCATACCCAGAATCAGTTGTCAGTTCAGAAGAAGTATGGTCCAAACTCACCTGCCACATATACAAATGTAAAGCTAAGTAAAATAAAGCTAAGTAAAATAAAAGCTTTAAATGAACAACAGTAGACTTTGCTATCTTTACTTACGATTCTATAGTATTTTTACAGACTGAAAGAAAATGAAATTATCTATTCTTACACACTTAACAAAACCATAATGTAACATCAAAATAGATTTCTATTATCATTAACTACAAATCACTGAAACAAATGCTCAGTCTTATCCATGAACATTAAGCACACCTTTTATTTCAAAAGCAGATAAAAAAATTGAGATGCAGAGTAATCCAAAGGAAAAAACCTACTATTTTTTTTCCTTTTTCTAGGTTTTGGCAAGCATCTGCCTTCAAATTATTCATAACTATGACTCTCATCTCCTCTACAAGCAATGAAGAAGGTAGTAAATTAAAATGACAAGTGTGCCAATCACAGAACATAGAAGAAATAAAAGTTGATTTAAAATTGTATTTGAAAAATAGCCAAAGAAGGGAAGTTCCAGGGTCATTCTTTATTTTTAAACTTCTTGTACTTTATTCATTTTGAAAATAAGTCAAATCCCATCTTAAATACCTGTTAAAAGTAACAGGAACTTTTATCTGCTCTGTCTACAAAACTTTAACTCTTGGTTAAGGAAACATCAATTTATGAAATGTTTCTGTCACATGTCCAATAAAAATTATTTCATAGTTAAATGGCAGCACAAACATATATACTAAGGATCTAAGCACAGAAGGCTGAAATACAATTTAATTAAAGTTTGATTACACATAGGAAATTTCATTTTCTGTGAATTTGAGCATCCCTGGAGAAGATGCCCTGTTGAAATTTCAATAAAACAAGCAGAGCAATTCAGCAGAGCACAATGTTAGTTCCTCTCATGACCTCTGCCACTTCTAGCCTCTGTGCTCTTGAGGAGGGAGGGAAATCCCTGCTGTCATAACCAGAGTATCAAATCTCAAAGAAGGGAAACATGAGGCAATAAAAAGTTTGATATGAAACCTAGTCAACTGAAGGTACGTTAAAGCATGGAAGGCCACGCTGCCGAAGGATGAAGAGCATGGTGATTAACCCAGGAGCTGTGTATGGACTGTGGGCTGGTCAAACAGCTGCTCTCTTCAAAATCAGCCCTGATCAAAGCAGGGAACTGCTCTTCTTTCTATTCCCTTCTACCTACCCACTTCAAATTTAGAGCATTCAGGGCTGTCTAAACAGAGCATCCCTCTCTCCTTCCATTGAAAGCACATGGTTTTCTGAAAGTCACCTAAGCACTGCAAGTCTTTCAGCCTGGCAGGTAACATACATACCCCTTTGCCCCTTGGTTTCCTTCCCCTTGCACAGACTTTCTAGTTCTCATTTCCTTCCTTTGACAGTAAGCACTAGGAGCCATTTTTCTGGCTCTAATGTGAGTTGTGTCCCTGAGAAGCTTTGCTGCCAGGGCTCAGAGGGAGCCCCTCTCCAGAGCACTCTGCTGCTGCTTTCTTTATCAACCTGCAGGCTGTGATCTCCAGCAGCCCTTGGGGGGCTGTAAGCACTTCTGCACAGTACAGCCCTTATGTTCTGGACCACAAAAGGCCTTCAGAAAAACTGGCTAAAGCCCATCTTCTATGTGCCTGCTGCAGTTTAGATGTCAAGTGTAAAAACACTCAGGATTAAGTGCCCTAATTGAAATAATTTCTGATTTCAAGCCTTAACTGAAATAATTTCTGATTTTTCATATTCCATAAGTATCATATGGAACATTCTGCTAGCTTAGCAATATTGCATCATTTTCCTTGTCTGCTGTTTAAAAGAATTGTATCAAGGATTCAAGTTTTGCTGTCTAGAGTCACTACTCACTGCAAAAGTCTGCACTGCCCCATATACTCCTGAGAGAATTACAAAGGTGTTGTTACATAATGGGCCAGCACCCTAAAAGCCAGTAGAGACAGAATTGATGTAGGGAGGCTTCTAATTTCATTAAGTAAGGTTAACCTTTGTGAGGCTCCTGTTAGTCAATTTTTGCTTCTGATATGAGACTTGGAAAGCAAGATTCCCTGGTGAAAAAAAAATTAATTTTCACTAAAGGCTTCATAAAGTGACAACAATCAATGGTTACGATACCATAAAAAGATAGTAAGTCATCTTAGTCTACAAGCATCTGCCTCCAATGTTTTCAACATCTTCCAAACTACAAGAGCGTTCTCAGCCTGAAGTAGCTGTTCTGGTTTTTCTGTCAAGAACTTAAAGAAGCATTCATTTGCACACCTCTCATGTGTTCAGTTTATTTCATACCTGACTAATGGTCTTTTCCATCTGTACCAAACCCAAGTTGGGGAGAGTGCTCTTAATAAAATCAACAATAGTTTCTAGATTCTCATGCTGCAGAATCAAGGGCTTGTGGCTTCCCAAAAGGCTTAAAGCCACTTTAAATATAGCCTCAGATCCTTGAAGAAAGAGCATATCTGTGAAAACAAGGAAAAAACCAGGTTATATCAAGCAAGCACATCTTTTGACAAGAATATCAGAACAATAAATTGTCCAAGGAAAACAACTTTGGATAGGAGTGAGCTGGAGGTTAGATACACTGTGGTGGACATGTGCTTTTGGCTGTGGCTTTAGAAGTTTTATAGGATCAAGATTATTACTGTGAATAGCACAGCTGACTAACACAATCACTTACTAATTTGCTTAGTGAATTTTCACCAAAAAAAAAAAAAAAAAAAAAAAGGCAATTCAAGTTTAAGCTAAGTCTACAATAAACTAGGGTAGTCGAGTTTATCAATGTTGCCAATTTTTGTGCATGTAATGGTTTAGTGGGCTGTTTTGATGTTTGTATGAATATAAATTTGAACAGAAATCTAATCCCAAAGCCCTTCAAAAATCATAATACAACAGGGAAAAAACCCTATACCTGAAGACACAACTGAAGATCTGAAATTCTGTTTTTCTCTCATGTGGTGGAAAAAGCCACAAAAGCACAATACAACATTGAGCACAGGAGGCTAAATGCACACTTTACAGTAGCCTCAAGTTTCAGGTGTGTGTGTTTATTTTTAGTATGTGTCTAAACCACTTCTGTTAATATGCTAATAACGATATTAATAAGTACCCAGAAATAGCAGTCATACAACTTAAGTGTAAATATTGCAGGTGGCCCTGCAATGACAGCACCTGGCATACCAAGCACACTGAAACCACAGTATACAGTGACCTTTCAATGTAATGTCCTTTCCTTTCTTTTACAGAGTGCCTGTGTATTTATAGAGTAAAGAAATATAAGACTGCAATAAAGGCATCAGACAAGAAACCAAATTTGTATAAACAGCATTGCCCTGCATTTCCTGCTACTGTAACTCAGAATTTGCTCCTGGTTTCATTGAAGGACTCACCTTGCTATAGACAGAAGCATCTAACAAATGAAACAATACTGATGGAGGTGATAAAGGAATAGAAGATACTGTGGCATTTTTATCATACTTCCTAAATACAAATTTACTTTGAAAGGGCTTCTCTCTTGTTCTTTCCCTGCTTTGTATTTGAAGCTGTGAATGGACCCCAAATCAGTCACATACAAAATAGCACAGAAATAGCACAGTGACACAAAAAACAAAGATACATCTTGATTTAAAAAAAAGAGTAAAGCAAAGAGATAGAAAAAACCCACCATGCTGTAAAGGAAACAACTACTAGCAAAACTACATTTATCTCTGATGTAGTGAAGAACCTATGAAAGCACTGGCTAACAGCCTTTCTTAGTAAAATCAAACTCTATTTCCAAATTTGTATCATTATGAAATTCCCCTCTTTCACTCTTTAGCTTGCAAAGTTGAAGCCATAACTCATTTCACTCTCTCTCTCCAAGAAAGAAAAGCACAAGTAAAAACTAACCACAAATCTCACACTATCTCACCATTAGTCCTAAAAGGGGACTAACATTTTTCAGCTCTGTCTTGAGCTGAATGTGAACTCCAGTGGCAGAAATGATAAAAAAGTGGTAACAGAGCAGGCATTTGCCTCAATTCTCTATTGAAACTCATAACTATGGAGAAATGATTCATAGGGAAAGCTCTATATTAGGACAGGAAATAGTGAAGAACAGCTAGAAATACAAAGTGAAAAAGCAGAGCTAAAAAGAATGTGTTTTTATGATTCAGCACCTGCCCCATAATAATGTGCAGATTAACATTAAAAGTTGTTAATGAATGTCTGTATGACTGAGCTGGTAATACATGGCTGAAATCTCTCTCTCATTTAAAACAGCAAATACTCAACAAAGACCTGTTTGTTATCCACTCCCCATGCTTCATAATAAGTGGGCTCCCAGCCAACAACAATACAGTGAAGGTACCCAAATTAATGCCACGACTGGCAGCCTACAGGGTTAAACAAAATGAAGTTTTATCTACAATCTTGAAACAAAATAAATACTATTCTATCAAATCTCCTCTATTAATAAGTAAGCAGGGGTACTAAGGACCACATCTTTCTTAACACTGTGCTTTCATCAGCTCCTGCTCAGGAGAAGTGTCAAAAGTTTGGACAGATAAATAAAAACTTAAAAGGAGTTTTGCTATTTGATTCATAAAACAGTCTAACCCACTTCTTTTACATATTGCCTGTTAGATGTCTGCAAAAAGCACACTCAGTGGAAATCCAAGGGAAGGGTCTTCAGTAATAATTGTATAATTAAATAGGAGTGGGCTAGTTTCAAATACTAGTTCAAAGAAAACATGTTAGAAAATGGCAGTGCAATCTCAGACTGCACTATAAAACCTATAAATCAGATACTTCAGTATCAACATTCTTTCCTCCCAAAGGTTCTAATAAGTGAGCAATGAAAATCTATATACATATGTTCTGCTAAATTGTGTGAAGACGTAGGTAAAAAATGATTGGATTTTAATTTGCCATGCTGCTAATGACAGCCACTGGCAGAGTGACAGCTGTAGTCTTTTTTGTTTAAAGTTGTGTTTCAGAGTCTTTAGTATGGGCGAGGATGAGATTTTACTTTCTAATGTAAGAGAATGTCCAATGTTCCTAACCTACATAGCTCCAGTAAATACTGTTTTAAGGAAATGACTAAACACAAAGGAAATACTAAATTTAAGGAAAATACTCAATACAAAACTGCAGGTGTTGGTCACATTGAACTTTCTCTCTAAAAAAATGAGAGATTTGTAAGAGGCATCAGCTTCTGTCACACATGCTTTTCTCTTCTCGACCTGAAATCAGATGTGTGCCTTCTATTCTAATGCAAAGTCTTTGTTTTCTAAAGCCCTACAACCCTTCAATGACAGAGAAAATACTAATTTGTGTATTAAGGCAGAAAATCAAAACATACTGGATACAGAGGCACTTTTATAACCTCACTGCAGTCAATTGCCTCATTCAAATGCTTCTTATCATATACAATACTATGAAAGATTAAGAATAACAAAAAGATGAGCTGATTATAAACTCAGTATATGACACTTGCATACAGCATTTGATTCCTACAGATTATTACTGTCAGCTACATACTTGTTGATGTACATTAACCTGCTTTGAACTCTTCCAATAAAAAAAACAAACTGTTTTCCATGGAGTTTGGCTGCTAGTCATGGGACATGTAGTTCTACCCTATACACCATCCTTTTCACTGTGAATTTTTCTAGCATTACTTTTAGCATGTCCTTAAACAGAATCCAGACAGAGTCGTTGTTAGTTCTTCTTGAGCTCTATATTGCTATTTGTGGTAGACAGGACCATATTGTTTTTAAATCAGGAAAGTGTCAATATTAATCCACTAAGAAATAATTTCTTCATTGCATCTCTTAAATGAGACGGACTATGGAAAATCAAACTAGTTTCTCACTACAAGAGAAGAACTGGGGAGAAAGCTCCAATCCACCCCACTCATTATGGACAATCCAGTACCACATAATGAAAAACATAAAACTGAAAAGGAAACAAAGCATCTGCTCAAACACGAAACAACCTATGAAGTATATATCCAGAAGATAGCATCAAGGTAAATTCTTAATTGGAATTTAATTAAAAAAGAGAGCTTCTGTAGATTCTAAAAATAGGCAACAGAAATTATTTTAGAAACTAAACTCTAGATGATTCCAAACATTTTTGGAACTAAAATTGTCAGGATAAGAAACACTAGTTTAAATGTCTTGTATTTCTGCAGAGTAAATCCTTGATTACACTGCAAGGGCCATCTCTGTGTGTGTTTTAAAACATAACCCTCAAGCTAATTTTCTGCTGACACTGCTGGAAATGATAATGGAGTAAATGGATATATTTCTTAGATGATGCCTTTGTTACATCTCTTTTCAGCTTGAAGGAACTAATTGTTGGTGTTGAAGTGTCATTATCATGATACAATGGCTGTCTTCAAGGCATCAAATTTTACATTCTCTCTGAAAATGGTTACAAGGTGGGAAAAGGTTACAATGAGGATGAAAAGACATTAGGGACTGTAGTTTACTTTCCTCCTCTCTCTTCCAGTTTTACTGATATACTGCACACTCCGCAGGATGACCTCTGTTGTTTTTCTTCCGTTCACAGTAAACAAAGTATTTCTCCTGGGTGTCTGAAACAGGTTGGATAGCAATGCTGTTCCTAATAACAAGATTCCAAATGTAAGACTTCAGAAAGAGCAGAGAGAAGTTTTATGGAGAATTACCAAACACTCTGGATACGAATCCAAGGGGAAACTGGGAGGCAAACATGGTGAGAAACCAGGGAGCAGCATAGAGGCTGGGGCCAATCTCATGTTCCTCCAGGTGGTTATAGAGATCTCGATGGTAGTCATGAAGAAGTCGAGACAATTGGTACATCTGGATCTGCATGGGATAAGAACAAGAGACTAAAGATCAATGTGTTTTAGCATTCATAATAGCAAAGTTCATGCTTCATACTTATCAGAAACAGAGGAAGGTATTTGTCAATTGATGTTTGGATGAAATTGTGTGGAAACAAGAAATACTTGGAAGCCACCTAAAAGACACAAGATGGGTCACCTGTGAGCCTACAACAGGCTCATTTGCAGGATCATTTGGACCTCATTTGAATACAATAGAAGTCTTCTTATTTATGGTTTCCATAGTTTCCCCAGAAGTATTTTGATTTGAAAAATCATGCATTTAAGGTGAGGTATCCTTTTCCCAGATGATCCTTCCCTATTTTTAAGAACTCAATATATGTTCAGGTTTTGAAAATGCTAGCTGTACTGAATTGTTATTATTTAACATTAGCATTCTTTACTTAAAAAAAATGAAATCATACCTGTAAAATTGTCATGTCAGGACGATATTGTTTTCTCAGGCCCATGTCAAACATAAGAAACTTCAGCATTTTAAAAGCATCTTCTTCACTCATATGGAGTAGTAAAACTCCTGCTACAAAACTAAGGCCCTGGCAATATCCTACTTCCTGGTCCAGAAGTGAATAGGCCTTCAAAATATTGTAGAGTGACAGCTGCCCAGCTCCCAGCTGTGCTGAGAAGTACGGATGTGTTGGAAATGTGCGTCCTGTGAAAAGAGCTAAGTTAGTGATTTAAACTAAAAAATAAACAACAAACCCCCCAAAACCTTGTCATGTTGTCAAATTAAACAGTCTTTAAAAATGTAGATTCTGAACCAACCCACATGAAGACCGTAAGAAAGTTAACAATACAGAACAATTGACTCTTATACTCTACTGCTGTTTTGCTACAGTCATTGCAAAGTTCATTTAGAAACTATCGACGGATGGGGAAAACCTGTTGTTTAGAACAGCTGAACACCTGATCCTTAAGACTGGCCCCTAAACAGTTTATTAAAGGATAATAATTATTATAAAGGCTATTATAAGTTGTCCTAATAAGGACAACTATTAGGATCCAGGCACAGACTTATAACATCTGATCTACTCAGGCTGAGGCCCCTTCCCTTTACTTTTAGGTTTTGTCTTTTTCATGTAAATGTATCTCTTGTCACAACCATCCTTGCCTTGGTCCCTCCCAGTCTCCATTTGCCTTTTTTTTTTTCCTGCAGCCTGTACAATACCAAGAATTGTGTAGCTGTATATAAGTTGTGATATATGCTATATAAATATTATGTGAGAGCACAGCTAATCGAGGCAGCCAACAGACACAGCATTTTGTGCAGCCGTTTCTGGGCTTTGTTCCCTTGAGCTTTGAGCATACAGAGACAATGTCCAGGATCAGCAGGCGACTCCTGGAAGCGTGAGGGTGCTGCTGGCTGGTAAGGCTGATGCTGGTAAAGCTGATGCTAACCAACCCTTGTCAGCTGCCCTTGATGACAGGGTGCCTGGAGCCTTTGTTCCAGCTCATCCCTTACAAGGGCGGGTCACTAATGACCTGGGTAATGGGGCACAGCACACCCTCAGCAAGCCTGAAGGTAATACAAAACTGGGAGGAGTGACAGATACACCTGTTACCATTCAGAGGGTTCTCACCAGGCTGGCCAAATGAGCTGCCAGGAACTTTATAAAGTTCAACAAAGTTAAATGCAAAATTCCTGCAATTGGAGGGAACAAACCAGTATTTGCCACCCATCCGGAAGGCAGCTTTGCAGAAAGGGACCTGAGGGTTCTGGTGGCCACCAGGTGGAACGTGAGCCAGCAATTTGGCCTTGCAGCAAAGAAGGCTGATGGTATCCTGGGTTGCATTAGGAGTGCTGCCAGCAGCTGGGGGCAGCTGATCCTTCCCCTCTACTCAGCACATGTGGAGTGCTGTGCCCCGTTCTCTGTTCCCAACAAAAGAGATACAGCCATACTGCAGAGAGTCCAGCAAAGGGCCTCTAGGATAATAGAGGGACTGGAGCATCTTTTCTATGAAGAGAGGTTGAGAGAACTGGAACTGTTCAGTCCAGAAAAGAAAAGTCTCCGGAGGATGTTACCAGTGTGCACAAATACCCAGAGGAATAGAATGAAGAAGAAGGAGCCAGTCTCTTCCCAGTAGGGCTCACTGACAGACTGACAGAACAATGGGCACACATTAAAAAACAGGAAATCCCGCTTCTTATTCTTTTTTTTTATTTTATTTTTTAATAATTGTAAGGGTGGATAGGCATTGGCACAGGCTGCCCAAAGAGGTTGTGAAGTCTCCATCTATGAACATATTAAAAGTCTGAGCAAACATGATTCTAGGCAGCCCGGGCACATCTTGCTTTGAGCAAGGGGGATTTGGACTAGATGATCTCAAGAGCTCCTTTCTAATCTTAACCTCTCTGTGATTCTGTGAACAAAGACATTAAAGACTTAACCTTTACAGATTTTTTAAAAAAACTTCCAAAGGCAAATTTTTCACTTTTTGGAAAAACCCTGCCCCTATCAAACTTCCTCTGTAAAGCACCTCAGCAGAGGAGAAATTTGAATACCTCTTTTGTTCTAGGGTTAAGTGGAGCTTGTTTTCTGGTTGCCCACTTGTTAAATATCACCCCACCCTTTAGCTCCTGGAATGCTGTTGTGCTGCCAGATAATATCAGAACTCCTGTTTCAAGACAAAGCCCGGGGCAGAGTCCTTCTGCCATCTGGTAGCTGCTTTAACCTGTCACATGGGACATGCCATTCAGTTCTGAGTAGGTCTCCCTGGCCAGGGTGTCAGAGTTGAATGTTACAGAATAAGTATTTCTAGCATTCCTTTGCTTGAAGGACAAATTACTACAATACAGTCTCCAAAGGCATACCTGCACTGCCTCACTCAGGCAGCAAAGCTCATTTCATGTAAGTCATGAAAAAGGGCTTATCAAGAATAAAAACGGTAAGAAGTTCTAAAAACCAGGAAATGGATGAGGAAAAGAACTGCTAAACTTACAAGCTGATGTGTTTCTGAGTGCTCTGATGCTGGCTTAACTAAGAATTTTAGCCTTTATTTTGGAGCAAAGATCTCTGGCCCTGCCAAAAAGAGACTAAATTAACTGTGGTACCTCAAGAGCCCCAGAATGTGAAAGTAATTATTTTAAAAAATGTAATAAAACAAAACCCAATTTTTTACCGTGTTCAGCAAACACCCAGTGATAGATGGTTTCCTACACTGATAGCACTGTGACATGAAATTTGGGCCAGCAAAGCAGCTTCTATACCTTAGCTCTGCATCCACATGCACACTCCTGGCCTCAAGAAGCACTTTTTACATCTGAGGATGCATCAACTAAGTGCAAGCAATACTATTACAGCTTTGGCTCATACTGTCTTAACACAACCTATTTGGCCTAATTTGGGCAAATATTTTAGGTATTACAATCACTGTGTTGCGAGAACACAGTTTGTTTCTTTCAAGGTGTAAGTGCATGCTCTCAGAAGGATTCTTAAAGATTTGAGAGAAAATGTTTCTGATAGCCTAAAGGAACACAAGTCAGAACATGCCAATCCCTTCTAGCTGCCTATCCAGTTATGCTGCCTGTTACCATGCAGCACAGCTCCATTTCAATGTGAATCACTGGGAAGTCTTCAGCTTCCCAATTCACCTTATGGTTATGACAGGGTCCAATCCCTCTTTCAGCTAATGGGCTGGCAAATAGCACCCTGCCAGAAACAACACCTTGCATGAAAACCTCCATGAAGCTACCAATTTGCCAACACATGCAGTCATTTGTCTCTACAAGAAGAGCACATGGCTAAGATGAGAGAATATTTGCATGCAGAACCAGGTAGAAAATATGAACAGACTGCCGAGCCAATAAGCCCCAGTCTGCTTTTTGAGACAACCAAGCTCAGGCTGACTGTGTTCCCTACTGTCCAGGAGTCATCCCAGCACCATCCCTCTGCTAAGGTGTTCAATTAATTAACCCAGCACAAAACCGTTCACCTCTTCCTGAACCACTTCAGTGTCCTTCAGTGCCAGGGCTATCAACACCAGGTATGCTGGACCAATAGATTTTTGCTGGTAAATCATCTCTGGCTGCATGTAAATGTCTCTCTCAAACACAAAAGATTCTTATCTGGCACTGTTCAGTCCAGGGGAATTCCTAGATTGGTGTGCAAAGTCTGAAGGGAGACAATTTACACACACTTCCACTGCCTATTCCCAGCTGGCATTAAAGCTCCTTGGACTGTTACTTTCCCAGTGCCAAGCCAAAACCAGGCAGTAGGGGAAAGTGAAGGTGACATCCACCACCACCCTTTCCCATCTCTGGTCACACCACTTTCTGCAGAAACACGTCTGTTCCTTCACATTCCTATATATTTTCTATGCACTGCTTTGGTATTTTGACTCACTTTACCAAATGTTGCTTAAAAAGGAGAAAATAGCCTCTTTATCATTTAAAGCTTAGGTCACCAGTTAAACTTTACAAATCTTCTCACAGTTCAGTACCCACTGAAGACAGTCAGCACATTGATTTTTTTAATAAAATAATGAATGGGTGCTCCCAGGCAGCTCTGGGTATAGGTAGTCCTTCCTCATCAGGCAAGAAAGGGGGTAGATCCATTTGCAGTGAAAAATGCTTAAATATTGTGTGAGTAGTTATAAAGAGCAGAATTATAATGGGAAAATCCTGTACTACTGCTTTACAGAGAAGATGTAAGAAAAAACAATGCAATGGGTATTAATCATTCAGATCAGTCCAAAAAGTCCAATTTTTCCCATAAATTTTTATCATTCTTTCACATGACATTTGGTTACTTGCAGTGCATAATTTCCTTTGATGTAGTTTTTAATTGCAAATTCATTTAATCAAATGCAGTGATAATGGACTTCTTGAATTGACCCATACAGCTCCTAAAACCAAAGTGTCAATGCTATGCTCTGGAAGACATTGATTCTTGGCCTTTATTAGGGAAGAGCATAATGAATAGTGAGTTCAGTGTGGGATTATCCCACACACAAGAGCTGTGATCTTCTTGGAAAAACGTCATCTCCTGGTTTCTCACACCAGATTAAAAGTAGTTCTTACCAACAACCTATTATTACATAGTGAAAGGCATTTTGTGTGTTACCTTCTTTAAATATCTTCCAGAGATCACAAGCCCCTTGTTATAATTTCACACCACTACTGTACTTACCTAGGTCAATAAGAATTGCATGCTGTTGGGAAGTTAGTTGTTTTAGGAGCTCTTTATAAGGTGTGTCCTTTGGTTGTTGTTTACTTGGAAACTGATGTTTAAGATGGTATTGCTCAGCTAGAAACTTCCAAATCTCCCCACGGTGGTGACGTGGTACTCCTGAGCAGAGAAAGCAATTAAACCAGTAATTTGTACTCCTATTGAGGGTTCTGCCATAGTTGAGCTAACAGGATTGAGGAACTGAAGATGCCTATCTGCTACACAGGCAGGCAGATCCCAATTGGCTACCTCCAATGGACCATAGAAGTAGATGGAAACTACAGTGCTTTTACTTCCTCAACCAATAAAAGACATCAGCACCTTAACATTAGTGATTTTTTTCAGTGACCTTAACATTAGTGAAAAGTAGAAAGAAATACTATGAACTGCCTAAGGTTCATGCTTACATCCAGTCTCAGAAGTACTGGAAGAGACATCAAGAATTGCAATACTTATCTCTGAAAAGTTACATGCTTATCTCCCTTTTTTCTACGTAAAGTGCATGATAAAGCACTGCAATAGAACTAATTCTCAATTTTCACTAATATAGCATGGACTCTGATGTTATGAGTACATTTTAGGAAGGTGGGATGCACACATACCAAAAATATAAATAGGTACAAATGAGATGTGATCTAGAGACTACAACACAACACATAATCAGATAGGAAGTATTGTATTTCAAGTTTTGCTATCTGCTTGCTTAATGACTGGTACACATAAAAATGTTTTAAAGTTTGAATTTATTTCTTTTAAAAAAGGGCAGATGCTACATAACTATTTCACATAAGTAATGATAGCCTTAATTTTTAAACTGTATGTAAAGCTCTGAGAGTAAAATTAATTCAGCACAAGACTATCACTTACTATTAAATCATCTACATAAGAAATCAATGCACTTTCACTTGGGGAAGTCTTCTGTCTTATCTCTAATGCACTGGAACCAGATACTACAGCTTGAAGTAACTTAAAGCTTCAAGTTTTTAAGACTCTCTTTTTCTTTTGGTATATGGGTAACATAGGGAGGACAATAACAATAGGAGAAATCAAGACTAAGTCACGCATACAAGTTACATGGAAAGATAACAAAACATATTATGATTGGATATTGTTAGAAATCTAGACTTGCCCAGTCATTTTAAATGGGCAATTTGGTTTAACTTGCTTGCATAATTGCACATAGTCATGTGCGCAATATTTAAAATATTAAACTTCTGACAGTGGTTAAATCTTGATACTTCCTTTACATGTTGGAAAGCTTTGTAAAGAACTACAAAAAGCTCCTTGGAGTAGCCATCTTCACCATTGGTCCATAAAGCACTCAGCCTGAGGCCTTTGGGTCCAACCATGGCAAATGTAACATTGAGTAATAGCCCAATTTCTTAGAACATTTAAAAAACATCCTTAGGTTATATTACTTTTGCTGCAGTGAAGATAGGGGTGGCTGCTTAGCCCTGCAGTTGTGAGGAAGACTGTAAGTGGTGTTTGCAGGGACAAAGAGTTCTTGAACTCAGAGAAAAGGCAGTTGTGCAGAGATGCCCATGTCTACTCTTTGTGCACAGACATAGTACACAGGCTGGAACAGAGAATTTCCAGAAAACAGTGCAGAGGGCTTCTTCAGTAATTCACACAGTCATTTATATTAGCTTTATCCAGACTTTTTTCTTTCATTGTAACTTTTAATTTAGAAAATCAGATTGCAAAAATTGTAATACATTGAGGTATCATACAACTCTCCTGGTAAGGGCAGATGTTATTTAAAAATGTATGCTGTAGCTCCAGTGATACAACTGCAGCTACCACTGAAAGGGACTGGTACTTGTATTTGCATAAGCACAATGGTACCAGAAGTTGTTACTTGTTTTGTCAGCAGCCTGAGGAACAGCTCTAGAGAGAAGATGGTTATAAGGAGTGGTTAAGTGGCCACACTATTCCTTTTCAGATACAATTTACATGCATTTCAACAACTCAAAACCCAAACTGTTTACCTTGTCCAACAGCAGAGTGTATTTTTTCTACATCAAATTTAATCTTTGACCTTCCAGGTGTACTCAACATTTTTTCCCAAATCAAAGTTACATCTTTTAAGCATGGTGTGATTTCTTCGTAGTCAAGTTTCAGGCGTCTGTTCTGCAAATTGTTTTCAGATGCTAAAAAGTGATATAATGAATGCAGCAGTTAATATTGTTTACTATCTGTAAAATGGATTATTTTAACTACAACTCTCTTGTGCTATCCACATGAAACATTTTGTATCTAAAATTTCATGATTCTGGGGTTGGATCATATTGTATGCAATATTAATTGTGTCTGGTCAGTTAAATTGAATTCCCTACTCCTAAAAAAGATGATTGCTTTCTAAATATGAAGAAACATGAGAGATGATGACTAATGAAATAAGCATAAGATTTTCGTAACAGGAATTTTCATTTTCTCAGCTCTTCAGTGCAGAAGACTTTCAGCAAATAAAAACACAAACCAAATTTAGGCATCTATTTGTTATGCATACAGTCCCATAATAGTAATGACAAAGTAAAAACAATAGCTGGGAAAGCATCAAAAAACCATGGCAGAAATGAAAATGATTCTGCAGCTGAGTGTAATTCCAAAGTTTAGAAGTAGAGCGAGAATTTCCAAGGGAGTCTTAGTAAAGCTTTTAAGATTTTTTTTTTCTGTGGGGCATTTTAGTAGTATAATGTGCCTGGAAAACAGGATTTATTAATGTTAATCATGTAAACTAAATAATAAAGCATGTTTTGTGCAGGTACTAAGACTGAAAAAATAGGAGAAAAAGAGGAGTAGTTCATATGAGATACAAATATGTCAGTCGTCTATTCCTAAAACGATGAAATGAAAGAAAATGCTATAAGGAAACCAAGATATCTTCAAAGGAGCAGCTCTCAAAGGCAACCACTTGTGATTCTGCATACAGCTGTTCTTTATGTGTAAAAATTGCCACCAAAATGGATTTGTTGCAGCTAAGTCATTCACAGGAAAATTGTGGTTAAGAACAATTGCAAATTACAGTTTCTCAAGTTCCTTCTCATCACCCTTTGCACTGATCTACAGAAACCTTGCCTGCCCAGTGTGGGTACTACTGCAGGAACCCATAGTTTCAAGTCCACAACAACCTCTTTAAGAACTTCCTTTGAGCCTCAAGACCGGCTAAACACAACTCTGAAATGACCAATAATTAGACAAGGACCTGTGGATGTGAATGTAGAAAAAAATTCAGTTCGTGATACTGATAATGCTGAATTCCTTGTGAGAGCTTCTAGACACCAGCCTAAAAAATCCCAGCCATGGTAAAGAGAGTGTCTCTTCAGATCAAGTAAACAAATAATAAGGTGAAGTAATAAAAAAAAATATCATCCATTGTCACCTATGCTAATGAGTGCTGAGGGAGATGTTACTAATCTGATTTACCTGTGTGTTTCTAGAATGTTTCATTAAGGCTTGGTGCAGTCCAGTACCAAGGCCACAGAGAAAACAAAAAGGTGAATTTGTATTGCCGTATGGTGTAGTACTCAAGAGCTTCACAAACCTTGTAACTTCTGGTTTTCTTTCTCCATTCTGAGGAGCAGTATCTGCTGAATGATGGCTTTCTTCCACAGCTCACGAAGCTCATGGGGCGTCCGTTTCCTTTCCTCTTTCACTGGCCCGAAGGGGCCATCTTCACACACTGGCTCCAATGGGGATCTGGGTGGAAGATCTCCCAATTCACAGTAATCTTTAAAAAAGAGAAGCTGTTGTTAACTACTTGGATGTCATGAACATTTGAATGTTCATCTGAACATTTGAAGGGACACAATTTGAAAGACTGCACATACATAGATACACATGTCTACATATACACACACCAACTCATGTATCCATCGATAGATAGATAGATAGGTAAGAGGTAGCAATACCAAGCAAGGTTTCCCAAATGACAGTTTCAAGCAGACTTAAAAGCTGCTTCAGAATAAGAATCATGCAGGCTAAAGCCTAGAAGAATTTTTTCTATAACCTGGTAAGAACATTGTACCACACACCAAGACCACATCTTCCTAATTACAACTTTACACGCAGAGAACTGAAAGAGAAAGGCAAGTTTGAGAAATTATAAAAACATAACCTACAGCTGAAACGTGGCATGACTCAAATAGCAGATAAAATCATATATAGCACCCACATAATTTAAAGAATAATCTCTAAAGCATGTTTAACAAAGAAAACACACGCCCTTAGCTGCACAAATACACCACCACCTAAGGCCATGCAATGTAATGATTACCAGTTCTTAAAGTAAATAGGCAGAAAGAGAGGCAGGCCCTTAAGACATTTCACTTCTCATTTTTAACCGTATCATAACCTTCTGCACTTTTTGTTTTGGCTTCAGCTGGCCTACTACAAAATATATCATTTTAGCAACCATGCAAGGCAATTCTAAGACTGAAAACATTACAAAAGGAAGTGAACGTTAAATAAATCTCAGGAAAATTGAAAAATAATTTTGTTTTAGGAAAAGGATATATAACATTGTTTTAAATCAAGTAATCAATGTAAGAAGCACAACACAAGCTGTTATACTTTGTTTTCGTAATACCTGCTGTAGTATCACTTAATTTTACTGTTTTATACAGCTTCTCTGGAGGCTCAGTAGTATTTGACACAACCTGTATCTAGAAGAAAAGTTACTCAATTCACCAACTTTAAAATGAATGGTCAAAACAACCAATCTCTTCCTACCAAATCTCAAATGAAAGGCCATCACAACAGCAGTTCTTCACCCAGCCAGAGTGGCTGTGAAATTGCTCCCTGAGCTATACATGCAAGACAGTGCAACAAAATCCATTCACAGACCCGCCAGCCAAGGACAAGTACATCTGTGTGTGCTATTTCAAACAGCTCCTGCAGAAGGAGCATTCCTGAAGCAATTATTCTGATTGCAGCTCAGTGGTCCACTTATTTATCATTGCCCAGTATGGTGGTAAAGATTAAATACACACCTCATCTCTTCAAAACTAACAATATAGGAAGGTTTTCCCCCCTTTAAGTTCTTCCCAGACTCTCACTCTACTTTGACTCATATGCAGCTATTCTTTCCTTGTTTGTTCAAAGGCACTCGCACAACTGAGCTCAGATGACTAAGAATGGAAATGTTCACAGCTGTTCACTTCTGCTTTTTTAAGTCTTGCCACTGTCAATCTTCTCCTCCCAAAGAGTCAAAGAGAAGTAGAGTGGCTCCAAATACCACTCATTTCCTTATACAACATTTATTTGCTTGCCACCACAAAGTCTAGGGCTAAAATACACATATAAAGATGAGTGCAACATTTTCAGCTAGCAGAACAATTTGAACACTTACAACCTTGCACTCTGGATATAGATGTTGATATCCTTCACTTCAGGTATCTACAATATTTCAAAGAACAATGAACATCATGGGAATGAGAATTAGGCAAAGGTCAAATATTTGACACTTTAATGGCAATCATCATTTTTGCAAAGAAAACAGGAAAACTGACACTGACATGAAAACTGAGAGATGCACTCAGAAATACAGCAAGTATGAATACAATGAAGAGACTGTATTATATTCATTAAAAGAAAGTGGGAAACATTAATCATTTTTCTTTACAGGTAAATGGAAAGACTTCAATGGGCTAAGATCTGCAATTATGAAAGAGATATAGGCAAATGTCAGAACATAGAGAAGATACACACACTCAATCATTTTCAGCCTGTATTGACCATGAAGGGAAAATTATTTTCATTTAATTGCTGGTTTTGATGCAATTGTTGGTTTTGATGCACATGCTTTACTGTCAACAATGTTCTGTACATTTTTATGTAGAATTTCTAAATATAGTAACTTTGATCCCGATTTTCCTTAGTGCATATTAGGAAATATTTAAAGGGAATGCTCTTAAGGATAATGCTGGTAAAATTCACCTAATTTGCTTGAATAAAATACTAAAGAAATAAAAAGACAATCTTCAAGGGAACTTTTTCATTTCCTCTAAGGCTGCATAGAATAATGACACCATAAGAAAGAGGAATCAACGAAAGTGGTCACATACACCAATGCAAAAAAGTAAAAGTGATCCAGATAGGAAACCCCTTATCTATTGTACACTGTCTGTGGTCTGTTCACTTCACATTTACATTCCATTCTCATAGCATCCAATATGAAATGCAGGCACATCCTGGGGGAAACAAGTCTCTTCTACACATCCTCTCAGTGGTTTATGTATCTCTTTTAGAGTCAGATGTGCATATATGTATGCATATATGCACAAATATGTTATAAAATAATAGACTATGTCCAGATACAGTTTATGGCCACCTACTTGCTAAAAAAGCTCTAAACCCAAAAAAAACACCCAGGCTGGCAAAACACATGCAAGGAAATGGATTAAACACATTGCATTCCTAAAGGAAGAATTAACACATTCCACATCTAGAATCTTCCTGTCTTTAATGTACACATCCTGCTTCTTCAGGACAAATTTTAGGGATTGGTCTTCAAGTACCAAATTCACAAGTTTATCAGAGACATTACTCACTTGTCGTTCTGCAGTGAGCAAAATGTGGCAACAGCTGAACGGCTGCAAAGCATTAATTATTGAAGACCATGGTCCTGCTTCCATTTAGGCTGAAGATTTCCCATATGTTGCTGACTAATCTGATAAAATCACTACTCATTAAAAGAAATAATGCTTAAGACTATAAAAGAAAACCAAAAGGTTACTAAATTCTAAAAGCTGAGCAATTATGATTATCAACCCTACCTCTAAATGGTTCTGTGAAGAATCCTAGGATTGATTTTGCCTTCGAAACAGCAGCTCCTTTTCTATTTTTTCTTTTGCTTCTTATCACTTGTGGACATTTAACAGAAAGTCTAAAGTCTACTCTGATAAAGTGCAACACATTCAGAAGCTGCCTTTCTTCCTGTCTGCACACTGGCATGAGGCACAATTTACAGAATGATCCTGTTTAACAGCTCAGGTGGCCTGTCAGAAGTCTGCAGAATTGCATCACCTGTTTAGCTGGTAAAGGAGGAAGGAAGGTGGAACGTGAAGATAATCCCTCAAAGCAAAATAAAAAACTCACACATTTAGTAAGTCAGCACTAACCCATGTCCATGAACATACAAGGTGATAGACAGACATGCCACCCAGCTTCCAGATCCAGAAGAGACAAGAGCAGAAATACTGTGATAAGGAACTGAGTATTGCATTGTTACGCACCAGGGATCTGGAGGATAGGAGGGAAAGTAAAGATGAACAGTACAGTGATTCAACTGCTCACATTCCATGGAACCAAACTGCCATGTGTTAAATTCCAAGCCATGGCCAGCCTTCAGAACTTTTATGACATTAGTAGGTGCACTTAAACAGGATCTGACTGCTTCAGCACACATTGAAAGACCGCTTCCCTGTTTATCTGCCAACTTAGTCACCTTTTGTTGACTCCTATTCCACGTTTGACCAGACCCTAACTCCTTTCAAATATTTTGCTTCCTTTGCTTCCGTATAAAATTCTACCTCCATACGTGCTACTCCTACACGCCTATCACACTTCTGTTCTCTGAGGTTCAAGTTTTGGCAAGTTGACTCAATAACTGTTAGTATATTTGATCAATGGTAATTTTATGGCAATTTTCCATTTGAGCTTCATACTTGGACTACACTTCAGAACTATTCTCCTGCACAATGGAATGTTACATGTCTCTGGGCCAAACCCAAGGATTCTCTGAGAAACTGCACTTCACTGGGAAAACCACCATCTTTCCTGGCCTTGTGATAACTTCTTCAAGGTACTGAATTGCAGATGACACTGCTCATGAACCAGATGGAAATGTTGCCCAAATATTGTAGCACATCCATATGTACCTCAAAAGCACTCCTCTTCTGCTTCCACTACTTATAATACCCAACAAAGGACAAGGCCAGTAGGAACAATGGACTGAGATGGAATTAGTACAGCTCATCTATTCATTTATATTCAGCTGTTGGCTTCACATGGCAGTGCTTCAATCCTAAGATGCAGAGTATCCCTACACTCCAAAAGGATCAACAAATGCCTTACACAAAACTTATGTGGAAAGATAACACAAAAAATAAAGTACAAAAGATTAAGAAGGAAGTATCATAATATATTACTACCAGGGACTGTACTAAAGAAAGTCTGTACATGGAAAGATGGTGAATGACCTCAGTAGTAATTAAAACAGACAATATCTGATCAGAAATATATGAACAGGGATATTTAATTTGCAAATCACTAAGAAAAAATTAGTTTATCAAATATTTTCCTAATCAATCCACCTTAGTATTTAACAAGGTTTAAGTGACAAACCAACCTAAAAGCCTAAATTTACAAAACATTCTTTCAGAAGCACTTAGTCTAACCAACCTCAGCTATCAAAACCAAGACAACAAGATTCATCTTTGACTAGAAACTCCAATGCTTCAAGTAGAAAGGAAGGGCTGACAGGGAGGAGGCTCAATAACAATGTATTACCACCGTCCTCACTATGGAATTGTTTACACATGGCTACATGTGTAAGCAATTACATGTAGTGTTTACCATTCACATCCACTCTCTGGGGTTAAAAAGTCAGACGAGATATGGTATGGAAGAATCCATTAAGCCTTTTATTTACTGCATTATGTTATTTTTCTTTGTTGCATTTTAAACTTTACAAAATTCATCTCGGCAAACAAGCAAGAGAATTTCACAGCCATTTAAGATTCAATTGCCAAAAGAAAAAACATCAACAACATCCTTAGTTCTCTTCAGATTTTCCATTCAGGTAGTACAACACCTTCTTTCACACACGGTACAGAAATAAAGAGGAATGAAAACTTCTATAACCAAGCATATAATAGTCCTGTTATTTTACACAGCTGCCTGGAATATTTAACATCATAACCAGATGTAGTAAAATGACCAGGAGCCTTCTGTAATCAGAAAGTTTCAGATGCAGAATCACAAGAAGCAACAAAGTTCTTCTAATCTGAGATACAATTTAAAGCAATGGCTGAATGAGGAATTATTGAAAAATTGTGTATTTCAACACAGTTGATTAAAATCAGCTCTGAAGGATGCTTTGGACTTTGCTTTTCTTTTAAAGCCAAGATTTCTTAAAAAGTACTCACTACCTCCAAATTAACCTCATTTGCTAATACTATCAGTTCCTGAGAAAGGAATGCCCTGATATTTCAATGGGCACAGAAGCCATCAAACGTTAATCATGTACATCCTGGTTGTAGCCAAACTTCTGTGCTGCAAATCAAGATTGAGCACATATTTGATCTGAAAGAAGCAGAACTGAGTAATCCATTATAACCAACTGGCTTTAATTAATAATAACTGTGTTGCTAAAACAGTATTGGCAAACACATTATAAGTCATTTACACCCCATAAACACTCTAAGCACAGAATGCTAAAGCAAAAGTTTACAGTATCTGCAATGCTACTACAAAATGATTTTTAAATAATCAAGAGATATAGCCCACACCACAAAACACATAAACAGCTAGGTAGGTGTTAACTACAGCTGGTTTAAAGAATAACAGTTCTTCAAATTCAAGCTTTTCTTCACTTAGGATCACTTAGGATTTAACAGTTTGCCACCTCTATCTGATAGAGGCTGAAAACAAATTAATTTTAATTAATGAATCAAGTTCATTTTCCTGTACAGAGGTACTTGTGCTTTTTAAACCATTTTTTTCTGCAACTCAAGCTCTAAAATAAAATGTAGCTGATTTTTTAATCTAAATTTATTTGCTGACTACTGCTAAGGGATACAAGCATCTCACTGCTCTGAATTGCAACTTCTTTCACTGTTCTAGAGGTAGCTTCAGCATACATTGCCCACATTAAAACAAATCACCCATTCTCCAACCTAAAACTGACATGTTTTGTTGCCTACTTCCAACACACCTCCCTCAGCAAGAAAGCTCCAACAAGCACCACTACCTTCCCACCATTTCCTTCAAAAACTATTCACATCCCCCTTAAACCCAGCAACTGACTTGACTATGCTAGGAGTTTCTGACAATCTGCAGAACAGTTCTCATACTATGACCAATTCCAAGCAGTCAATATGTGAAAACTGTAGTGACAATTGTCCACTGTGCAGAGATTTGTAGATGCTGAATAAATGTAAGTGAATATCTTGCTGCACTGCAGTGCAAGGTGAAGTTTTATTATCAGTCTACACTGATCTAGGGATGTTCTGCTCTTGAGCAGAGTAAGGGCACCTACCCTCACCTTCCAGACACCTGTTCCTGCCTGCTTTATTGCTTGTGTAATACTGTGAGTGGGACTAGAAAACTGATCCAACTAAAAATTAGGGCCTTTGAGTGTGTTCATCCTTCATCTGGTTTAAAATAATCACTGAGCTGTTGTTCTCTTCATCTTTTTATCAGTGAACAGAGAACTGAAGAGTCCCAGACCACTGGCATAGCAAAAAAAATGTGGCTCTTGAGTGATTCTACCAAAGTAGGAACATCTGCCTGCAAGCAGGGTGGGACAGTATAAAGGCAAAAATCAAAAAACTGAGGAAATACATTTATTACTTAGAATGTTTAAGACAGTGAGTAGGAGAGGCAGAGCTTTAGAAAAAGAATAATAAAAACCTTCTTTCAAAATAAATGAAATATTGTAAGAGATCAAAGTGTGATCAGTTTTTTAAAGGAGACTCTGCTTCCCTTTTTCCGCCTCTCCACTTTGCAGGATTCAACAGTCATTGCACTCCCACAAATAAACAACAAAAATGAGATTCCGAGGATGAGACGCTGTGTCTGAGGTGCCAGTGGGAGAAATGTTGCCCACTGGTGCTCCACACCACTCGCAGCATCACAGCCTTTCAGGAATTGAGGCTGGAGCTGCAGCTTGCTACAACGGAACTAACATAATTCAAACACTCCATCCTCCAGCTATCAGCTGTAAAGTATTAGAAGTCTCTAGATCATTTCACCCAAATTCTTTCTAGGTTTTCAAACCGGACCAGCCTCATCTTCAGGCTCACCAGGGATCACCTGGCTTTCCTGTCAGGCAGCAAATTTCATAATAGTTTTCTGATGTGTGTAATTGTAAATTTATGTACAGAAGGAGAGATAAATACCGGGGGAAGGGGAAAGTGGCAGCACCAACAAACAGGAAGTGGCTGGAAAAGGGAGTGTATGTGGGGCTTTGCTCCCACCGCAAGCAAAAGTAATGGCTTCTCTACAAGGCTTTGTGTTGTCTCAGAGTGCTTGCCTTGCTGAGTATGGCTACATTAGTCCAACCATCAGGCATGGCAGAAACCTCAACTGGCAAGAAAAAATGGCTTTCCAGCATATCTATTTGCAGTATTTTTTTCTACTGATTTAGGACTGAATACCCTCCTTAATGTATAGTAAATCCTTCCTTTTAAATAATGGTGTCTGCTAAACAAGCTGTGCTCTCTGCCTGGTAATTCATGATGCAATCCCCAAATCACAGCCAGCAACCATTTTGCTCCACCTGAGCTACAGAAAATGAAGTTTTGGCTCAAACTAATTATGAGCACTTTTCAAAGAATTAAAGGATTAAGAAGTGCAAGACAGTGAGATTCAGTGCTGTTTAAACTGTTCAAGCTTCAAGTGGAAACTCAGGATATCAGCCTTTTATCAAGTTCAGTACCTCGAAAGAGTAAGATCAGAATTTCAGCAAAAGCTATGTACCAGTTGTCTGGGGTTTCTTTTTTTTTTCTTTTAAACTTTTAGTAAATACACTTTCATATCCTGCTGTGTTAACCACACAGAGAGCAGCAATGAACATGGTACATCTCAAGATTCAGCTCACCACCTGCCTATACAAAAGTAACCACAAATGTCAGAGCCTAGGATTTTCTGTGAGTATAAAGCTTAAAGCTGTCTCTAGTTCAACTATACAACTTATACATTCTTATGTGCAATTTGCTCCTTACAACCCAGAGAAATTACAGCCACAGAGCAGATGCATTTTGTTGACAATGCCTGCCCACGTGTGGTCAAAGCAATGCACAGTTCACGCACCCTGGTGGATTTTACCTTCAACACAAAGTTTAGTAAAGCAGCCTAGGCTAAACTTGAAAAACTGTATCATCTCTGAGTCACAGAAATCTGGGTTTCTAGGCTGACTTACTAGCTTTTAAACAGCCCCTTTCCCAGCTTTTTTTCTTACTCCTCTCCTGCAGATTATCCTGTGGTAGGGGGTTGACCATGGCACCTGAAGGGAGAAACTGGTCAGTGGAGTCTGTATCTGTAAAGGGAAACCCATCAATCACAGATGTTCCCTTATTTCCCTCCCTTCATGCTTACTTTTGCAGAACATGACAAAGATGTTATCTTTAAAACCTTCTTTGTCCTGTGTCCAATTTGGCTGAAATTGATCTTTTGATGATACATCAGCTGTTTGTACAAATTAAAGGAAATCAGTCTAAAAAGAGTGAGAAAGACTTAAAAAAAGACAGAATATGAAAGAAAAAAAGATGATGAATGACAGGTAGTTACATTTACTTTGGAACTAGAGGGGTTTCTTAGTTAACTGTGGTGGTGGGATCAGTGTAAGACCAGCTGTACAGCAGCTCTCTTCAAGGCTACAGAGACTGGATAACAAGTGTGTATCCTTTACTACCAGAAATGTTCCAGGAGAGTCCAAACAGAAAAACCCACTATTTGCTCTAAATAATTAAAAAACCCCGCTGACTCTGAGTTTTTTCTGTTCATAAATTGAGTATGTACAGTGAAACAAAAAAGAAAATGAATGAAGAAAAAAGGCCAAATATTTTAAATTGCTGCTCCTATTAATAGCACATCCTGTTTTCCATTTTGGCCCCACTTGTTTCCCAAACTATTCTGCTTACCCAGCTGTAGGTTGTTAAGATTGTATCTTGCAGCTATTATGTCTCAGAGGAAATGCTTGGGTAGGCAATTTAGGTGGATTTTATTTTCCTATTTAATATGGGAAGGTTTTGTGGCTTTCAAAAATAAGTAAGACTATTTCCAGACACAAAGAGATGCATCAAACCTGCAAAAACAGAAGTTTCATATAACATCCCTTCACATGCCTTTAAGTACAACAGAGCATTTCACATGTATGTTCACATGACATACTCCTGAGATCACTTCACTTTGACGTACACTAAATTTGAGAGGCATCTATACCCATATGCAGCTCACCTCACTGTCAGTCAAATTACACTGCAAGCAGTGCATTAATAATAGAACACTTCTGTTATGTGTCTACTCCAGTTAATCAAGGTCTCACTTGAAGATGCAAGAAAAACATCTCAGTGACGTTAGGATGGTTACTTTTTACTACATTTACTATAAGGTACTGTTCCTTTCTGTTTCCTTACACTTTTTCTTATTTCTCATACAACGGCCTTAGAGGAAAATTAGAAGTTATAGCTTACAGAGTTCATGCTGTGAAATTCAAACTTGAGTAAGCCAGAGGATTTGCTAAGGCATTCTTGGCCCCAGCATGTCCTGTACTATCTGGCTTACATAAAGTGAATGCACAAAATGATGCACATGCATGATTATGTGCAGTGGTTTTCTTTTAGTCTGTGGTTCTTCAGCTCTAAAGAATTTCACAAAATAATTGTGGGAACAGTGGATAATTATGACACAAGTGGCAAATGTCACAAGCTGGAGCAGCATACATGAGGACAAAATATGCACTACAGAACTCAACTGAGATCATAAAAGAAATGTAATTCCTGCTGGTACACCTGGATTTTTCTAGTTTGTAGGTCTGTACTTCAACACAGAAAGATGAAATAGAAGCCTCCTCTTTTCTTCAGTGTAATATTTGGTAATGCATTTTTTCCCCAGAACTGTTTAAAACAGTATACATAAAAATAATTTCTTCTCTGGCTAGTTAACATGAGGCAATAGGAACAGCTTACATATGAAGCTGAGAAGTATAAGGTCAACAGCTAATGAGCTGAGTATTACCAAAAAAGTAGGTGGTAAACTGCAATGACAGTACAAACAGAACACCAGGCAAATACATTCCCTTGGTGGACACGATGATTCACACTTTACACACAAACACTACATACACACTACATACACAAACCAGCTCACAGAAGCAAACAAACCTAGACCTTACCATCGTATCTGCTGGGAGAATCACATGCTTTCTGAGGGGTGGCCACTCGCAGGAATATCTGCTGCCTCCAGGAATGCCTTCGAGTCCTCACGGGGCTGTCCGCATCCAGGGCCTGCTGCCCGTGCTTGGAGTCGTAGTCACTGAAATGGCACCAGACAGAACAGTTTGTGAGTGGGTCACCTGGATCTGCCAGAATGGTGACACAGCCTTCAGTGAACACAGGGGCCACTGCCTTGGGAGTGCAGAGTGCTGTGCACATGCCAGGCAAGCTCTCAGTGTCAGGAAGGTGAAACTTGCTTTGTGACAGAAGCTTATGCATGGCTGCAAACAGCACTGAGGTTCACAAACGGGGCTGGCAGCTCTGTACAGTCTACTTTTTCCAGTTTTAATTAATTTTCAGTTTTATTTGCAGCAGTATATTAATCAGAACATATTAAAGACACATACACAATAATGTAGCTTTACCATTACACTATTTACATGCCATCCACAAAACTTAGCATTTATTCATAGGAGACACAAAGACTTGCTGATGCAAGTACTCATTAAGGAGCTTTATAAACACCAACTAAACTTCCAACCTTCTGTACGCTGGGTATGCAATATATTCCCTCCCAACACAGACTGGGAGAAAAACTTCTAACCTTTCTGTTAGCAAGTCTACCTCTGAAACATGCAACAAACTTGGGAACACAATCCAAGAACCTTGGATATTACTCCTTTGATGTCATCCACACATGCCATACAGAGGTTTTTATTCAGAATACAAAACGAAATAGTGAGGAACAATGATGTTTTCCTATTAAAAATCCCACTAATAACTTTCATCTGTTAGAACTTTAAACTATTCGTGCTTTATTCCAATGGCTAAATGGTTATATGAGTCTTTGTAGAAACTGAAAGGGATAAATGAAATTCAGATAGCTCTGGCAGCAACAGGGAGGAGCATTTTACAGGTCATCTTCTCCTTCCAATTGGAGGACACTGTCATTACTTAGGATGAATCATATATTCCCATAACTGAAAACTCTCCTATGTCAGGAATAATCACACAAGTACATAGATGGAACTTGCATGACCATTGCAACATCAAAAATGACTAAGATCTGCAATCCTAATTGGAGAGTAGTCAGGGATAGCTTCATCCTTTTGACAGCAATTACATGCAGAATACACGCAGGTGAACTGTTGCACAAATCAGGTTTTGCAAGTGCAAGAAGCATTTGAAATATTTCAGACAAAGAAATCTTTGAAAATACAGTTTTACCTCCAGGCTTTAAGAGAGAACCCTACCTTGTTGTGCTCCTAAAGTCAGAGGTGTTATTTTCATCTACAGGAGCCAGAAATTTTAAGAAATTTGGCACAGAAGAGGAAGAATGAAGCTTTTTCCTTAAGGCAGTACGGTAGGAGATGCTGAGAGTGCAGTTGGGAAAAGTATAGTTTAGAACAAAGAAGTATAAATCCATGGAATAAAAATAATACACATTTCTAAGTTTCAAACAAAAGGCAGCTAAATCCTGAAGGTCTGAATATCAAGGAAACCAAAGTCAAAACTAAAACTGCTAACAAAGTCCTACTTTGAGGTACATATTTGTTTGGGCAAACTAAAATTTCCAATGTATATAAATGTACTTCCAGTAAAGTTATTATTCTTTGCTATATCCCAAGCTTTTTAGTGCATGTTTCAAATAAATTCCTTTAATTTAATAAAAACCAATGCCAACTTTGTCAAATTTTCTTAAATATCAGTGTCAATGACCGACTAGTTTTGGGGGAAAAGGTTAGGAAAAGTTGACACTGATAATCATTGTACTGGCAAATGAAAAATAAGACTTTGGCAAAAACTATTTTGTAAAGCATTAACAGAGTTTTTATTCAGACAAACTTGGAACTTTTAAGTTAAAAGCCTTTTAAGCCTTCTGACTGATCATTCAGGATTGTGCCTCTATTTATGCAACAGACAGGAGCACTAGAAACATTTCATCAACAGTCTTCTGGCCAAAATATTTATTTAAAAAGAAATAATTTTAATTTAAAAGAATTATTTGATTGTCTTTCAAAATAACATGCCTGAAACATACTCAGAAGAAGGTTAATGGAATGAAGTAAGAACAACTCAGACAATGTAAAATTTTTGCATTGTGAAAATATAGAAAACTACTTGGCTGATGATATTAGAAGACCTTTTCTCAGGCGAGTATACAAAATCACGAGTAGGAGAATTTACTCCTGAAAAAAGTAAGTTTAAGAAAGAATTGTTTCTGATAAACCATAATGTTCTATCTGGGTGGCATTTAGCACTGTTTCCTGAAGATGTGAATGGAAGAGGGTGGGGGCAGAATACTCTGGGATAATCACTAGCATGAAGTGAAGCAGGTTTTGAGATAAAGAAGATAAGGCTGTAGCATGGTGTGCCCTGCAAACAGGGTTCACTTACAATCACATTGTAAATCCATTACAATCACATGGTAATTCCACTTACAGAACTGGGAAGCTTGACTGTATTGATTTAAACTCATTAACCTATTTGGCATCCCTATCAATTTCCATTTTCAATCTTGTTGCTTAGATGTTCAATATGGCATATCCTTAAGAGACAGGGAAAGGAAAGGAGAAGTTGCAACTGTGTGCATAGAATCATTACCAAATCACTTGGAAACATTTGCTTTGAGAATTTAACCTTCAGGATTCACGGAAGTCTTATTAAATTGAAGAGTGAACAGGATTCTGCAGACTGATATTTCCTGCCCTGAGATATGTCATACTTCTGAGGTAAAGCTGACTTAACAGATGCTAGTTAGTACTCAGCAAGTACAACTGAAGAAACTGGTGAAACAGTGTCCTCAGTTGAGTACTTTCTCAGATTTAAAAAAATCTGCACCTTGGGGAAACAGGGAACTTTCACATGAGAGAACAAAAATTAAAAATAAACAGCAACAGCAATAAAAACTGCTTGCCAATGGCCAGTGACTGTTGACAGTGCTTCTGAGGACATTTGGTCTCATTAGCTTTTTGAGCTAAAATAAGCCATTTTAGCTCAAGGGGTTAAGAAAGAGTTTCATAGTTTATGATTTTTAGGGAGCTACTTAGTTTCAGGTTCTCAGGGAAACAAAATGTTAATGTCCTTTTCTTCAATGCTCTCTCTATTTTAATTCTAAGAGAGAAGGCATGGAAAAGTATAACTCGATACTGCTGCAAGTACCCAAGACAAATTATGGGTTGATGGGTTGGGTTTTTTGCTTGTTCTTGGGGTTTTATTTTGTGAGGAGTGGGGATGGTGGTGGGGTTGTATGTGGTACGGTTTTTTTTCCTATCAGCTCTCCATATTCCTGCTGCTTCTTGCTCCATGTAGTTAACTTGGTCAACTTGCCTTTAATGTCAGGCACAAAAAACCAGTAGTATGGTTTTGTGTTTCCATTAACAAAGGACGGAACCAAATGCTTCAGCAAGGACAAGAATGAACTCTCAAGGTTTTAGCAACTTATCCCACATAGAATTTAAGGAGTGCTGCTGTCTGCTGCATAATTACAAATTGTTAGGAACAACTGGCTCTAAAGAAAGAGCCAGTGTCTGAAACAATTTGATAGATTAAAAAAATAAATTATATTATTTATATTTATATTATAAATAAAGTACCAGCTCTACATTCAGTAGTGGAGCAGCAGAAGAGCTCCCACTCCTATAAAAATCTACCACTTTCGGTCTCTACTAAATTATTTTAATTATTTATGCTATAGAGTTTAATATTTATGACAACAGGAAAACAAATCCTACCCCAAACTATTTGCAGGTACTAGCTCACCTTTTTTGTGCAAAATGCCCACTTGGTTCTCCAGTTGAATTATGCCTTAGATATTTTAAAAAGTTGGGTGAAGAGGCTGAGGGATTAAGACGAGCTAGAGTAGGAGAACGTGCAAGTTGACCAGAAGAACTTTTAGATTTGCCGACAGATCCGTTGACACCACATAGTGCGGATTCCAACCAGAGCGACGGAGTGGAGGCAGCACAGAGAACAAAACAGAAAGTAAGGAAAGGAGGGGAAAAAAAAAAAAATGAAATCCCTTCTCTAATCTTTGAAATGGAGCTGGCATATGTAAATGAGGCATTTCCTATGCTTTTCACAGTTAATGCAGTAACTTGTAAGAACACAAACTTTTTTTTAACCCAATCAGCAAAGTCCCAAATTCATGTTTACAGGCTTCAGCAAGGCATTTCAAGATATGACTAATTATAACTCACAAAAAAATGGCACTAACACCCCCATTTCTTTCTCCTTATATGTGCTTCCCCTTGATTTCTGTGATAAAGTCAGGCATATGATCAAGAGTTCCAGTGAATGAGAAGTGAAATGCTATAGGATGAACATAGTTCTACTTTGAAAACCATTTTTTAATTGAGGCAAGCTGCTCAAGAGTACTCCTAGAACAGGACTTGTTAAAAGTCTGTAACGCACATGATTTTTGAGAACTTTAGGTGTATTTGTCTCGTAAGTTTTCATTTCCTCTGTTTCTGTACATTTGCTATGAAATGGAAGCAATAAAGATTTCTTTTGGGTTTGAGTTACGTGAGGGAGCAAGCACACTCAGGCCTTACTAAAAATTACATGACCAAACCCAAACAGAAACAACCAAGGAAATAAAAAATATATTTAATTTCTAGCTGCATTCCTATAGTAAGATAGTAACTGATTGAGCGAGCAGCTACAAGTTGCAGGGCAGCTCTTGTGAAGATAACAGACTATCAACAAGACCTAAATTGCACTACAAAAATGTTCTAGTAATTTAGAATTAAAAGGGTTCAAAAAGGGAACAAAAAGGCAACCCAGGCTATGTTTCCTTTCAAATATTATAATTCTCTTTTTTTCCCACTCTCATCATCCATTTCAGGCACGTTAATTTACTGCCCTGCCTCCTGCAGGACAAAAATGGGCTGGAATAAATAGAGATTTCTTACTAATTTGTGTAAACAAGCAGTTTGGGCAGGAAAACAGAAGCCTATGGACAGAAGTGTTTCAACAGTAATTGGAAAAAGCCAGGTAGAAGGATGGGAGAAAACTGCCATAAAGTTAAGAGGGGGGCTAGAGATACAGAGGCAGGCCTTTGAAGGAGGACAGCTTGAAGAATATTCATATCAAAGGAAGGAGTAGTTTGTTTTTGTGAGTAAAATCTAGATAGGCTCATTGAAAAGCTAGACAGGAGCTACCAATAACTAGGCACTTTAGTCACTTTTGTGTGCTATTTCAAAGCTACATATGAAATCACCAACTAATAAGGTTTTCAGGATCACAGAGGCTACCGGATTTTTCTCTGTAAATAGAAAACAAGAAGTAGCATTTATTTATACTGCTCACAGATCAAAATAAAAAAACGATTGCTTGAACGAATATAACTGAATCAAGTTGTTTTGTGACATATACTGTGGAACTACACATCTCATGTCTTCTCTCCCCTGTAAAGCACATAGGGTTAAAAGTGTTTTTAAAAAGAATACCTACAAACCTTCAAGGAGTGACACACTGCTGCGACACATCTCTCGTCCATTAGAGGATACATCTGGTATGCAATTATCATTCCCAAATATGCCCTCAACAAACAAAATCATAGCCTGCTTTTAATAAGCCTTACTTTCTTTTGTGAGGAGTCTCTGTGCTCACAGAGTGATACCTCATAAGTTTCCTCTGAGAAACAGATGGCGATGTTTCAGCAGGTCCCAGAGATTCCTGGCTCCCCGTGGGTAAATGGCTGAATGTGTTCGCTCGCCTCCGAAAGCTCTGCTGGGGCAACATAACAGACCGCTCCAGAGAGGAATCCTCTGTGTCACTGCAGAGATCATCCACTGACACACTGCTCTTGACAGCACTTTCTGCAGGGAAGGTAGGAAGTCTATCTTTCTCCTTTTCACACAATGGTGGCTCCTAGCAGTGCAAGAAATAAGGTTATCAATACGTGGGCTTAGAATTAATCTTTGAGACTGCAGTACTAGGTCATTATTCACGTCCCACAGACCTCTGCTTCAAACACACACATTTTTATCAAGCTAGGTCAAATAAAGATGTTTGATGTTTTATGTCCTTGTTATTCATCACTTAGGCCAACAAAGCAGAATTTTATTTTGCTGAGAAATTTTTGAGTAATTTTGAGAGTAATTGTATTTTATAGTATGTTGAATACAACTTAGAAGAAATAGGGTCAGAACAAAAGGGTGAGGTTTGGTCAACAGAGAAAAGGGTGGCAATGCAGAATGCTGTATTTTTAGCAATCTATCTAACTATATAACATTCCTCGTGTTTATCTGCAGATTCACACAAAGGACTTAAGCCTATGACTAGAGGTCTGTTTCAATCCCAAGCCATGCATTTTCTTTATTCCTCACCTTGTGTACAGAATCAGCCATTCTTTCAAAAGCATAACCAGAAAGAGTAGACCCTTGTTTACACGATGTCAAGAGCCTGCCGGTGAGCAGGGATTACAGCATAATCAACAGGGTACATCTAAGCCTGCCTCCAGGGAAGAAGACTGGCTTCTTCCATACTGTTTGTTTGTATTGTTTTATGCAGACTTAAAGCTTTCTAATCGCACAAAAAGGGAAATACTTCTTGTTTTAGTTTTATGTTTCTTACGAATATAGTCCTGCATTCATGGTATGAACTTTCAGGGGTAAAAGCAGTCAGATTAGGATAGACAGCATGATCATTACAGCACTGGCTACACTGCACACTGCTGTAAAATTCAGATGATGTTATATAATATTTTATTTCACATACACTTACATATTCATACAAAATATATGTTATATACAGTACAAGGCATTTTTAATTTAATAGCACTTCTCTGGTTTATAAAAAAGGGAACAGAATGAAAAACTTGAAACATTTAACATCTGACCATATTTCACACTGGTTTAGTTGTTCCAGGGAATATTTTTTGAAGTGTCTAAATGTGTACAATTGTCCCAGACTTTACTTACTTTATTTGTGCTGCTTACAGTACTGGACATAGAGCTGTCCAAATCCACAGAACCGGAACTGTCCAGTGGACCTCTAGCTTTACTGCCCTGTAGAAATAAAGCCCATGAGCAGTTAAGATTATGATATATGGGGCACACCAAAGAGATTTGGGTAGCACAGTTGGGATCTATAATTTTCACAGACAGTATCAAATTTAATTTCCTGAAATGCCTAAAAATATCCTTTTTCCCTATGGGAAACAGAAGCTTCATTCAGGATAGTCTCTGTCAACTTGAAGGATCCTGTAGAATTAAGGAACTCTCATGGGCAATTATATGCTTTCCATGATTAGAACTACTGTTAAAGTACCTTCTGTCTTAGGTACTTATAAGGATACAGAGAAATGAAAAGGACATCTTTTACAAAGAACTAAACCCATATACATTTAATGCACAGGAAAACATAATTTCTGGTATTACCATTTCAGTGCCTACAAATCAGAAAGCATAAATATTTCTGTAGAATCTGTGAACAATATTTTTGTATCATTTGAGTAATGTTTTTGTGTAACCAAGAAAAATATCTGATGAATCCTCATGTGCTAACACATTTGACACATAACAATTATGAAACACATAACAATTATGAAACTTGCATCTTCCTAACCTTAAGTAATATAATTTTTTTAATGTTCTGAAGTTAAAGCTCATGTTCTCTTTGAAGTTTTATCCCAGGCAAAATATAAAATGCTGTCATTATTCACAACAGTGACTATCTCTCTTCGAAGTTCAGCCAAAACTTCTGGTTTCAGATCTGATCAAAATCAAGAGTTTCCATCAAAACAGCAATGCCAGTGAAAATACAACCAATGTATAGCTATGTTTATGTGAAGGCAGCTTATACCAGTCAGCAAACTGAAAAAAATTAGAACAGTACTACAGCTAATGTAACACCACTAACATTATGTTTCATATCCCGAGCACAGCTGCAGCAGGATTTTAAAGGGGTGAAGTCTAGAAATGCTGTCTGGGAAGTAATGAGAGGAGATATGAAAATAAAAATCATCTCTACATGTACAATTGTGACAGGAAACCATGCTTTTGCTATCATTTGTCTTAAGAGAATGGTTTAGATATGATGTCTGAAATAAGCTTTGAAAACTTAGTTTTGTCACTGCGAGTTGCTTGTCTGTGAACTAATAAATTGTACTATATATTGCTTCAAAGTAACTTTTTGCTGACTACAAATGAGAATCTCCAATTTCTGTTCCTGAGTATTTGTTGTCTGTCATTCTGTCTCAACTCTTTTGTTTTAAGGGAGAAGGTCTGATTTTTTAATCTTTTGTCAAGCAGAAGTCCATCCAGGCCTCCTACTATTTTCCTCAGACTTTTCTCATGAGGTGCAAAATGAAGTATATTTGAATGAGAAGACACTCCATAGATTCAAATTGTGATTAAACTTGATATCTGATTTAATTTCGAACTGCTGCTGGTTACTTTTGGCAGATAATTTCAGTGATCTGTCCATGATAAACATTTTCACAGAATCACAGAATTAACTAGGTTGGAAAAGAGTCACTATCACATAGAAGCTCAAGTTTTTTCCACTAATCAGTATTTCTAAATACTGTCTACAGAGAATTTTACCAGATGTAATATTGCATAGATGCCTTCATGTTCTTAGTGCCATTCTTTACATTCCTCACCTTCAAAAAATCTACAGGATTTAAAAGTTCAGATATCCCACTATTAATCTGTTCTGTGTCACTAATAAACACATCTCATTAGAAATGCTTACTCAACTCCCTAGTAGTTTCTTTCTACATAAAGAGAAGTGAAAATTCTGTTTTAATTTTCTAAATCCAATAGAGAAATAAAACAATTGTTGCTTTTCGTAAGTCCTCATGTTAAACTTCATATTAATTTTTTGAAATGCCTATATACACTTTCTTATCTAGGAATTAGTTCACTTCAACCAGGACTTAATATTCTCTCTAGCAAAGCCCTGCTTTTTCTGTCTTCTAAAATGAACACTCAAATATTTTTGTCACTGTGACTTTAGTAACCTTTGGACTACAGCTTAGAATGATAACAAATAAGATTTTTCTATCAAATAAATAAAGCAATGACATTATGTTCAAAGACAATAAACATGAAAATACTTACACGTGATAAAATACTTTCAAAAGATTCTGTAAGAGACCTTTTTGCTTTGTTCTTTAACATGTCTAATCTGAATCTTGGAGCACTGCTGGACACTTCATTTACAGCATTCTCAGCAGGAGGTTGTGAAGCCTGCAAGTGTTTAAAAACAGAAATGTGAAATACTCAATAGCATGGAGCAAATCTCAGTGAACAGTTTGAAGACTTCTGTAATCTGAATCAATAGTTTTTCCTGGTGTCCTCAGCTTGTCATGCCTTTTTCTCTAGTGATACTTGTACTGCAGTTTAACAAACTCTCCTAAAATATGGACAGGAAATCTCTTACAGGAAACATGGTGAGTGAACTAGCCTACTTCAGAAGAATTGACATTTTAATATGGATTTATGGCTCTGTAAACAAATTTTCATTTATGTCAATGTAGAATTGTACAAATTCTTAATGTTGAAGTATAACAGATTAGAGATTTCCCATGGATTTCAACCAAGAAATTAATCAAAATCTCATCATTAACAGAAACTCTCAACTTTCTCCCTTATAGTAAAATGGGTCTTTCTAAGGGCCACGAGGATGTGTAACAATTTAACTCTTCTATATATTTCAGCAGTAGAAACATTTCCACCTTAAATCTAACAATCAATTGAGAATTTTGCATCTTGAATAAATATTTCAGTCCATTTTTAGTACTGGTGAATACTAATGTAGTTAACATAAAAACAATACTATGATGGAAATATTACCATCCAAACCCAATATCTGCAGTAGAAACCAGAGCTCAGTTTTCAGTGCTGTTTTGGGAAGTTCATCTTGAAGCTGACAGGCACTGTAACCCCCTTGACTTGTTCTAAATTGAGAGACCTGAATGCTTGATCTGTGTAATTACTAGTACTGGACAGCCAAGTGACATATTATTAACTATCACAAATAGTTATAGATGTAATTTTCAAGCATCCCATTTCCAGTATGACAACTTCACATGCTCCTGTATTTTCTTTTTACCTTCTGTCCTGGTTATGCCAGGACAAGGTTAATTTTTGCAGTATCCAGGAGGGGGCATGGCCAGGACCTGAAGGATATTTTACACTATCTGTCATTGCTGGAGGTAGGGGGAAAGGGTTTCTCTTCAGAGAGAAGGGGCTCCTTCCAGTAAAAAAAAAATATGTCAGGAGGGAGCCTTCCAGTACTGTCTATCACTGGGGGGTGGATTCTTTGTGAATAATTTATTTTCTTGTACCCTCTGTGACAAATATTGTTGCTATTACTGGTCATTTTCTTACCTCATTGCTGTTTCCAGTAAATGGTTCTTATCTCAGCCTGTGAACTTGGCCTTTTGTGCCTCCCATTGTCCTCTCCATCCATCTCACCGAAGTAGGTGCCTGGCCTGGAGAGTCTTGTGGGGGCACTGAACAGGGAGTACCATTCCTAAACCATGGCACTTTCTCTCATTCTCCAAGGGTAAAGCAGATGCTGCTTGCTATTACATTGTTATGAGAAGACACTTTTTCAACTGTTTTTGTTAAACAAGATCCATGTACTAGTATCACATTTCATCTTTTTTCTCCCCTGATTTAAATATATTTTTTTAAAGGCAATGAAAAGCATGAAAGTGAATATGCAGAACAGATGAGAGCAGGGACATCAGGGTGTCATGGGTTAATGACTGCTGAGACAAATATCAGAGTATGTGTTCAAAGTTATCTGTATTACATAGGCCTGGAGATAAATTATCAGAGTAAGTATAAAATGTTATGTTGAGACAAATGATAGACTGAGGGGAAGTCAGTTCTCTTCTCAGAACACTGGCATCTTTGCAAGTGTCAGATTAACAAATTTGGTTTTGGGAACTGAGCAGACAGATTGCAGCAGGTCTTACAAATTTTTAAATAATTGAAGACATACTAAGATCTTATCTTGCTTTGTGTATCCCTATTTCCAAGCTGTTTGTGACTGACAACTATTTGACCATCAGCTAGCATTACACCAAATAAAAGTATTTCACGTATGATGACAGAGGACCTCAGGCAATGTTTCTTCCTCTTATCCCACAGCTGAAATGCTTTTTTCTTAAAAGCATACTTCTGGTGAGATGCCCAAGACAATAAATCAGAGCGTGAAATATGCATTTTTTTTTCTGTTTACTCAGGGAGGTCAATAATTAGCTAGTAAGCCATAAAAGGAGAAGATATTAACAAAGCGAAAGTACAGTAAAGGAAGATTTGCTGCTACTTTTCTAATTTCTTCACAGGTCTAATTACTCTCCATGTATTCATTTGCTAGTTTATATCACTGATGGCTGACAGCAATCATCACAGTGGAATTACCAACCAAAAGTAGAGGGACAGTCAAGACTTTTAAAAGGGTCTAAATAATTGGAAATGAAAGTTTCCAGAGAATAAGTGGAATCCTTTTTTAAATACTAACCTCCTTGAGTTGTCTCAAGGTAGCTACTCACAAACCAAGGCATGCAAAATCACTAATCCCTTTGGAAAAACCTTAACTGTGCTGTATAAATAGCCAGTTAAACAGCATTGATGGGACCTGATAGAGAATAAAAGGTAGCTCATCTTTTGGACATGGATGAGAGTCTCTGCTGCCATGTCTGCAGCAATCCTCCTTATCTTAAGGCCACTTCAAATGGTTATTTGCACACAAGAAATAACTTTGTCTTGAGTAAATGTAATAGGCTTTATCAAAGATCAAATCCAATGTGTTGTCATTATACTGACTCAACACTGACAGCAAGATGGCAAATGCCACAGATCAGCTGAGAGCAATCACAAATTCATTATACATTGAATATGAGTATTCATATATATTCACATATATTGAATTGTCATTGCAGTGAGAACAAATAAACAATTTAGTAGTCTCCCTTGCTTGCACCTCTGTCTCCTAGGCCTGAAATCACACTGTACCAGGGACCTCCAAATCTGAAATATCTGGTTTTGGTGCATGACAATAGTTTATGAACCATAAGCAAACCCAGTATTCACCACTGCTTACACACTGATGTTTCAAATTGCAAGTGACAGAAATTTGCCTTTGAAAAATATAAAAATCGAGTGTAATTTTTTTTCCTGGCTTCTCCTTACATGAACTAAAATTGAACTTACCTGTTTTGCTTCTCCAACATGAACATGGTCCTTCTGTTTTTCTTCATACATGTTTCTCAAAAGAGAGATAACCAGCTCATTCTCTTTTTGTTCATTTCGTGGTCTTAATTTCTGTGATTGAAAACACCACAAGCACAGGAATTATACTGTTAGCAAATATTTACTCTTTTCATTTGTCACTGTAATAAAACAGCAATGTAGGAACACGTTTAGTCTGCTAATGCTACTACTCCAGTCCACCAGAGGACACCAGTGTCCCAGGCAAAGCACCAATACAGCCACAAAAACACCTGACCTCGCTTCATACATAACAGAATTTACACCTAAAACAGAGGACAACTGTACAGATATTAAACTGCCACAAGCAAATAAAGGCTTTAAAAAATATTTTTGCCCATTTTCTTTTGATATAAAGAAAACTGAACTACTGTAGTTCTGAATTTGTAGCACACATGGAGTACCATTCTAGAGACAGGATTCATGCTTTTCCTAGAAATCCTCCACCCTGAACATTTAATTATTGGGAAATGACATAGATTTTTTATAAGTTGGTGCACAAGGTGAACATATTTATCTGTGCTGTGTTTTACTTAGATCTGAATTATTGTAAGAGAACATTTTAAAACAATTTATTAAAGAATTTAATCCCAGAAATTTATCTTTTGAAAAACATATGCTGCCTTAAGCCTATTGATAAACTGCAGAGGACACATTATGAAGTAATGGCAAGGTAGAAGGTAGCACATTACAATAATAAAAGTATCACAGGAAGACAGTTACCTAAAAATGCAAATCATGGTAACAATACATGGATCTGCAAGAATGCAACATTCCAGGCTGTCCAACTGAAAAAGTTAGCTGAGAAAGATGGGCAGCAGATTTGTACTTTACCCTTAGTTTTACCAAGTTAATCGTTTGCAGACCCTCACCAGAAGCAATTAACAGTTTCCTGTGACTGCTTTAGATTGTGCGCAGAACACTAAAAGGCACCAGTGCTCCTAGCTGCCCTATACTGAGAAATTGCTTAGCTCATGGAATTGATCCCGCAGAGTAACTTCCAAATTTGGTATTGAGTGATAAGCTGCCACCTGGAAACACACAAAGAGACTGAAGTGACTTAAGAGAGGAAGGAAACATTACTTTTTAAAAAGTCTGAAATTGCTTAATCTTCAACAACGTGTCAATCCAAGTGACATTTCCTACAATGCACTTCATCTGCTTAAAATCCACCTATGCTTTCCTCTGTCCTAAAATAGATTTAATTAGGAAGATAGAAAGTTTAATTTCTTTAGTTAGTTTAACAAGAATTAAGATCTAGGACAAATTCTAGGCAAGAAATTTTCTGGTCTGGGAGTATTACAGTAATTTGTTTTGGTCAAAGTAACAGTTTGAATGCCCTCACAGTACAAGTTATTGCTTTCACCCATAAAAAATGCGTTCAGTTTTATTCAGTGAAAAGGCAACATCTTCATGGAAAGCAAGCAGTATTAGGGGAAGAAAAATGAGTAAAACAGCCATTTTCATCAAAAGGTAAGTTTTTAACAGCTCTAGAAAAACAATTGAAATTAAAGCACAAGGTGGCTAACAGTCTATTAAGTGAAATTAATGAATGATTCACAAAAAATGAAAATAACTTCTGTGTTTTATACAGATGTTAGCAAAAAACACCAACTGCTTTAAAATCTTGTAGGAAACAAAGCTTACCTGAACCTCCTCAAAAACAGAGGCCTGTTCCTGGTTATTTAGTGTGGTTAGATGCTTTTGTAGTTCTAGTTTAGTCTTAGAAGGATGCAACCCTACCAAGAGGAACAAAAAAGAACAAATTACAGGGTCAAATTTTTCAGAATTAATCAATCACATAAATATGTTCGCAATTTAAGCCAAAGCTTGTCAATTATTTGAGTTGGCCCATTCTGCAATTTCTTAAGAGGGCATTAGAAAGAACTCTAGGTTAATTTAAAGCTATTACTAAACTCATGTCTTTAAAATGAGAGACATGAACTCTGCAATGAGGAGATTTACCGAGCACAGACCAGGATTATACTCTTAGCTGAAGATTTCATTATCACACAAGATAAAATAAACCCACAATCTACTGCATTTTAGCAGACCGTTTTGTTGGTGTTTTGTGCAGTGCTGCTTGGATTTTGCTTATGGTATAAATAGAATTCCCTGTCATTTTCTCCAATTTCTATGTTGTGGGCTCTTCTGAAAACAAGTAAATGCATTGCTTGTTAGTGAAGTCTTACTTTGCCTCTTGATGAAAACATTTATTGACAGTCTAAAGCAGACTACCCTTTCATTCAGATTATTTTTTCTGTTCTCATCCTGGATTAAATTATTTTCCTCTATTTTCCTCTATTTTCTGTGGAAAAACAGCAAGCCATCAACAGTATTGTGCACTTCAGTTTCTAATTATGGAATATCTCCTTCAGAAGCAGATACAAGGTGGCATGATTGAAGGCATTAAGGAATGTTTGCTTTTAAGAAACTTCCTAAAAATCACAGTTAGCTGAAAACCAAAATATAGTAAAAGTAGTTTTGGAAGTTCTCCAATTTCACCAAATTAACAGCAGGCAGGTTTTAGTCCAACAAGCCACTGTCACATGATCTGACAAGCTGCTGTTGCCCTTTATTCTCCCCAAACATCATTTAAATGAACAAAATCTAACTGTGAAATTTGCTGAAATGTAAAGAGGTTTGAATGCCTGTTCTGGGTGACAACTACAATTCTAATTTTCTGCATTTTCATGAAGGGGCATAGATCAGCACCACAAACACACACATTAAAAGCATACTGTTCAGTTCCTGCCTAGTGATAGCACAATGGCAGTTTCTAAGTGTATTCAACAGGACAGCAGGTCATAGCTATTGCAGCATCTATCCTTCAGAGGTTCCTTATCTAAAGTGTTCTGCATTTATAGGGCTAATAGAGCCAAACATGCTGCAACTCACTAACGTTTACACTTGTAAATAGTTTACAAAAATTCAACTAAAACACAATAAAGCAGCTTAACTCTTGTTAGGAAATTCTTATTACTTTACAGAAAACCTGACACTACAGTCCTGTAAATAATAGTACTGGCTTTCAACTTTGCACCCCAAGTCCCAAGTTCTTTTTAAGCATTAATTTCCTTATGATTTTACATACTGTCCCCCAACGAAACTGCCAGAAAAAATATTCAACCAGAAAATTCTTTAAACCTCACCTTCTATCTTTTCACAGAGTTTATGCAAACTTTGCATAGGACACCCTTCACAGAGCTGGGGCTGTGCCTTGGAAGTTTGTTGCACAGCAGCCACAGTGAAAGCCTGTTTCAATGTCATCATGATTTCATCAACCTGAAAAGAACAGCATGCAAAGAACAGAATTTAACTCTTCCACTGTTTTCTTAAACACAAATACAACAGTCTTTTAGAATTATACTGCCCCTTGCTTGGGAATGCGCTTATGATTAAAGAGACAAGCTGTTCCTATGTCAGTTCTGTGCACAAACACACAAGCACAATAAAACTCATCATGAACTCATGTTTCTTCCAGGCCACCCAATTTTATTACTGTGGTCTAATGAAAGATCCTACTCTCTATCTCAAACCCCTTTCTTGCCTATGATAAAAAAGCTTACTGCAGTTGTAATGCACCGGTCTTACTTAGAGCACAAAGTGTTGTCCTAAGAGAAAACTCTGCCCCTCAAAAGAGGCATAAGGTCTAACTTAGTTTGTGAAATGAAAGAAAGATTAAGCGGATTTTAAAGAGGATTTTAATTTCTGCCCTCAAAACAAATGAAAAGGTCTCTTGCAGACTGCTATATTAGTTACATTTTTGAAATACTTATATATATTTCTGAGTGGAACAGGATTTGAAGACATTCAGCAAAATACAGAGCATGGAGCAACAGAAGACTTTTAGAGCCTAATATTCTATTTGGCTGTTCTTTTCTTTCACTTACCAATGCTTCATCTGTACACTGAAACACATAGCAAACAAAGTGGAAGCCTCCATTTTCTGAAGACTCTCTACAGATGAACCCAAAGTGATCCACATGTCTAATTCCCTAGCAAAGAAACAACAGCAATGAAACAGTCATATCTACTTTCAATACTCATTGTACCTGTATTTCTTTCAGGAAGGAAAGAACAAATTAGGATTGGATATAGGTCACATATCTTTGTTACAGCTACATTAAAGACATCTTGCCATTAAAATTCTGTCCTGTAATAGAACCTAATACTTCATGAATCTTTTGAATTTCAATTAAGTCAGACATTGTTTGGTTTTTTGTTTTGTTTTTAATGGATGAAGTATAAAAGAGCCATAAAGCAGACCCAGAGATTAATAAATTCTATTCAAAATGTATTTTACTCTGAAAATTTCAGAATATGTGCCTGTGTCTTTAGTGATGAAAGCTATTGTCATCAAATTAAAAACTAAATTAATTTATTGAAAACAAAAACTACAAAAGAAACCAAAAAACTCAGGCAGAAGGACAGAGAAGCAAACTCTGTGGCACAAGGAACAGGGATTAATAGTGAATGAGGAGGCTCTGGCACATGCCTGCCCTCAGTGCATCATATATACTACCTCTGCATGGGAGAGGACTATTCTCATTTAAACACATACAACTTATATCCTTGAAAAAACCATACTTTTAAAGTATTTTTCAGATAACTCTTGCATAAAATTTTTCTCCTTTCATTCTCACTTCTTGAAAAATATGGCTCAGAGATCCCAAGATTTGCACCCCCATGAATGATGCTCACTGCAATCTGAAACAAGAGTGCTCCTGACCAGTGTGCTCCTTCTAGCTAGTATTATTCATCTACTGGACACAGAAGGGAGTCTTTATCTCAAAAACCACAAGGCAAAGCATGAAAGAAGAATGATGATCTTATAAAATCACTGATTAATTAGCAGCTTTTCAATTGTATTCACTAAAACTGCTGTTGAGAGAATCCATGTGGAGTGCAAGGACAGGATTACATGAGCATTCACAAGTAGAGAATATTTAAACAATAAATAAGAAAAAAAGAATATACTACAATCTTACCTGAGAACAAAAGGATATTTCTTTAAAGCTTTTCTCAATCGCGACTTTTTTTGTGTCAGGACTGATAAGGTAAACTTCAGACTGGCCAATCTAAAAAGAGCAAAATAAATTGCAAGGTGCTAACAAGTAACATTACACTTCCCTTTGCCCCACTATAAAAATGTTTCCTGAATACAGATCTCCATTTTTTTTCTACCTGCATATTTATACCAATTAGCATATTACTACCAGAAAGAATTCTGAAACAACACTGATTTGGCATTGAGAGCTCTGCACATTATGGCACTTGTTAAACTGAGGTTTAATGAGACAAGAGACTGAAAATAATGTTTGAACAGATGAGAGCAATGTTGTATCACAAATAACCTACATTGCACTGAGAGAAATATACTCATGTTCCCTTTTCTTAGTTTCTGCAGTCTTGGAATGTACCTCAGCCACAGAAGCTACTTAATGACATTGCTCTAAAATTTAAATTCAAGTGTGTGGCTCTTCCTGTACTCCACCTAATAATTTTTTAGTTTTAGTTATTTATTTATGGCATACATAACAATTTAAAGCACTTAACTCAAAAACTATACAAATGAATTTACTGGAGTGTATTTTCTAATGTCATTTAATCTGCAGGCCATTTGTACAGTCAAAAGATGATGCTAAGTATTGATGGGCAAAGGGCATTTTTAAGGTAGAACTATTGCTTTATTTTTTCAGCTTCTGGCAACATCTTTGTAAGACAGTAACAGAAAAATCTAAATTCCTCATATTTTCTAGCGTATCAGAAACTGCTAAAAACAAGTCTCATATCAGATTTTAGGAAGGTAGGTGGAATTTGGATCCACTCATACACGACTTAGAGAAACCTGCATCAATCACTATCAAATCCCAAAAGATGCACATAAAAACATCAGCAGCACCAGTATAACTGTACTTTCTTAAGAAAGGGGGAAGGGATGAATCTTGTGTGTGAATAGATCAAGTCAGATATGCCACCTCCGTATGTCTAAGAATGGTCCTGAGCATTCACCTTCCACCTCATCTTTCACTTCAACCAGCCACAATGGGTCTCCCCAGATGTCTGCTGGTTTCCTTGTATCGTCCTTGGGGCTGACCTAGCATGTGTTCATGGAGCTATTCCTTCCAATGCCTACTCAGCAGCCTCTTGATTGCTGCTGTCTTCCCCTCCCTGCAGCAAGAGGCTCCTTCTTACTGCTCAGTCCCACATAATTCTTTCACATTTGGCCTCTGGTCAGAAGTGATCATTTGAAGTCAACTGAACAACAGGCAGAAATCCAAACCAATGAACCTCTTCCCTCGCACCCCCAATATACAGCCAGGAGAAAAACCTAAAAGTACTCCCTCCTCCCCCCTAAACCCTCAGAAACTGGCTAGAAAAGCAGTTCTTCAGGAAGATATATGAAAATCAGGACTGTTTAAATCAGATGAGGAGAGCTGGCATCTGAATATTTTTCACACCTCATGCATCAACCAACCTTTGCTTCAGTCCTGGGGAAAATCTAAGTAACTAACTGAGGATATACCAACAATTTTTTTCCCCTCTCTGCATATTAAGTTACTTGTAAGTGTTTTATACGTAGCCACACACAAACTGATGAGACTGAGCAGGTTGCCTGCATCCTCACTCAGAACCTGCTGAACACAAGGGACAGGTAACCAACAAACTCAACTCTGCCAAACTGAGCTGCTGCCTGTGGATATTGAAGGCACAAACTAGAGTTACCTCATTTCCTTATATTCATCTGAATTTAGACTGGCCAAATAGGAAAAGAATACAGCTGTGCATATTAAACAATATTTTCCCAGGCAAAAAGCAACCCAAGACACAAAGCCTCACAATTTGGGAATGTGTCTGCCAGAAGGTGACTGACATTATAGTCACAGGCTGAAGCTGCAGGTGTCTTTGAGAGGTGCTGCTTCTATTTAATATAAATTAAAAATGCACTCACTGGAGTAAGAGCATCTGGACCTACCCAGCCCAACAATAATCTCTCTATTTCTAAAATATGTGCCATGAATCAATAATGGAGTCATGATTTATTTAAAACTAGGCATTACTATTATTACAAAAGGTACCTATGTTTTCTATGTGGAATACATGCTCAGGGGAAGAAGGTGAACATGGCTTTCTTTTTACTAGGGAAGAAACATTTCTCCATCTTCTTGCACTCTCTGTTTGATGTCAGCCTGCCACAACCAAACAGAAGCTTTAATTCAGGTATAACTGACTACAACATTTTCTGCATGCTACTTTATACAGATATAACACAGTGGCAATCCCTCTTAAGGATTCTTTTCTCCCTTTTAAAAATCTGTTATAATTGCACACACTGCACTCCACTACAGGCTTTAAGAATGCCCAGCAACAACAGCAGCTGATGGATCCAAGATAACCTTAGGAGAGTCAGTCTTTGCAGTATCAGTTCCAAGTTTGTATTATGCTCAGAAGATACAAGCTGAGTAAAATACGTTACACAGCTTATCTATCATGAGGATTGTAAGAGGAGCACATACCACATTCCTTACTTGCTTCTCAGTTCTTGGGAAACAGTTTTGCTGCCCACCTATCAAGGCAAGGGCATTGCTAGCCACACTGAAGCAGGGCAAGAGAGGAGGCACATGAGGAGTAGTGTAGAAAGCTATTACACTAATACTCCATCATTACACAGACATGTTGGCAGCAGGAGCACCTTCATCAGTTACACTGCTTATCATGGGACAAAGTCTACTAGCTCTCAATCATGGTTTGTCCTTCTGCTCTAGTTACAGGTAATTCATTCCCCTGAAAAATTATTTCTGCTGTTATGAGCTAGGGTAAGTGTACATACCATTCTGCAATTGCACAGCTACCTGCTAACTTGCAGTAGCTATCTAAAAGCTTTCTTTAGAAGCCCAAGGTTTCAGGTAGTACTGTTTTAAACTATTTAATATAAACTTATTTAGAATACATAAACCAATTTGCATTAAGAAGTAATGCTCTCCAGAGAAATAGGCAAGTTTAAGTTAAGCTTTGGTAATTGCAATTAAGTTATCAAAGAAGTAACTGCCATCTGTCAGAACATCTGCTTTGGTGTCTGCCACTCTAAACTCCTAGATGTGAGAACGCCACCAGAAGCTGCAAATCTTGCTTTACCGTAAACAACATAGTCCGGTTCTCTGCAATGTCAGTTGGCTGCACAACACTGTGTCCATAGATGAGTTGACTTTTTAGGTTCAGTGAAATTGCATCTTCTTCAAAAGACCTGACAAAGCTGTTACTCCTAAGGCTTCCCTCTTGGAAATCCTTCTTAAAAGCAAAGGAACGAAGTCCAGGTTGAGAAAAAGATTTCCTAATTGGCCTTTTTTCTTCCTCTTCATTGACCAAGGGCTGGAATACAGACCGCAATTTGCTGCTGAAAGAGAAGCCTCCAAAGTTATTGGCAGTTTCATGTTGTTGGGATGATGAGTCGAAATCTGAATTTTTTGCACAACTTGCATGATTAAATTTCTCAATGCATTCATCTATGAGCGCTGGAGGTGCATTTTTATGGGCTACTGTTACCCGTCCACAGAACAGCACCTCAAACTTTTTGGCAAAAGGGTCTTCAACATCTGAGAGATTATTCTGAAACTCTTCTTGACGGGCAATTTTTCCAGCTTGTCGAATAGAGCTTATAATCTCAGGCACCTACAGGAGGGGAAAAAAATGCACATTAGCATCCACTGCTTTATGAAAAACAAATTGCAAAATTAAGAGGCTCCCCGTTGTGATTTTCCCGGAAGGATACTTTAATTTAGTTTCAAAAATAAAAGACCAGTTGAAGTGATCTTGTATTTATTCAAGAGACACATTATAGCATTTAAACACTGAGAAAAGGAATTTCTCATTTGTCTCCTTGCCAGGAGTTCACCACCATCAGCACTTTGTCAAAAGAGCTTTGTCCCTTGCAATGCTCTTCCTCTTCAGTAAAACTTTTGCCACTGAAGCAACCAGTATAACATGAAAAATTCCAACTCAAAATGAAAGATAGAAATACTTCAGAAAGCATACAAGAAGCCATGGACTAATTAATTTGTAAAGTTATTTAACCTCTGTTATTTTTCACTCCCTTCTCTTACTGAAACACTCAGGCCACTTAGGTTAATGAGCTTCTTGCAAATTTGCTTTCCCCTTCATAATAGTATATTACATTGTTGTGGCAGTTTGGTGGGGTTTTTTAAAATGTAATTACCTGCATTTTTAATAACTATATTCATTATTTTAGATGCTCATTCATTTTTATTCTGCTATCCTAGAGCACAATCTTAAATAATATTACCTCACATACAATATGACTTGCAGGGCATCTGTATGAGACAGCAGTGTGCTACAGATCACAGATGTTGTAATTAGAACCCAAACTGCCATGTGATGCATTTTGAGTGACAGTAAACAGTCTCAGCTGCTGATATGGTTAGACAGTAGTGATATACGTATGCTCTCTGCTGAGCTGCTGCGAACCCAGTGCTTGGTTACATCACACTGCTTTGACTGACCTAGGAGATTAAGGTTCCTCTGCAGTCTGTGCTGCTCCTGCTGTAACAAAAAATGTGAGGCCACCATCTATGATTACAACTGCTAATTCTGCCAGCTTTTTTTATTTACCAAAGTTAGTTTGAGAAAAATCCATGCAAAGTGTGCTAGTTTCTTGACAAAACAAATTTCCACTGTCAAGCATCAACTGGAACTTGCTTTACTTACAAGTATTTGGTTGCAGATAGTACAGAAAGAAGTCTGGGAGCAGCAGACTAAAATAGCACCCCAGAAGAACCACTTCTCCTACAAGAAAAGGCAGCCCTAAACCTAGAGAATATTTCGGAGACCTGGCCTCTGTTTTTGTTCAGACATTTTTATGGTTATCTATTGCTTAATCATAATGCAGTAATGTGCATAAAGCAACTGAGGAAACAGCAAAGGACTTTGAGGGGGAAAAAATCTGAACAGTGAAAATGGAATTAATATTGTGGGTGCTCATAAAGACCTCAATAGGATTCCTTTTATAGACAAGGAAACAAAGATATGGATAGGCAGGCAGGCAGGCAGGCAGGCAGGCAGGCAGGCAGGCAGGCAGATAGATAGATAGATAGATAGATAGATAGATAGATAGATAGATAGATAGATAGATATTCACACATATAGCGTTTAAAACAGCAAGTACCACAAAATAGGAACTCAGGAAGCATTACTTCACCCTTCAGTGCAAGGCATGAGTCATCAGCTAATCATACAGCAAAGACAATACGGAAGAATGGGCAAGAAAAGCAGGATCAAGAATTCATAAGTCCATTCTCCGATATGTCACAAACCAGTAAAAAGCCTTAAGCTCAGGCAGCTTTGTGCCTAACTTCTTAATCATACACAAGAAGAACATTAAGGATAGAAAAAATCTTTAGTACCTCAAACAATATGCATTTGCACTACAGGGAGCTTAAGGTCTACCTAGGTTTTATTTACTCAGCACTCTTCCAAAGAAACAATTTTGAGTGGCATAACATATCAGAATTAAAGTAAAACATAAAACTTCATTCTATTCACATTTCAAGTGCTTTAGTAATTTTTCATAAACGTGTTTTACTCTTTTGGGAGTGTCTGGACTCACCAGCCATAGACACTTTTACTACTGAGCTGCCCAGGATATATGGGCACCAGTAGACACCAGCAATCTCACCTCCACTTCTGCTGAGGCTGCAGAGGCAGCAGCAAAGGACTGAGGCATTTTCTGAACTTTGCTTACTTTGGTAAAGTCAGGAACACCATCTCTCACCCAGAGAAAGAGGGCCACTATCTCAACCACAGTTAAACTTCCCCAGCAACACACACATCAGTGACTATAAGGACAGCTCCCAGCAGTGCAGGTGCTGCAAGGGTTATAGCTGACCCAAAGCCCTGACAAGGCATTAGGGATATATACGCAATTATTAAATTTAACTTCTTCAATGTTTTTTGTTATCAAACACCTTAGACATTGACAAAATAGCTATTCAACAGTGGCTATACTTTATGTACAGACAGTGGTTAGGGAAATACACTACATCATACAGAAGGACTCTGCAGTAATTAATAAACTTTGTGTCTGAGGAGAGTCAGCAGGCCTGTTGATGAAAAATCAAGGGAAGTATTTATTTATTTATTTTCACACATGCTAGGGCTTGAATCATGTCATTGATAAGTAACAGCTGGCTTCTGTGCTACTCTTACTAAAAAACACAGACTCTTCTGTTCTCACTTACAGACCTAAAAAAATCTTCAGCCTGCTAATAAAATTTTATTACTTGTGATTAGGCAATTGATGCAGCAGAAGCAGCAAATCACTTCACTTTCCTCTGATGTTTATGTATGTTAAACATTTATCTATTTTCATTAGTAAAGACAAGATCCATGATGAATTAAAAAAACCAAAAGAATCCAAAATACTTATTACCCTGGAACTGCTCTTTGACTGATCAAGATCTGTGCTCTTTTTATCTACCTGTACCACTCCAGACTTTTTATGCAAGTAGGGAAAAAGAACAATCCACTTGCCCTCTGTATTCTGTGACACTAGCTCTCCAACTAAACAGACCTGGATGCTGAGCAAACAAATATGAAGTAAACAGTAGTTAAAAATAAATACATTACAATTATTTCAGGTTATTAGAATAAAGATGTGGGCTCTATCTTGGCAAATGCTTATTAACCACAGCTGGAACACTTCCAGATTAAGCAGCATGCCACTGGGTGATCAGTAACCACATCTCTTGCAAACCTCCAAAAATTAATTAGGATGCAAACAGGATCAGGTTTTATGGCTCTTCAATTTGTATCAGAAAGCAGCAAGGATGAAGTTGCTCCCGAATTAAGTTAATGCTGCTTGGAGTCTTTTAAAGGTTGTGGGCTCTTTCTGAATTTCTGAACATAAGTGTATAGATGTGGTTTTTTTGGTTTTTGTTTTTGTTTTTGGGTTTTTTTTGTTCATTTGTTTGTTTGTTTATTGTTGTTGTGGTTGGTTGGTTTGTGGTTTGGTTTTTTGGGTTTTTTTTTTTCCTTGCAAAGGTGGCCAGAACCTGGCATAGATTGCCCAGAGAGATTGCAGAGTCTCCATCATTGTGGATATGCAAATTCTGACTGGACATGGGCTGAGCAGCCTGCTCTAGGTGACCCTGCTTGGAGCAGGGGCTGAATGAGATGACCTCCTGAAGGGCCACCCTATGTCACCTTGGTGAGATAGATACCAACTACTTTTATACATACCTATTGGTAATTGTGCCTACTAATCTGAACTTGCTAAGAGAGTGGGAGACGACTGTGGCACACAGGTAGGATTTCTTCTTGCCATACAAATCCTCTTTTCTAGCATACTTCTATGCTTAGGTGTTTTCTGACTTGTTTCTTAATATGCATATATAGTTAGTGGATAAATATTATTTCTGTAACTAGAAAAACCACCACTGCTGACCTAAAATTATTTCCTTAAACCCACAAAATTAAGTACAGAACATCAGTGTAAGCAACAATGAACCAACACAGAGCTTTAGCTTCTTATCACTTCAGGCCAAACAGGCCTGCTGAACAGAAGACACAACTGAAATGTACTAGGGAAAAGATTTTGTGTTTAGAGTGTCTGAATTAGATACAGAAAAAGATCATGTATCCATAACCATTAAAAATAACACTGGACTTGTGGTTTTTTTTAAAGAGTACCACATTATTTCTGCTACAATGAGAATGTTTACTTTGCAGAGGCAAAGCATGGAACTGAAATGCTGAGTATTCTTGTGACTTGGCTTTTGGGTATTCAAGCAAAATACAAACCAACACCTAGGACTTCCTAGTGCATGTTACTCATTTACAAGACAAAGAGCTACAGCTTCTATGCCATGCACCAAATCATGACAAAAGGCAGTAATTTTTAAGCATGGACGGGTTTGCTGCGTCTGAAGAGCAAAGAACAGCTCTTCCCCCTCACATAAAATGCAGTTGCATTTTTACCCCTTGAAATTAGCACTCACCCTGTAAGTTTACATACAAGCATGTAAGAGGTCAAGCTCTTTATCCTGTCAGTAGATGTAAGAAAGAGTTAGAAACTATTTTAATGAAAAGAGGTCAGTAACAGCTGAATGCAACAGCTGACTTTTGGTAAGAAAGACCAGACTAAAAAAAAAGATTCTTAGTTTCTTTCATACATAGTAGCTAAGAAAGCAAAACGTGCCACAGAAAAAGAGCTGCTAACACATCAGCTGGGAGGACTAGGTAAAAAAGAAAAAAAGTGGGATAACTTATTAGTCTAGATTTTATGCAATGTTTATACCTGCAGTACAAAACTACCTGTTTATACCTACCAGTCTCTGCGTAAGGCTTCAGGTCAGTGAAGGGCTCAAGCACTGGCCTAATGATTTCAAGGACATGGGGGGTTTTGTTTAACCTAAGACAGACCTGTGCTGACAGGAACTGGTCTTGTGCAATAGACTCCAGGAATTGCTGGAGACTGAAAAACATTAGGCTCAGAATCTTAGGCTGAACCTCAGGTCCCACACCACTCCAGCTGGAACAAAGCCTTGAAAACCTTTCACAAAGCTCTTGAAACAAGTAGATGTTTTGATTGAATTTTGCTAGCTTACTCAAGCAAGAGAGGACATCTGAATTGTTTTAAGGTGCTTTTACTTGTGTTTTTTTTTTTCTGATCAATAGAGCAAGCTAAATAAAATATGCCAAGAAGTCTAATACTGTTTGCTGTTAGGATCTTTTCTTCTTTATTTTAGTAGAGAGTATTGCTACAGAAAAGATACGGTACAGAGCTATTTAACCGTGGGAGAAGACATTTAGTTGTATCAGGACAGACAGCAATATTTTTGTCACCCATAAGTTATTTACAATAATGGAATATTTTGTAAGTCGTAGAACGAAGAAATTAATTTTTTTAAACATATACAACACATAAAAGGTAATACAGTACAGTATTTACTTGCACTTTAAAAAAATATTACATAAAATTTTTAATTTCAGTAGTTTGATACATAATAAAAAGCAGCTGGTCTGTTTTCAGCACCCTGGTGGCAAAATAGCTGTCCAGAAATCAATGCAGATCAGCATTTCCTGTCCTTATCACTCCTTAGCCCACAGTAGTGGTCAACTGACTTCTCAAACACTTTTCTCCACTCATAGGATTTAAAGTTTGGCATTTTTAAACCAAAAGCATTTTAATTAATATATTTTACACACAATCATCTTCTTTTAAATTGAGATCGTGCACAATTTCTCCTTCCAAAATCACAGGATAATTTAATTTGTAAGTGACCTCTGATGGTGCAGTCTCCCACATAAAGCAAGCAAACTTCCAAGTTACATACAACTTCAAACTTTGATGAGATGCTGGGGGAACATCCAGCTGAGTTCCAAGTAGGAATGTCAAGACAGAATTTCCTTACACTCTGGCATTAGCAGAAATTCAAGGTAGAAAAGAATTATAGACTTTTGCAGTTAATTTCCATTTCAGTGAAATGCCTTTTATGTTCAGGTCTTATCTCAAGCGTCTTCACAGGGTGTTTTTTCCTTCTGTTATCTTGCTTAGAGAGTGGTCTACAATCTCCTACACCTCCCTTTTTCCAGTCATTCAATTCTTGTTTTAAAACCTTTTTACCCATTGACCCTTAATAAACAGATTTAATTTGATTTTTATTCTTCCCACAAAGCCACTTTCAAAGCCAGATTTAATTCAGGGCACAACAAAGTTTACAGCTCTTCAGTTCATGGCTGATGAGTGTCCTTGCAAGCTGCTGTCAGTTTTTCTGCGCACAGTGAATGCACCAGGGGTAGAACTGAAGTGACATTCTTACCAACAGTTCCCCAAGTACTTAAGACTGGCAATGCACAGAGAGACAAGTCACCTTTACTCCGTGACTTCACTTCTCAACACATATGATCCCAAATTTTGCTGCTGTATCCTCACTGCTCATAAACCAGCTATAAACCATGCCCCTCTTAGCAGCTTCACCAGTCACACATATCAGTCCAGCACATTTCTCTCCACGGTACGTAAGATGCACTGGGTGTCTCACTTAACCAGGGAACTCATGGATGTCTTGAAAAGAAGAACAAGTTGGAGCACAAGCAGAGAGCTGGAAGGGGTAGCCAGGGTAGCAGCCAGCAGGACTAACCACAGGGCCGGTGTGTTGCTTAGGCTGTGAAACCTACAAAAGCACAACAGAGGTTTGTTTCAGCCTTAATAAGGGAGAGTTCAAGAGCTGAATATCACCATCGGCCTGTGAAAGGAAGAACAGTCATACACATGCCTACCTGTGGGCATGGTTTCCTTAGTAAGGTTTGAATGGGCATTTTACGGAGAAAGGGATAAGTGAGGCTGGTAAGGTTAAGACTCAAATTTTGCAGGGATGCATGTAAGAAGCTGATGAATCTGCACTAAAATTCAAAGGATATTCTGTGTGGGGGAGAAGAGAGTTATCTTTTTAAATCTAGTTCTTTTTGACCTGGATGAGTGGGTGAATGCCACTAGCATTGTGAGATGACTGACACAGTAAGCACCAAGAGTGGAGCTCCATGTAGCCAACACATACTCTTAACAGTTTACACAATATCATAAAAAGCTGTAAAGGGGACTAGACTTCCCACACACATCAAGTGCTACCCCCAGAAGATTGTTAGAGTACTGCAGACTGATGTCATGAGTACTGTATGCCACTTTCACTGTATTGCATTCCTTTGAATATTACAGGCAAATCTCAGCTCAAGAATCATTCCTCATGATTTCTTAGCCAGACAGAAAAGAGTACACTTTTTGCAAAATCGTGTGAGTTTGAGAGCACTCCATGTAATTTAAAGATATATAAAAAGTTTTATTTTCTTAAAAAAAAAAAAAACAAAAAACCCAAACCAATATTTGCAGAATCTGTTCATAGAGTACTGTAAACAAGCTCAGAAATAGATCTTAAGTGCACTCAGTATTCCAATGAACCTGGACTGTTCTGTTTTGTGATGGTGCTTTCTCCCAAGAGAGATGCATCCTGTTGCTGGTACAGTTAAAGGGCTTCTTACACATACTTTTAAGACACACCTTACTCGAAGCCTGAAACACAACAAAAGCTCTCTCAATTCTCCATAGATAAACTGCCATGTCCGAAATTGCTCCTTACTTTTGGACCCTGCCCCATGAAAATGCATGACCCAAAAGCAAACTGCAGCTGGCAAATTCTCCTTATGCTTTTAGAATACCTCCAAATGCAACAGCACCTGACTTGTTCTGAAAGGGGTATCCCTACAAATTGTGCTTTTGGGAAGAATATAGGTATACTCTGCCATATACCTGGTGGGCTTATTACATGGTGTTCACTAATTCATATTTGCCCAGTCCTTTCTGTCCTTACAATAAAAACCATTTCTTTTCATTCTGCACAGCTTTATCAGCTCCTCCATTCGGTACCATAAACTTCTACAGAACAACCATGGAATAAATCAAGAGAGATTTCAAATAAGGCATTAATATCTTCAGATGTATTTTCTCCATATTTTGTTTCAAAGGTTTCTTTTCACATAATTTTGCAAATGAAAACAGCATTTGAAAATATAGAAATAGCTGCTGGTCATACCTACAGGGTTCCTGGCTCACTTTTACAAGGTGAGTACTGAACAATGAGGCAATACCTGTTGTAAAGCAATAACTAGAAATATCTGCGCTCATTCATTATCAACAGGGATTAAAACCTTTTTTTGGGGCGAGGTGCAAGATGGAACTACAAGCAGTTCCCTTCACAGGGTTGAGACAGGCTTGGGGCTTCACTGGAAGCTATGGAGTGGGAAACAGAAGGAAGCCTATTCTTAAATAGCTATAAATGGAAAAAGACAGCAATAGCACTTTAAAGCTTTCAGGACAAGAGTTCTTTTCTGCTTTGATCTTTTTTGAGGTGAAGCAGAGAATTTCTTTTATAATTGAAAGGTAATAACAGGACTTAAAACAGGAAATTAGGTAGTAACTTTTTTAAAAATTATTTAATCAGATTAAATTTCATTTATATAATAGGATACAGGCTCTCTCCTGGTCTCCTCTGCTCTTGGGCTTCTGGCAGTTATCAAAATTGGTACAACTGGCAAAATAGGGGTTAGCAAAACAGACAGAAGTGAATATAATTTCTTTACAAATTAAAAAAAAAAAAAAAAAAAAAAAAAAGGAAAAAAAAAAAAAAAAGCACCTGAAATTCTTTCTTCTGTCCTTTTAATCAACATTCAATTCCAAACAAGAAAGGAGGAAAACTCCATGTGTATCCTCATTACAACTAAGGTTATTTCTGATATAACCTTCTTGACAGCTGACTCAAATGTGTGTCAAAATCTCCCTCCCCTCAAAATTTATTTTGACGTTTTCACAAAGGAAGGCAGTGGGGGGCAGGCAACCGATGAATGCTTTTGATTGACATGATGTGTAAGTTTTATCTGCTGCAGAGTAAAACACCATCTCTTACTCTGACAACAGAGTTGACAGACTTCCAAAGAAAACAGACAGCCACACAGCCCTTCCTCCTAGAGCTGCTGGTGGGAGGCACAGGGACAGATGATGTTTTTAATTGGAATCTTACTTGAACATTAAACTTATAAAGGCCCCAGGGGAACTGGAGTGAAGAAGCTGATCAGCTTTTTCCAGAATTCTGCCTGACTGGTACAAAATCCCGGTGAACCGATTTGCTCGTGGATGAGCACATTTGCTGCTTTGTCATACAGTAACAGATTTCAGCTGCCTCAGGTCAATTCACAGGAGAACAGGATGGGAAAGTAATGACTAAACATCTCATGAACACTACTCTGACTTTCACTTAAAAGAGCAGTTAGTTTACCAGTTTTCATCCTTCTCTGCTGTAAAGCAGAAGAAGAAAAATGCTGAAGGAATCATAACAAGCTACAATAAATAATTTTTATATTATTCCACATTTCATAAACAAAACCACATCAGCTGCATGAACTGTGTTTGCTTATTAAAAAATAAGCTGTAGTCTAAAAAGGTCAGCCTTCAATGACTGTAAGTCAAGCAGAAATGCTGCTTTCACAGAATGGTAAACTCTGTAGGCTATATTCCAATGGGACATATCCAAATCCAAAGTTCAAAACATATTACTGGGTCAGGTTCTGGGTAAGTAACACCAGTTTTAAAGACTGGCCCCTTGTACATAATTGTCTAAAACTCCAAAGCACTTCTACAAATTTCCTTTTCCATGACTTGCATTTGAGGAGATTAGAAGCTATAAAAAGCTCCCCAGAAACAAAACCAGCATGAAACATTCAGTGCCAACCATCCAAATTTCCATGACAACGGCTTCAGTGAGCTCACCTCGTTGGTACTACAGCAGCAGACTAATAGTTCAATACATATAGAGAGGCAACTGTTAAGATCTAGTAAAAGTACGATATTTTGCTACATAGGTTCTTGAGAAAAACACATAAATCCCCCAAAATGGTTCATCAGGAGAAAAAAAAAAAAAAAAAAAAAAAAAAAAAAGAGTTGTTTAGTTTAGCTCAGCTTTGCTGTTTTCAGTAGCAGGGAGTGTGCTGTGTAACTATGCATAAGCAGCCTCTTTCCCCCAAACCTGCAATTTCACAAAATATCTGTACCTGAAATTCCTGTTTCGTAGCTGCATATCAAAGGTTTCCCCCGGAAAAAAAAAAACACACATGCTTTTGATTATACTGATGGTGCTGCAAAGATATAAAGAAAAAACAATCACATGTCCAAATCTAGCAACTTTTGAGTTGGAAAGAAGCTGCCAGATACTCCAGAATAATGTCTGGTTTGCTTTTAAAATGCCACCATCAACATGTGTGCTTACACACACAGTGCCCTGAGAATGGAAGACAACAAACATTTTTACATTCTCTTCACAGTTCTTCAGTTAGTAACAGACAGAAGTTTAGGGCACAGAAATTCCGGATAACCTCTGGAACTGATAACTGATATCAGGACTGATATTTTCACTAAGCACTAGCCAAAAGGTCAACATTCCAATAAAACAAAAATTCCCTGATGGGCCCCTACTCCCTCCATCAAGGCCATCCACCACACCACAGCGTGTCCACATAGCCAAAGCTTTTCTAACTGGACTCTCAAGTATAATCTGGTGAGACTACTTCACTATTTTATTTTGAACAAGGAATGTATGTGAGAGTGGATATGCCATTCTACTTCTTGTGTGACAGACTACATTATGGGAGTGTCTCAAAACACCAGAACTGTCAACCATTTAAACAGAACTAAACCTTCATTTTGTGATGCATTTCACTGCAAACAGGCATTTGGTTCACAGCACCAAATTATGGCCAGTTCAAAGTAAAAGTCACTTTCCAGAGTGAGGTATAGAAACTATCCCCAGCACCAGCAGCCCCCCTTGAACAATATGTTGCTGTGTGGCACTCACTAACATAGATGCAACCTATAGGGGATTTCATCCAGGCTAAGAACTGCAGCTTTCATGCACCTGGCCAGCTGATCCAGGAATGCTGGCCTGGCCTTTTGGGAACTTGAAAGCACAAGGGAAAGGCAGTAGAAACCCTGTTATTATGCTCTAGTCCACTGAAACAGAGTAAAGGTGCCTGAACCTCCCCCTTGCTTCTCAGTATGAAAACCATGTTTTTCAGAAAGATTTTACTTTAAAAAAAGGATACTAAGCAAATTTGCAGATGATAGAAAATTGGGAGTAGCTGTGACTCTCTCAATGGCAGGGAGGCCCTGCAGACCCACCTTAATAAACTAGCAGACTGAGCAATCACCAAACATACAAGTTCAACAATGGGGAAGTGCCAGATTCTGCACCTGGGATGGGGCAACCCTGGATGTACAGACAGACTGGGGAATAAGATTCTGGAAAGCAGTGACATGGAAAGAGATCTGGGGGTCCTGGTCAACAGAAGGTTGAACATGAGTCAGCAGTGCCCTGGCAGCCAGGAGGGACAACCCTGTCCTGGGGTGCATCAGGCCCAGCATCATCAGCCAGGCAAGGGAGGGGATTGCCCCCTCTGCTCTGAGCTGGGGCAGCCTCAGCTTGAGCCTTGTGTGCAGTTTCAGGTGTCACAGGATAATAAGGATTTAAAGATGCTAGAATGTGCCCAAAGGAGAGCAATGAGGATGGTGAAGGGCCTTGAGGGGAAGCCATGTGAGGAGTGGCTGAGGGCACTCAGTCAATTCAGCCTCAAAAAGAGGAGACTGAGGGGAGACCTCACTGCAGTCTACAACTTCCTCATGAGGAGAAGAGGAGGGGCAAATACTGATCTCTTCTCTGTGGTGACCAGGGACAGGGCGTGAAGAAATGGTCTGAAGTTGTGTTAGGGAGGTTTAGGTTGGCTATTAAAAAATAGTTCTTCACCCAGAGGGTGGTTGGGCACTGGAACAGGCTCCCCAGGGAAGTGCTCACAGCACCAAGTCTGACAGAGTTCAAGAAGTGTTTGGATGATGCACATGGCGTGACTCTTGGGAGTGTCTTGTGCAGGGCCAGGAAACTGGGCTTCATACTAGTGGGCCCCTTCCAACTCCACACATTCTGTGATTCTGTGAAAACACTCCCATTAAAATTCTATATTTATGCATTAATGCATCTCATGATTTGTTATTGTAACTTGGTTAAAAAGCAAGAATAACTGTAAACAATTCAAATACAATTCAGTAGAGAGTTATCTCAGTGATGAAACACTGAGCTAAATACATAGTAGCTAATGTCATTCCCCTGCCTCAGCTTCTGCTCTCTGAGTTCTGGCTGCTTTTCCCAGCTCTGCTGCCTCACCTCCCCATAAAAATTTGTAAGCATCTCTTGACATATTTTGTGTATCTTAACTGATATGTAAAATATACCAAAACAGAGTCTGAGAATATTTTTCCTCTGAGTCACTGCCACCATAAGTATTTCAGCTTGAACAGTTGAGCTGTAAAGGCTTCTAATTAAAAAAAAGAAAAAAAAAAAGCAAAAAAAAAAGCTGTAATTCCATTAATTGAATAATAATTGAATAATTCCATTGAGGATTTACTTGTTAAGTCATTAGTCAACCTCTGTACACCATACACAAACTCAGCTCCTTCAGATTTAAAATAAAATGGTTCAGAAGACTTCTTAAAGTATTTAAAGATTTATTAGATGGCACAGTAAAAATGTTCCAACAACCCCTTAAAGCAAAAGTTTCTCAGATATGCTACAGCTTCTACATTCAGAATGACGGAAAGTTACAAACTGTAAAGAAGTTCTTTATCTGACTTTTCCCTAAGGATATTTCTATTTATGGGACCCAGAGTGGAACTGCTGCTTTGGTGTTCTCATTAACACCTGTAGTACACATAAAGGACCACTTCATTACAGTAGCCTTTCAAAAAAAGGCTATGATGCGAAACTGTATTTTAAATCATCAAATGTAAGGAAAACAAAGTTAAACTGCAGTGCTGCTGATATATGTATATATGGCAAAAAAAATCCAAATAAATCCTTAGTTGTATTATCTGTCTTTGATGTGACCTGGGGTTTTCCCTGATCCAGGATTTACTAGTAGTTTTGATACTGGTTGGCTCAGAGCACGTTAACCACACCACACGAAGACAGCTAGCACCAACTTCCAGAATGCCCTTCAGCAAAGAAAAGCAAACAGTGTTTGACTAGAGGCTAAAAGTTCTGTTTTGAATTGCAAAGGACAGAACCTGTACAAAAGAGCAAGCTCAGCTACCTTGTCAGGCTTGGCTTGTTTAATCTGAAGGTCAACACAAACCTGAAAGAAGATACTCACGAGAAATTAATTCAGAAAAGCATAAATGATTCAAGAGAAAAACCTCACTAAACTGCAATCTACATGGCCAGGAATTTCTCTGTGGAAAGCTCTACTCCTTACTAAGCATCCTTAATGTACCTGACAAATGCAGAGGACATTGTCCCACTACATCTGCACAACCATACAAATGCCACGTGAACGATTATATTCCAGGCCTCTCCCATCAAATGGGGGGCATCTAAGCAGAGCAGGTGCAATTCGAGCCTGGCATGCAAAAAAATAAATGGAAGGATGAGGAATAAAAGCAAATCGTTCCAAAGGGAACTTAACTGCTGAGTAACTGAGGGGTTTCACCAGAGGACTGACTTAATTTCAAATGCTGAGCGCATACTCCTCAGTCATCACCCAAGCCCCCACAGGGGAAGGCGGGGAGTGACTGGCATACAGAAAACGGTGCATTTGAACTGCTTGGTATTTCGTGATAATCTGCATTTATCTGAAAGCTGTCAATTGGCAACAACATTTTACATCAACATAAACTGACCTGGGGAATCACACTGAGCAGAAACGTAGTGTTCTCTGACAAGGGCATTGTGCAAGCTTGGGCACCAAAACACAGCTCTGGCAGAAATCTGCACTTTCCCTTTGCTACATTGCTGGCATCCAGCCTGGGAGACAAGTGAGGGTCTGTCCTTTCAGCCCTACCCACAGCGTCAATGGCTTCGAGGAGATTCTTCCACAAGCAAAACTATGGCTTTTGAGCCTTCCCTCCTCAGCGATTCCCAATTCTTCCCTGACACTAGTTCACTATTAATTACTTGATTCTTGATACAGTATGCAGGTATTCAAATTCCTTTACAATAAAGGTTATCGGGGATAAATGCACTAGCACAAACAAGACTTGCACCCCATAGAATTTCACCACCACTTACTCACATACCCAAATAATTTATCTTAACTAAGATGGGCTTAGAAGTAAGACAGGTTTAACAAACATGTAAGTTTTTTGGCTTTAGACAGTTTTAAAATGCTTGGTTATGAGGGCTCCTGAAGAGACCAAAACTTCATTTGTTTGGCAAAAATGTAAGTCATTCACTGAGGGATTAGAGATGTCCAAAGGTGCTCAACTTTGCTGGAAGGAATAAAAGAAAGAGGAATGTCAATTAAACTGCATCAAAACATCCTTATGAATGACTCCGATATACCCTAGAACAGACCAGCAAAAAAGCCAAAATCATCCTTTCATAACACTCATAAAAAGGAGAAAAAAAAAAGAAGCAGAAGGGGATTTCTTTACCATCCTGATTTTCAGCCTCTGAACCCTCTTCATTCCTTTGCAGAAGGCAAATTAATTTCATTTGTAGCTTCTGACCTAAACTAAGAAGTATATTGTTACTCCCATGCATGCTCCCCCAGAGGTCTACTTGGCATTCTATTATATAGAAAATAGTAGGAATGATGGCAAAACAGCACAAAGATCAATTCTAGCAGAGCACAGAAAGCTATATTAGGATTACAAGAAATAAAAGTGGCATTTCCAATATCATTATGATTACTTCTTCAGTAATGTTTCATGGCACAAGCCAAGTAACCACACCTTGCTGCATTGAATGGGATAGAAACTTGCCTTGCTGATGGCTTGAGAGCTTCCCAAATGGAGCAAAGCTCATAGGCCCTTCTGACTCAGAAATCCTTGAAAAAAAACCCAAACCATATTAAAACTTACTTCTTGTTTTGCTGTTGGGAATTTCAGAGCATCTATTGTGAACACACCCTAAAATCTGATATTCACAGGAGAAGGAATCCCACAAATTGCCTTTCTCCACTCAAGGTCCAATATTAGCCAATCCAGCCGGGTACAGCTACACTGTAAACCCACCCTTTTCTTCCTTATGTGCTGGTGGCACATAAGTGGATGTTCCTCAGGCTTCAGCAACACACTCTATCACTCTCAGCTCCCCTCAGGAGGGAGCATCTCTTTCCCACCTGCTGTCCTGCAGGATGGAGGCAGCTGCTCAAGGTGCAAAATCACAATAGAAGAAACCTTGAATTAAATTGTGTAACTTTGCTTTGCATTTTATCTCAGTTATTTTCTTTACTGGTTCCTTATTGGTTTATAATCCTTCAGACAAAATAAGTTGAAGTTAACACAACTTTTAAACTATATATAGCACTTTTTTTTTCTGTAACTAGAAAGAAAAACGGTATAATTTCACAGCTTGCTGAGAATCTGAAGACACATTTACTCAAAATTCTCTATTTATACAATTTCTTGCACTAAGAACTGTTTCTATTTCTTCAGCAATCAGTTCTCTAATTCTGCTTGCTGAAAAGCTGCTTCTGAATAGAAATTTGCATTATAAAATTAAGGAATTTGTAAAGAACTAAGACAAATCTCTTTTAACTAAACCTGTATTAAATATTATAGGAACAGAAATAAAATTACTTTTAACTCTCATCACTGCATTATTATCTCCTACTAATGAATCAGTAATGTGCCAGTTTACCACTAAAACTCTGCATGCCTATCTTTTTTTTGAGACTGAAATCTTTGACATTTTTCAACCCCACAATGATTACTTTTAGTAACAGTTACTTCAGTGATCTAAACTGAATAGGAATAGTCTTTGTGTATCTACAAAAGCAACTGTATTTTCTACTCGGAACAGTGCAAACATAGTTTACACTTTCAAGAGACTGTTCTTTTCGGTGCTTAGTCAAAGGTCTCCCTTAAGTCAGTTGTCTAACTTTGTATCAAACCATGCAGGAAAAACAGGTATAACTATTCTTTTTTATTTAAATAATTTTAGGAGACTAAAACAAGTCAGTGTTTTGGAATTCGTTATCCACAGAGCCATCATTCAGGGGTTTAGCCAGTATCCATATAGCCAATGAGGGCAACATCAATTTACACACAACTCAAGTGGGATTTTATCCTCCAGCCCAGAATGGGCCCCATGGCTGAGCCTGGCAGCACTGCAAAACTCAGCCCTGAGGAGCCTGTGTGTAGGTAAGAGACAAGCTGGGAAAAATAGCATGTAAAAGTGTGTAAACAAGACATATTAAAAGGTAATGTTTATACGAACACCAGGGAAATCAATTTTATAGCACATGGGAGTAACTTGCTTCACATGTAACTATCTGCAAACCTGATGACTTGCCTGATGAGACGAAATACTTCTGTTTATAAGTGTTATAAACATAAATATTTATGTTAATAAGTGGGAGGTCACTCAGTTTTAAGTAATAGATACAAGGAGACAGCTTTCCTTCGAGGGGGGCAGTTTCCTCCTCCCCGTATCCCACAGTCCTTCCCCGTTCTGGAATGGGCAGCCGTCTTATGAAAGCTGGAAAGGCTTTCGTTTGCATTGAAAGCCCACAGCAATAGCTCCTACATTTTTTCTGATCAGATTTTGGCAGGCAGGAAAGCTTTCTCTATTATCAAGCCTCATTTTATATTTCTAAGTACCCTGCCTTGCTTTCCCTCCCAAATCAGTGCTGACAATTAATGGCCATCAAAAGAATAAAACTAAGTAGTCGTGAGGAACCAGCATTGGAATAATTAGTTTTGAAAGCCCAGAAAGCACTTCTAAAAGCAGTTAGAAGTGTGTTTGTGCAACTGCTTGTTTGTCTAAAAACACAGCGTGCTACAAGTTCTGGCCTCCTCCTTCACCAACTCCTCTCCGAGCAGCTGCATTGCCCAGCTGACAAGCGAACAATGAGGGAAGGAAATGAGCCATGCCTTGGGGCATCCTTCAAGTACGTACTCAATGGCATCAGTCATCTTTGACAGCAGGCACATGTATAGGAGAGCGGCACGTTTATAACAGTCGGGACGGGCATTAGCCGGAATCATTCCTTCAGATAACACGGCAAACCGGGTCTTATGTTATGCGTGAGACAGCCTGAGGAGTGACAGGAGAGGTAACTACAGGTGCCCCACCCAGAGAAAAAAAGGCAAGTGGAAAGAGAGAAGGACACATTTCGATTTATCAGGGTGTGTCTTAAAGTCCTTTCAAAACAGACTAGAGCAAATCCTTCTATCTGAGAACCCGAACAAAGGCAACAGTCGCATATCAAGCACTTCCCTCTTAGCATCACCCGAGGGCAGGTATTTCACCTGTTAAATATTCAAGAACAGGGATGCAGAAGTAATTAAGCAACTGACCATTTACACCTGACAACAGAGAAGAGAGAATCAGGTTTTATGTGTTTTGCCTAGCAGCCTACGCTGTCTGTTGAATTTCAAGATATAGGGTTTTTTCCCAGCTAATTTATTCAAGGAACCTACAATTCTTGACTGCCATACAGCTTTTTCACACACTTGTCCTCTTCTACATGTTAAACTGTGCTTTCACACAGAATATCATTTGCAGCTCATTTTAAATTCAGAATGACTGTTACTTTAGAATTTTTCTTAGACATCAGCTCAAAACTATAGAGATCTTTAACCATCTTTACTGCTTTGCATCCGTATGAAATTTCAGTTACAGTGGAAAATCCTACTGAAGCCCTAGACACAGACGAAGAAGCCAGCACGACACATGCATTGTCATAGTTAAACACGTAAGTGTCCGACTGAAATCCAACTTATTGTTCTTCATAAATTCAGAGCACGACAAAAACCATGGAGAAAAGAGACTCCAAAATAAACAGCGGGAGCGCTGTTACACATTCCCTAGAGTGCAAAAGTAGCGTTAGACTTCAACAGGCACTAAGATCAGGCCTTCTGAGCAGTTTTAATTACAGCTCTCCCCTTCTGCAGACCCGCAGAAACGTAGAACAAGACCTGAAGATTCGCTTTTAGCCCCTAAATAAACCCAAACCATGTCTGACAGCAGGTTGACTTTACTGGTCACTTTGAGCACTTCTCCTTTTCTCTGGCTGAACAATACAGCGGGGCTCTGCTCCCTTTCCCAGAGACCACTGACTTGCCGTGAAATTACACGCGAACATCTGCAAGCCCTAAGGCTGGACTTTACTTCCCGAGCGCCGCGCCGCCTACCTTGGCCACCCAGCTGAACAATGGTGACATCCTAGGGGCTCCGGCTCGGCGATCCCCGGCTCCGGCCGCTCCTCTCCGCCTCTCCCGCCCGCCGCTCCCA